>OX375794.1:54133979-54633395 GCA_947359425.1 Lagria hirta
AATGTATTGATGTATCTATAAAAAAATACAAACTTAAGCGATCACTTCGTATTTGATTTCCAATAACAAAAGTCTATTGATGATTCAATAAAAAAGCAGCAAATTTAAGCGATCACTCGGTATTTAATTAATAATAGCAAATATCTATTACTGTTTTATTAGAAAAACAACAAATTTAAGCGATCACTTGGTTTTTTAATAAAAGTGGAAAAAATATGTCTAAATCTATTAATGTTTTAATAATAATAATAAACAAATTTAACTAATCACGTCGTATTCGACTTACAATATCAAAAATCTATTGATGATCTAATAAAAAAGCAGCAAATGTAAGCGATCACTCTGTATGTAATTAATAAAAGCAAAAATTCATTAAAATCTATTATTGGTTTATTAGAAAAGCAACAAATTTAAGCGATCATTTTGTATTTAATTAAAAATAAATAAAATATGTTAAAATCTATTAATCGTTCAATGAAAAAATCCAAATTTAAGCGATCACTTTGTATTTGATTTACAAAAGCAAAAATCTATTGATAATCCAATAAAAAAGCAGCAAATGTAAGCGATCTCTCTGTATTTAATTCATAAAAGCAAAAATTTATTAAAATCTATTATTGTTTTATTAGAAAAGCAACAAATTTAAGCGATCATTTTGTATTTAATTAAAAATAGATAAAATATGTTAAAATCTATTAATCGTTCAATGAAAAAATACAAATTTAAGCGATCACATTGTATTTGATTTACTAAAGCAAAAATTTATTGATAATCCAATAAAAAAGCAGCAAATGTAAGCGATCACTCGGTATTTAATTCATAAAAGCAAAAATTTATTGAAATCTATTATTGGTTTATTAGAAAAGCAACAAATTTAAGCGATCATTTTGTATTTAATTAAAAATAGATAAAATATGTTAAAATCTATTAATCGTTCAATGAAAAAATACAAATTTAAGCGATCACTTTGTATTTGATTTACAAAAGCAAAAATCTATTGATAATCCAATAAAAAAGCAGCAAATGTAAGCGATCACTCGGTATTTAATTCATAAAAGCAAAAATTTATTAAAATCTATTATTGTTTTATTAGAAAAGCAACAAATTTAAGCGATCATTTTGTATTTAATTAAAAATAAATAAAATATGTTAAAATCTATTAATCGTTCAATGAAAAAATCCAAATTTAAGCGATCACTTTGTATTTGATTTACAAAAGCAAAAATCTATTGATAATCCAATAAAAAAGCAGCAAATGTAAGCGATCACTCTGTATTTAATTCATAAAAGCAAAAATTTATTAAAATCTATTATTGTTTTATTAGAAAAGCAACAAATTTAAGCGATCATTTTGTATTTAATTAAAAATAGATAAAATATGTTAAAATCTATTAATCGTTCAATGAAAAAATACAAATTTAAGCGATCACATTGTATTTGATTTACTAAAGCAAAAATTTATTGATAATCCAATAAAAAAGCAGCAAATGTAAGCGATCACTCGGTATTTAATTCATAAAAGCAAAAATTTATTAAAATCTATTATTGTTTTATTAGAAAAGCAACAAATTTAAGCGATCATTTTGTATTTAATTAAAAATAAATAAAATATGTTAAAATCTATTAATCGTTCAATGAAAAAATCCAAATTTAAGCGATCACTTTGTATTTGATTTACAAAAGCAAAAATCTATTGATAATCCAATAAAAAAGCAGCAAATGTAAGCGATCACTCTGTATGTAATTAATAAAAGCAAAAATTCATTAAAATCTATTATTGTTTTATTAGAAAAGCAAGAAATTTAAGCGATTATTTTGTATTTAATTAAAAAATGAAAAAATATGTCAAAATCTATTAACCTGCCAATAAAAAAACAAATTTGAGCGATCTTTTCGTATTTGATTAACAATAGCAAATGAGCCAATAAAACAGCAGCAAATTTAAGCGATCACTTGGTATTTAATTAATAATAGTAAACATCTATTACTTTTTTATTGGAAAAGCAACACACCTAAACGATCACTTTGTATTTAATTAAAAATAGCAAACTTTTTTTCAAAATCTATTATATTTAAAAGAAACAACAAATTTCAGCGATCACTTTGTACCTGATTTATTTTGTTAAAATTCAATTATGATAACGATAAATAATAATAATAAAAACAATAGGAATTATCTATTGATGATATAATAAAAAAGTAGCAAATTTAAGCGATCACTCTGTATTTAATTAATAATAGGAAATCTATTATTATTTTATTGGAAAAGCCACAAATTGAAGCGATCTTTTGTATTAAAAATTTATTGTTTCACAGGAAAAATAAGCAAGTTTAAGCGATCATTTTGTATTTAATTAGCAATCGTAAAAATGTATTAATGTTTTACTAAAAAAACAACAAATTGAAGAGATCACTTTGTATTTATTTTTTTTTTTTTTTGGTATTTTAATGTTTTTTTTTTCAAATTTGTCACTTGTTTTTGCCATTTTGTTTTAGTAATTACGAACGTATAAATTTTGAGCGGTTAATAATATTTTGACGTTGACTGATGATGGTGAAAAGTTAGGTCACACATGTCTGAATTCGTTGAAATAACAATAATCGCATTGTTTATAATGTCAAGATTATTTCCGTTCGGAAAAGGCGCAATTGCCCACTAAAGTTCACCTTTCTCTCTCAATAATTGTTGTCTTAATTACACAATAATCCGTCGATTATCCGATTCCTTGACTCCTAGGAGCCGAAATCTCGATAAGATCTATATATTTTCGGGTTTATTTTGGATGTGCAAAGGCCGGCATTGCCCCCGGTGCAGAAATAACAAAAGATTTTCCCAATAATCCAATGTCAGCCTTAAAAAATCGCGCATGAAAAATGATTCGGAGGTAAAAGGTCAGTGCCGAAATTTGGGTCTACTATTTTGGGGGATCCTTGACGGCGATGAGCCCCAAAAAGCGCGACTTTTTGTTATTGACTCGGCGAGCTATAAATCATTCAACAATAAAAATAACAATAATGTTGTAAAAAACTGATAATACGTTGGTGGCTTCACCGCGGATTAAAATTCCCACTCTAAAAATAGTCGAAAATAGGCTCCAGTAGTCAATTCCGTCCAGTAATATACGATAGGTTTGTTGGTAAACATGCCATAAATTCAAAATTATTTAAACAATCAAGCAGGTAATTGACAAAATTTTTTTAAAAATATTCATTTGTTTTGTGGTTTTTTTTCTAATAAAAAACTAAATTTTTTAAAAAATGTTAAAAAAATTTACAAAAAATTACTTTTTTTTTAAATTTTTTTTTTAGGCTGTTTTTTATCATCATGGTTGAACCATCGGCCAGGCAGGACTTTACAAATGGGGTTATAATAAATGTCCTAGACGCCCCCAAATCCGCCTTCGATAATAGCTCCATTAAGCTTAAGGCACCTGATCCAGAAGAAAATAAATGGAAATTCGGTAAGCTAATTTATATACAGCGTGGCCCAACAAAAAATTTCACTTTTTTTCATCTACATTTTATTTTAATAATATTAGTTTTGATTATTTTTCTATATTATTTTTTTTTAGTATAATAATCAAATTTTAGTATATTAATCAACGTTTTTTCTTAGTTTAATTTTTTTTGAGTTTTTATTTATGTTTATTTTTTCTTCTTCTTTATTTACTGTTTTTATTTTTATTTTATAACTGATTTTTTTTCTAATAAAATTTTTGCATTATTTTCTAATTTTATTAATTCTATATACAGAGTGGTTTAACAAAAAAATTTATTTTTTGTTATCTACAAAATAATATTAGTTTTGATTTTTTTTAAATTTTTAAATTTTTTGTTTAGTTTAGGTAATAATTTGTCAGTTTTTTCTTAGTTTAATTTTTTTTGAGTTTTTATTTATGTTTATTTTTCCTTCTTCTTTATTTAATGTTTTTATTTTTATATTATAACTGTTTTTTCCCCTCTAATAAAGTCTTTGTCTTATTTTTTAATTTAATTAATTGTATATACAGCGTGGTTTAATTAAAATTTTCACTTTTTTTTATTTACATTTTATTTTAATAATATTAGTTTTAATTTTTTTTCTATTTTATATTTTGTTTTAGTATAATAATTAATTTTTGTTTAATTTTGTTCTAATAATTTGTCAGTTTTTTCATAGTTTAATTTTTTTTTGAGTTTTTATTAATGTTTATTTTTCTTTCTTCTTTATTTAATGTTTTTATTTTTATTTTATAACTGTTTTTTCCCCTCTAATAAAGTCTTTGTCTTATTTTTTAATTTAATTAATTGTATATACAGCGTGGTTTAATTAAAATTTTCACTTTTTTTTATTTACATTTTATTTTAATAATATTAGTTTTAATTTTTTTTCTATTTTATATTTTGTTTTAGTATAATAATTAATTTTTGTTTAATTTTGTTCTAATAATTTGTCAGTTTTTTCTTAGTTCAATTTTTTTTGAGTATTTATTTATGTTTATTTTTCTTTCTTCTTTATTTAATGTTTTTATTTTTATTTTATAACTGATTTTTTTTTCTTATAAAGTCTTTGCCTCATTTTTTAATTTTAATAATTGTATATACAGCGTGGTTTAATTAAAATTTTCACTTTTTTTTATTTACATTTTATTTTAATAATATTAGTTTTGATTTTTTTTCTATTTTATATTTTGTTTTATTATAATAATTAATTTTTGTTTAATTTTGTTCTAATAATTTGTCAGTTTTTTCTTAGTTTAATTTTTTTTGAGTTTTTATTTATGTTTATTTTTTCTTCTTCTTTATTTACTGTTTTTATTTTTATTTTATAACTGATTTTTTTTTCTAATAAAACTTTTGCACTATTTTTTAATTTAATTAATTGTATATACAGCGTGGTTTAATTAAAATTTTCACTTTTTTTTATTTACAAAATAATATTAGTTTTGATTTTATTTAAATTTTTTTATTTTTTGTTTAGTTTTGTTAATAATTTGTCAGTTTTTTCTTAGTTTAATTTTTTTTGAGTCTTTATTTATGTTTATTTTTCCTTCTTCTTTATTATATGTTTTTATTTTTATTTTATAACGGTTTTTTTTCTTCTAATAAAGGCTTTGTCTTATTTTTTAATTTAATTAATTGAATATACAGCGTGGTCTAACAAAAATTTTCACTTTTTTTCATCTATATTTTATTATAATAATATTAGTTTTGATTATTTTTCTATTTTATATTTTTTTTAGTATAATAATCAATTTTTGTTTAATTTTGTTCCAATAATTTGTCAGTTTTTACTTAGTTTAATTTTTTTTGAGATTTTATTTATGTTTATTTTTTCTTCTTTTTTATTTACAGTTTTTATTTTTATTTTATAACTGTATTTTTTTTTCTAATAAAGGTTTTGCTTTACTTTCTAATTTTATTAATTGTATATACTTATACAGCATGGTTGAACAAAAATTTTCACTTTTTTTTATCTACATTTTATTATAATAATATTAGTTTTGATTATTTTTCTATATTATTTTTTTTTAGTATAATAATCAACTTTTAGTATATTAATCAACGTTTTTTCTTAGTTTAATTTTTTTGAGTTTTTATTTATGTTTATTTTTTCTTCTTCTTTATTTACTGTTTTTATTTTTATTTTATAACTGATTTTTTTTTCTAATAAAATTTTTGCATTATTTTCTAATTTTATTAATTCTATATACAGAGTGGTTTAACAAAAAAATTTATTTTTTGTTATCTACAAAATAATATTAGTTTTGATTTTTTTTAAATTTTTTTATTTTTTGTTTAGTTTTGGTAATAATTTGTCAGTTTTTTCTTAGTTTAATTTTTTTTGAGTCTTTATTTATGTTTATTTTTCCTTCTTCTTTATTTAATGTTTTTATTTTTATTTTATAACTGTGTTTTTCCCTCTAATAAAGTCTTTGTCTTATTTTTTAATTTAATTAATTGTATATACAGCGTGGTTTAATTAAAATTTTCACTTTTTTTCATCTATGTACATTTTATTTTAATAATAATAGTTTTGATTATTTTTCTATATTATTTTTTTTTAGTATAATAATCAGCTTTTATTTAATTTTGTTCTAATAATTTGTCAGTTTTTTCTTAGTTTATTTTTTTTTGAGTCTTTATTTATGTTTATTTTTCCTTCTTCTTTATTTACTGTTTTGATTTTTATTTTAACGGTTTTTTTTTTCTAATAAAGTTTTTGCCTTATTTTTTAATTTTATTAATTGTATATACAGCGTGGTTTAACGAAAAATTTTACTTTTTTTTATCTACATTTTATTATAATAATATTAGTTTTGATTATTTTTTTATATTATTTTTTTTTAATGTGATAATCAGCTTTTAGTATATTAATCAACGTTTTTTCTTAGTTTAATTTTTTTTGAGTTTTTATTTAAGCTTATTTTTCCTTCATCTTTATTTACTGTTTTTCTTTTTATTTTATAACTCTATTTTTTTTCTAATAAAATCTGCCTTATTTTTTAATTTTAATAAATAATTGTGTATACGGCGTGGTTCAACAAAAATTTTTACTTTTTTTCATCTACATTTTATTTCAACTTTTTGTTTTACTTTTATTTGTGTTTTACAATTTCTTCTGTGTTTTTTCACTCAATTTGTTATGTCATTCTCATCACATCACTTTATTTAAGTGTTTTTTTAATTTTTATTATTTGGTGTTTATATTTTATTTATTTAATTATCATGTTTTTATTATTATTTACATTATTTTTTTTTTATTTTTTTTATCTTTTGTTTCGCAAAGTTTCGGTATGTTTAATTGTTTTTTTAACGTCAAATGTAAGAATGGCTATGTAATTTAATTTTTTAATTTTAAATTAAATTAGTAATTTAATCAGATATGTATATCATATTTTTAATATTTCACTCTTTTTTTATCATACCTTTTCTTCACTATATTTTTGTACATACTTGTTTTTGTTTCTTTTTTCTTTAATTTATTATTTACCACTTTTTTTGTTTTTTTATGTTAGTTATTCTATCTTCGTCCTTTCCGCGCATATTTTTTTTTGCTTTCTGTTCTTTTTTTGTTGATATTTTTAACAAAAATTCTAATACTTTGTGTAGTGTCTTTTTTTGGATTATTATTACAAATATTTTTTTTATTTTATTGACAAAAATGTAGTTAATTTATGTTATTTTTTAGTTTTAAATTTTTTTACAATTTTTAAACAATTTTTTTTAAGAAAAAACAAAAATTCTAATCGTTTATTATTTTTTTTAATAATTTGCACCACTATAGCGGTAGAAATTATACTTTTGAGCTTTATTGATATTTTTTTATTGAACAATTTATTTGGTTATTTTTTGGATTATTATTACATATAATTTTTTTTTATTTTATGAAAGTTTTTTATATTTTTAATTAAATTTCTTTCTAAAAAAAGTTGTTTTTTTGATTATTTTAGCCAAAATAAATTATTTTTGTTTTTTATTATATTTTTTCTTGTTTTTTTTGTACAACTGAACGTTGTTTCCTGTGTTTGTTTTATCTATTTTATTTTGTTTTTTTGTTTCTTGATTTATAAAAAACATAGCTTGTTTTGTTTCTTAATAATCAAATGTTTAATTTTTTTGCTGTTTTTATCTTTTTTTTTGTATTTTTTTGCAATTGTTTTATGTTTTAAGTTAATTTTGTTTGACGGCTTATTTGTTTATGAAGTTTTTTTTATTTTTATATAATTATTTTTAAATTTTATTTTATTTTAAAAATTAATATCTTTTATTTCTCTATTTTTTTCTTAGTTTTATTCTTTTATTTACTACTTTTCTTATTCTCTCACAATTTTTTTTCAGTATAATACATAAAAAAATATATTTTTCTTTTTGGTTCTTCTTTTGTTTATTCTTTACCTCTTTTATCTATATTCACACATTTCTTCTTGTTTGTTACTGTTTTTATCAGCTATTTCATGTCTTTTTTTGTGCATATTTTTTTTGTTTCTTGTTTTATTTACTATTTACTATTTTATTTCGCTTTTCTTCTTTGTTTTTATTTTTGTGCAATAAATCATATAGACTTTGCTTATTCATATCATTTTTAGATTGTTTGTTTAAAATTTTCTTTCACTTTGTTATTTTTCATTTTTTGTTTTTTTGTCCTAATCAAATAATTGTATTTTTTTGTTTTTTTTAGCTTTTTTACGTTAAACTGCATTTTTAAATCTGTCACAAAGATGTGTTATTTTTATTTAATTGTTTTTCTTTTGTTTTTCAAATAGATTTTTTGATTTTTTAATGAGACATTAATATTTAATTCATTGTGAAATTTTTCTTGTAATTTTTCAATTTTTTTATTATTCTCTTACTTATTTCTTGGTTCTCTTTTTCTTTTTTCTTCTCTTTTGTCTTTGCTCTTCTTTTCTTGCGTTTTTTTTTAAACATTTTTTGTTTTCCACTTAAATTTTATGTTATCTGTTGTTTTTTTTTCTATTTGCTTTATGCTACTTTTTATTGTTTAGCTTTATTTTAAATCTGTATTCTATTTTTAAGATGTTTTTTAAATTTTTTTAAATTTATTACAATATTTTGTACGTTTATTTTCTATTCCATGTCTTTCTTTTATTATCTTATTTGTCTTTTTCATTTTTTTTATTTTTATTTATATTTTTTTGTTTTTTATGTATTTTGCTATTTCTTTCTATAGTTTTCTATGCTATATTTTGTGTAGTTTTATTATTTTTCTCTTGTAGAGGACATTCTTATGTGTCAAATTTTCATAATAAATAATCATACCAAACAAAATTTTTTTTTAATAAATTATTTTCTATTGGTTTTTTAATGAAACACGGTTTTGTTTGTGATAATATAGCATTATCAAAAAAATAAAAAATTAATTAGAATAATATAGCTTTAATCAACAAGGTCAGAAATAAAAAATGACATTTCTAGATAAATACAAAATAATACGAAAATTTATACAATTATTGTTATTTTTATCATAAAACCATAAATAAACAGTAGTAAAACTGATAATTTTAAATCGTCAAATTTCACATTGACAGAAGGATATCAAAAACGATTATTTTTGACAGTTTAGTCCATAAATTTGACAAAAAAAGTTGATAACAATTTGGCAATTTACGTCAATTTTTAGTCAGGACCCTCAGATTAGCAAGATTTAAAACCGATTGAAAACCGCTGGAGGAACATAGATTAATAAAATTACTTTTGAAAATTTTTAACAAATTGAGTAAAAAGTCCTTTTTTTAGAGCGATAATTCTATCCAATCAGAAAAACGATAAAATAAAATTTTAAACCGACAGAACAAATGAAGATGAAAAAGAAGAAAGATTATAAGATAGTATAAAAAAAAGCAAACAAAAAAAAACAAAAAAATTAAAAAATTAATTTGAAAAAAATAAATAAATTGATGGTAAAAACTACCAAAAAGATAAAAAATAAGCAAAAAACAAAAAAATTATAAGAAAAAAGCCAGAAATAGATAAAACTAAAAAACTGTACCTTGAAACAAGATATAAATAAACAAAAGAAAAAAAAATTATATATTTTAAAATTTTAATTAAAAAAAAAAGTATAAATAAAAAAAAATTTTTTAATTTCTTGACCATCCTGTATATTAATACATTTAAGTAAATTTTCCAAAAAAACGCTTTACAAATTATTCATTAAAGAATGAATAAAAAGTTGATATATTAAAAAATGTGAGAGAATAAGAAAGTTGATAAATACAAAACAACAACAAAAAATTTGATTAAAACACTTAAAAAAAAATCAAATTTTTAAAATAAAGATAAAAAAAGTAAAAATTGTTTACTAGTTCACGCTGTATATATAATAAAATACGATTAAACAGGTTAAAAATAGACTATTGAAAAGATTAAAACAGGAAGAAAAAAAACTGAAAATTATTTTACAAAAATATCAAAAAAATATGCGGAAAAAACAAAAAAAAAAAAAATCAAAAAATACAAATTATTAAGAAAAGTCAAGTTTAAATAGAAAAACAACATTAAGAAAAAATAAAAACTAGATAAATATTGATGAGAAAAGTGATTGATAAAAAAACAAAATTAAAAATTTTTTCAAAAACAAATTATTAAACAGATTAAAAATAGACTATGGAATGAAAAAGAAGAAAAAACGTGAAAAAAAGTCGAAAAAAACAAAATTTCAAAAGTTATTAGCAAAAATTATGCAAAAAAGTTGAAAAAAAAGATAGCAAAAAAAAAGAGAAAAAATTGCAAAATACAAATTATGAAAATTTTAAAAATGAGTGAGTATATGCAGATAGAAAAAAAAATATTAAGAAAAAATTGAAAACAAATGAAGATTGATGTATTACACTAAAAACATATGTAAAAACTCAAAAAAGATAATAAAAAAGAAATAAAAAACATACAAAAAGTTCCAAAATAAATAAATATATAGAAGCAACTTGAAATTTTTTGTTGATCTACGCTGTATCTATAATTAAAACAGATTAATAATAAATTTTTAAAGAGATAAAGCATAAACAAAAACAAAAGTTATTAGAAAAAAATTTAAATTAAACAAGGATTGATTTTGAGAAAAAAATGATAAAGGTAAATACCAAAAATTTTACCACAAAACCAATTATTGAAATAAAATGTAGATAGTACAAAATAAAACTTTTTTTCAGTCCACGCTGTATATAAAAATTAAAAACAATTAAAAAAGTAAAACGAGAAAAAAACATTGTATACAATACCTATTTAAAAAAAATATGCGTAAAAGTTGAGCCAAGTGATAAGCAAAAAATATAAAAAAATTTCCTAAAATACAAATTATTCAAATAGAGCGAGTTGTGCAATGAGTATAAAAGAACCGGAGTTATCAAAAAATACCGGTAGGTAGGGCGCGGGTATAGTGTGATTGACTGAGGTTCCGGTTTTTTTACATCTATTGCACAACTCACTACAAAAAATTTTAAAAAATAAAATTGTAAAAATAAGTATAGATAACCAAAAAAATTTTATAAAAAATACAAAATGAACAAAGTATTACAATAAAAAAATATGTAAAAAGTTAAAAAAAGCGATAAATAGAAAATGAGAAAAAAAGCAAAAATTTTACCAAGAACAAATTATTAACGTAAAATGTAGATAGAACAGAGTAAAACTGTTTCTTAGTCCACGCTGTATATATATTTAAAATACCAATAAACAAACTTTTAGCAAGATGAAGAAATACTGAAAAAAATAAAATAGAAAAAAATCAAAACTAATATTATTAAAATGAAATGTAAATAAAAAAAAGTGAAATTTTTAGTTAAACCACGCTGTATATACAATGAATAAAATTAGAAAATAAAGCAAAGACTTTATTAGAAAAAAAATACAGTTATAAAATAAAAATAAAAACAGTAAATAAAGAAGAAGAAAAAATAAACATAAATAAAAACTCAAAAAAAATAAACTAAGAATAAACTGAGAAATAATTAGAACAAAACTAAACAAAAGTTGATTAATATAATAAAAAAAAAATTAAAAAAAATCAAAACTAATATTATTAAAATAAAATGTAGATAGAAAAAAGTGAAAATTTTAATTAAACCACGCTGTATATACAATTAATTAAATTAAAAAAGAAGACAAAGACTTTATTAGAGGGAAAAAACAGTTATAAAATAAAAATAAAAACATTAAATAAAGAAGAAGGAAAAATAAACATAAATAAAGACTCAAAAAAAATTAAACTAAGAAAAAACTGACAAATTATTAGAACAAAACTAAACAAAAAATATAAAAATATAAAAAAAAATCAATCAAAACTAATATTATTAAAATAAAATGTAAATAAAAAAAAGTAAAAATTTTAATTGAACCACGCTGTATATACAATTAATTTAATTAAAAAATAAGACAAAAACTTTATTAGAGGAAAAAACACAGTTATAAAATAAAAATAAAAACAGAAAATAAAAAAGAAGAAAAAATAAACATAAATAAAAACTCAAAAAAAATTAAACTAAGAAAAAACTGACAAATTATTAGACCAAAATTAAACAAAAATTGATTATTATACTAAAAAAAATATAAAATAGAAAAAAAATTAAAACTAAAATAATTAAATTGAATAAAAAAGTAGATGATATAAACAAATCAGCAAAATAGCGTAAACAATTAAAAAAAATAACAACTGAAAGTCAAATCATGATTTTTCATCATTTAATGTGCATCAAATTATTAACAAAAAAAATTATCAAATTTGCGCAAATCGGTTTTTATGCGATAATGGACCTTGTATCGTAAAATAGATAAAATTTTTGTTTTTGTTGTTAATTATCAATGCTGTTGTTGATGTGATTTTACGCTTGTTGTCTTGCATAAAAAGGAACTAATTATGCCTGTTATGAAAAATCCACAAAAAAGTAATTTGAAACGTGACATAATTGTTATTTTGCTTATAATAATAATAATAATAATTTTTATAAATAGCAAAAATTTAAATAATCAAAAAGTGGGGATTGGTTTATGACCACAGCCCACTTTAGCATATATTAACACTGTTGACAGATTTTTTGCCATTAATTAACAACGCCACGAGTGTTATTGTTTTCTAATCTTTTTTTTTTGGTATTTGACGTTTTCTGATTTTTATTGAATAAAGTCTTTTAAGATAAACAAATTATCAATATGTTGTGATTTGTTATCAAATAACAACAAGTGGAGTGGATTGAGTGGTTATCTTTTCAAGTTAAAAGTGCTGATAGTTGCGTAAAACACCTCATTAACGTCGTGTGATTTATGCCAAAGGGGCCTTAATCAAATCCAAAAAGTGCCAAAATAATAACCATGGGGAGAGGGAAAGGTTAGTGGTCTTCTGTAAAAAAGTGTGTAAATAACTATTTAGAATATTTGCACTTTCACTTTCTGACGCCCGAAGCATACATAATAAGTGAATTTCAAATATTTTATCAAAAAATTCTTTTAGAATTAAATTAAATTATAATTAATTATTAATTAAATTAATTATAATTTAATTTGAGCGCATAATTAAGGATTGGTGCTGTTATTTTTTCGTTCAGAGATTAAGTAATAAACTATTGACAACTCTTTTTATTTGAATCTTAAATATTGATAACCGTTAATTTTGACAATTGAACGTTATTTTGAAATAAATAACAGTTAAAGGTTAGTATTGTCAAGCTTTGTATCAGTTAAAATAAATTTATTTTTTTATTAATTCATGCTTGTTCAATAATTTAACTGTTAAAGTTAAAATTGTTAAAGTTATTAAAGTTTCCAACACAGTAACAGTTGATAACCGTTAATTGTAATAGCAATTAAACAATTGAATGCTATTTTGAACTAAATATTAGTTAAAAGATGTGTATAAATTGAAATAAATTTAATTTTTTATTAATTTATGCTTGTTTAATAATTTAACTGTTAAAGTTAGAATTTAACACAGTAACAGTTGATAACCGTTAATTGTAGAAGCAATTAGACAATTAAATGTTATTTTGAAATAAATATTAGTTAAAAGATGTGTATAAATTGAAATAAATTTAATTATTCATCAATTTATGCTTGTTTAATAATTTAACTGTTAAAGTGCAAATTTTTAAAAGTTATTAAAATGTCTAACACAGTAACAGTTGGTAACCGTTAATTGTAATAGGACATAAACAATTGAATGTTATTTAGAAATAAATAACAGTTAGAAGTTTGAGTGTCAAGCTTTGTATCAGTTAAAATTAATCTAATTATTCATCAATTTATGCTTGTTTAATAATTTAACTGTTAAAGTTAAAATTTAACACAATAACAGTTGATAACCGTAAATTGTAATAGCAATTAAACAATTGAATGCTATTTTGAAATAAATATCAGTTAAAAGATGTGTATAAATTGAAATAAATTTAATTTTTTATTAATTTATGCATGTTCAATAATTTAACTGTTAAAGTTAGAATTTAACACAGTAACAGTTGATAACCGTTAATTGTGAAAGCAATTAGACAATTAAATGTTATTTTGAAATAAATAACAGTTAAAAGTTTGAGTGTCAAGCTTTGTATCAGTTAAAAAAAATTTAATAATTAAACTGTTAAAGTGCAAATTTTTAAAACTTACTAAAATTTCTAACACAGTAGCAGTTGATAACCGTTAATTGTAATAGCACATAGACAATTGAATGTTATTTAGAAATAAATAACAGTTAAATCTTTGAGTGTCAAACTTTGTATCAGTCAAAATAGATTTATTTTTTTTATTAATTTATGCTTGTTCAATAATTTAACTGTTAAAGTTGAGATTTTTAAAAGTTATTAAAGTTTCTAACGCAGTAACCATTGATAACCGTTAATTGTAATAGCAATTAGACATTTGAATGTTATTTTGAAATAAATATCAGTTAACGTTAGAGTGTCAAGCTTTGTATCAGTTAAATAATTTATTTTTTCATTAATTTATGCTTGTTAAATAATTTAACTGTTAAAGTTGAGATTTTTAAAAGTTATTAAAGTTTCTAACGCAGTAACCATTGATAACCGTTAATTGTAATAGCAATTAGACATTTGAATGTTATTTTGAAATAAATATCAGTTAACGTTAGAGTGTCAAGCTTTGTATCAGTTAAATAATTTATTTTTTCATTAATTTATGCTTGTTAAATAATTTAACTGTTAAAGTTAAAAGTTTTAAAAGTTAATAATGTTTGTAACACAGTAACAGTTGAATCTTAAATATTGATAGCCGTTAATTGTAATAGCAATTAGACAATTCAACGTTATTTTGAAATAAATAACAGTTAAAAGTTTGAGTGTCAAGCTTTGCATCAGTTAAAAGTAAAAGTAAAGTAAAGTATAAGTAAAATAAATTTAATTTTTTATTAATTTATGCTTGTTTAATAATTTAACTGTTAAAGTTAAAATTTTTAAAACTTATTGAAGTTTCTAACGCAGTAACTATTGATAACCGTTAATTGTACTAGCAATTAGACATTTGAATGTTATTTTGAAATAAATAACAGTTAACGGTTAGAGTGTCAAGTTTTGTATCAGTTAAAATAATTTATTTTTTCATTGATTTATGCTTGTTCAATAATTTAACTGTTAAAGTTAGAATTTAACACAGTACAGTTGATAACCGTTAATTGTAAAAGCAATTAGACAATTAAATGTTATTTTGAAATAAATAACAGTTAAAAGTTTGAGTGTCAAGCTTTGTATCAGTTAAAAAAAATTTAATAATTTAACTGTTAAAGTGCAAATTTTTAAAACTTACTAAAATTTCTAACACAGTAGCAGTTGATAACCGTTAATTGTAATACTCGTAGCACATAGACAATTGAATGTTATTTAGAAATAAATAACAGTTAAATCTTTGAGTGTCAAACTTTGTATCAGTTAAAATAGATTTAATTTTTTATTAATTTATGCTTGTTCAATAATTTAACTGTTAAAGATGAGATTTTTAAAAGTTATTAAAGTTTCTAACGCAGTAACCATTGATAACCGTTAATTGTAATAGCAATTAGACAATTGAATGTTATTTAGAAATATATAACAGTTAACGGTTAGAGAATAAATAACAGTTAACGGTTAGAGTGTCAAGCTTTGTATCAGTTAAAATAATTTAATTTATTATTAATTTATGCTGGTTCAATAATTAAACTGTTAAAGTTAAAATTTTTTAAAAGTTATTGAAGTTTCTAAGACAGTAACAGTTGATAACCGTTAATTGTAATAGCAATTAGATAATTGAATGTTATTTTGAAATAAATAACAGTTAAAAGTTTGAGTGTCAAGCTTTGTATTAGTTAAAATAAATTTAATTATTGATCAATTTATGCTTGTTTAATAATTTAACTGTTAAAGTTGAGATTTTTGAAAGTTATTAAAGTTTCTAACGCAGTAACCATTGATAACCGTTAATTGTAATAGCAATTAGACATTTGAATGTTATTTTGAAATAAATAACAGTTAACGGTTAGAGTGTCAAGCTTTGTATCAGTTAAAATAATTTAATTTATTATTAATTTATGCTGGTTCAATAATTAAACTGTTAAAGTTAAAATTTTTTAAAAGTTATTAAAATTTCCAACACAGCAACAGTTGGTAACCGTTAATTGTAATAGCACATAGACAATTGAATGTTATTTAGAAATAAATAACAGTTAAATGTTTAAGTGTCAAGCTTTGTATCAGTTAAAATAAATTTAATTTTTTATTAATTTATGCTTGTTCAATAATTTAACTGTTAAAGTTGAGATTTTTAAAAGTTATTGAAGTTTCTAACGCAGTAACCATTGATAACCGTTAATTGTAAAAGCAATTAGACAATTAAATGTTATTTTGAAATAAATAACAGTTAACAGTTAGAGTGTCAAGCTTTGTATCAGTTAAAATAAATTTATTTTTTTATTAATTCATGCTTGTTCAATAATTAAACTGTTAAAGTTAAAAATTTTTAAAAGTTATTGAAGTTTCTAAGACCGTAACAGTTGATAACCGTTAATTGTAATAGCAATTAGACAATTAAATGTTATTTTGAAATAAATAACAGTTAAATGTTTAAGTGTCAAGCTTTGTATCTGTTAAAATAAATTTATTTTTTTATTAATTTATGCTTGTTCAATAATTTAACTGTTAAAGTTGAGATTTTTAAAAGTTATTAAAGTTTCTAACGCAGTAACCATTGATAACCGTTAATTGTAAAAGCAATTAGACAATTGAATGTTATTTTGAAATAAATAACAGTTAAAAGTTTGAGTGTCAAGCTTTGTATTAGTTAAAATAATTTAATTTATTATTAATTTATGCTGGTTCAATAATTAAACTGTTAAAGATAAAAATTTTTAAAAGTTATTGAAGTTTCTAAGACAGTAACAGTTGATAACCGTTAATTGTAATAGCAATTAGATAAATGAATGTTATTTTGAAATAAATAACAGTTAAAGGTTAGAGTGTCAAGCTTTGTATCTGTTGAAATAAATTTAATTTTTTATAAGATTCATGCTTGCTCAAGAATTTAACTGTTTAAGTTAAAATTTTTAAAAGTTATTGGACTTTCTAAGACAGTAACAGTTAAATTAATTGGTCAATTAGACGTTATTCTGAAATAAGTAACAGTTAAAGTGTTAAATGTCAAGTTTTATTTCAGTTATGATAGGTCAATTTTTTTAACCGGTGCTTGTTAAAGAGTTTTTTGAGCAAAATATGCTTGTTAACTAATTTAACTGTTAACTGCTTTAAAAATATATTAAATTTGTAGAATTTGAAGAAAAATTATTATTAGAGTTTCTAAACACAATAACAGTTAAATTTTAACAATCGATAACCGTTAATTGTAATAGTAAAAAGACGTTATTTGGAAATAGACAACAGTTAAAGTGTTGTTGTCAAGTTTTGTTTCAGTTAAAATAAATCTAAATTGGTTTTAACTTGTGGATGTTAAAAGATTTCTTGAGGTTTCAATAACAGTTAAGTTTTACAGTTTAATCAATGGTGATCGTTAACTGTAATATTAATTAGATAATCAAGCGTTATTTTAATATAATAAACAGTTAAAATGTTCAATGTTAAACACAATAACAGTTAAGTTTTGCAGTGTAACTAACTGATTGTAATCGTTAACTATAATACTAATTAAACAATTAGACGTTATTTTAAAATAATAAACAGTTAAATTGGTAAATGTAAAGTTTTGTCTCAGACCACTCTTTTTATTGAAGTTTTAACACAATAACAGTTAAATTTTAACTTATTGATAACCGTTAACTGTAATATTAATTAGACAATTAATCCTTATTTTATTTAATTGATGACAGTTGACGTGTTAAATGTCAAGTTTTGCTTCAATTAAAATAAATCCATTGTTTTTTAACTTGGGTTTGTTGAAGAATTATAGTTAAACATATCTCTTATACTAATTTAAATGTTACTTGTCTTATAAATTTATTAAATTTTAAAAATATATTTTAAATAAAAAATGAACAAATTTAAAATTTTTTTTAGCAAACAAAATATTTACAAAATATTTTGTTAAATAAATAACAGTTAACTGTTTTGTTAAGTAAAATTAACTGAATAGAATGTTTAATTATTGACCAGTTAATTGGCTTTTACATTACATTTACTGCAGTTGTTTAAATTGTTACATAATTATTTTTTAACTAATTTGTTAACATTAAATTTTTTACAACAATAACAGTTAATATTTATGTTTTATTTTAACTAATTATTGCTAAACATTGTTATAATATTATTCATAAAGTTGGTAATGTTTTAAAAATAAATAATAGTTATTTTTTTTAATAAATAATAATTGAAGTGTCAAATTTTTTTTTATAATTAAAATAATTTGTTAAATAAATAACAGTTAACTGCTTTATAAAATAATTGGTTAAATGACATTAACTGAATAAAATGTCTAATTACCAGCCAGCTAATTAGCAATTATAGCAAATTTATTGCAATTGCTTAAATCGTTAATAGTTATATTTTAACTGATTTGTTAACATTAAATTATTTCTTACAAAAATAACAGTTAAACTTTACATTTTATTTTAGCTGATTTATAGCAACATTTGTTTTATAGGAATCAAACAGTTAATCATTTTTTTAAATAAATAACAGTTAAAGTGTCAAATTTTTTTCTAAAATTAATTTAATTACGATTGTATTTTGTTTAATAAATAACAGTTAACTGCTTTGTTAAGTAACAATAACTGAATGGAATGTTTAATTATTGACCAGTTAATTGGCTTTTACATTACATTTACTGCAGTTGTTTAAATTGTTACATAATTATTTTTTAACTAATTTGTTAACATTAAATTTCTTCTAACAATAACAGTTAGTATTTATGTTTTATTTTAAGTCAAATCTTTTTTTATAATCAGAAGAATTTGTTAAATAAATAACAGTTAACTGCTTTATAAACTGATTGGCTAAATGACATTAACTGACTAAAATGTGGCAATTATGGCAAATTCATTTCCATTTCTCAAATTACTATATAGTTATATTTTAACTGATTTGTTAACATTATATTATTTCTTACAAAAATAACAGCTAAACTTTACATTTTATTTTAACTGATTTATAGCAACATTTGTTTTATAGTAATCAAACAGTTAAACATTTTTTTAAATAAATAACAGTTAAAGTGTCAAATTTTTTTCTAAAATTAATTTAATTACGATTGTATTTTGTTTAATAAATAACAGTTAACTGCTTTGTTAAGTAACAATAACTGAATGGAATGTTTAATTATTGACCAGTTAATTGGCTTTTACATTACATTTACTGCAGTTGTTTAAATTGTTACATAATTATTTTTTAACTAATTTGTTAACATTAAATTTCTTACAACAATAACAGTTAATATTTATGTTTTATTTTAAGTCAAATTTTTTTTTATAATCAGAAGAATTTGTTAAATAAATAACAGTTAACTGCTTTATAAGCTGATTGGCCAAATGACATTAACTGACTAAAATGTGGCAATTATGGCAAATTCATTTCCATTTCTCAAATTGCTATATAGTTATATTTTAACTGATTTGTTAACATTATATTAGTTCTTACAAAAATAACAGCTAATCTTTTCATTTTATTTTAACTGATTAAAAGAAACATTTGTATTATAGTAATCAAACAGTTAAACATTTTTTTTAAATAAATAACAGTTAAAGTGTCAAATTTTTTTCTAAAATTAATTCAATTACGATTGTATTTTGTTTAATAAATAACAGTTAACTGCTTTGTTAAGTAACAATAACTGAATGGAATGTTTAATTATTGACCAGTTAATTGGCTTTTACATTACATTTACTGCAGTTGTTTAAATTGTTACATAATTAATTTTTAACTAATTTGTTAACATTAAATTTCTTACAACAATAACAGTTAGTATTTATGTTTTATTTTGAGTCAAATCTTTTTTTATAATCAGAAGAATTTGTTAAATAAATAACAGTTAACCGCTTTATAAACTGATTGGCTAAATGACATTAACTGACTAAAATGTGGCAATTATGGCAAATTTATTTCCATTTCTCAAATTGTTATATAGTTATATTTTAACTGATTTGTTAACATTATATTATTTTTTACAAAAATAACAGCTAAACTTTTCATTTTATTTTAACTGATTTATAGCAACATTTGTTTTATAGTAATCAAACAGTTAAACATTTTTTTCAATAAATAACAGTTAAAGTGTCAAATTTTCTTCTAAAATCAATTTAATTACATTGTATTTTGTTGGATAAATAACAGTTAAGTGTTTTATTAAGTAACAATAACTGAATGAAATGTTTAATAATTGACCAGTTAATTGGCTTTTACATTACATTTACTGCAGTTGTTTAAATTGTTACATAATTATTTTTTAACTAATTTGTTAACATTAAATTTCTTACAACAATAACAGTTAGTATTTATGTTTTATTTCAAGTCAAATCTTTTTTTATAATCAGAAGAATTTGTTAAATAAATAACAGTTAACTGCTTTATAAACTGATTGGCTAAATGACATTAACTGACTAAAATGTGGCAATTATGGCAAATTCATTTCCATTTCTCAAATTGCTATCTAGTTATATTTTAACTGATTTGTTAACATTATATTATTTCTTACAAAAATAACAGCTAAACTTTTCATTTTATTTTAACTGATTAATAGCATCATTTGTTTTATAGTAATCAAACAGTTAAACATTTTTTTAAATAAATAACAGTTAAAGTGTCAAATTTTCTTCTAAAATTAATTCAATTACCATTGTATTTTGTTGAATAAATAACAGTTAACTGTTTTGTTAAGTAACAATAACTGAATGAAATGTTTAATAATTGACCAGTTAATTGGCTTTTACATTACATTTACTGCAGTTGTTTAAATTGTTACATAATTATTTTTTAATTTTTTAACAATACTTTTTTTTACAAAAATAACAGTTAATTTGTTGAGCATTTCTTTAAATAAATAACAGTTAAAGTGTCAGTTAATTAAAAAGATGAGCATTAATTTTATACAAATAACAGTTAAAAGTGTTAATATGGTTAACACAAAAATCAAAAGTTTGATTTGATTTTCTAGTTAAAACAGTTAACTGGATTTTAACTGATCATTGGTTTTAGGAGAAACAGCCCAACCTTACGTCACGATGTTCATTGCTGAACTTCTGGGCACAGGGATTTTGATGTTTCTGGGCTGTATGGGCTGTATTAATAATTTTGATGAGCCACCTATAAGTCATCATTTTGGAAGCATTACATTTGGTTTAACCGTTATGTTAATAATACAGGTACGACTATTATAGATCACACTGTATATAAATAACCTTGCTAATTGTCACGTGACCACATTCCAGAGAAGCTCGATAGGGCTTAAATCTGGCAAACGAGAAAACCATAGTTAAGCGTTAGCGCTTCAAGAGCAGCATAAAGTATTGACCTGACCTGACCTGACCTGACCTGACCTAACTATATCTAAACTATAAATAACTTTCTATAGTGTATTTTTGACTGTTTTGCAGTGTTTTGGGCACATATCTGGTGCCCATTTAAATCCAGCTGTAACAATTGCTACAGTACTTTTCAAAATAGTCACTCCTCTAATGGCGCTGGTATACATTATGGGTCAATTTGTTGGGGCTACATTAGGTTATGGGCTACTTAAGATTTTGCTTTCGGAAAAATATGCCGGGGATGGATTTTGTGCAACTGTAATCGACAACAATATCACTACAATTCAAGTTAGTATCGGCCATGTTTTTTTTACGTATTTGAGGTTATGTTTTTGTTTTATAACATTAAGTCTTAAAAAGGTTGATCAAAAGTTGAAGGAGGCTTAGGGCCATCTGTTGGTAGAACTAAAAATGTATAGATTTCGAGCTTTTTACGTCTCATCAGTGAGACTTGAGATATATGATTGCTGCGAAAAATCTACGAAGTCTCACTGATGAGAGCTAAAATATTTTTTTTTTTATTTTAGGGTTTTGGAATTGAAGTTGTGATTACAACCCTTCTAATTGTGATCTGTTGTGCCGTTTGGGACAAGAGAAATGAGGCAAAAGCCGATTCAGTTGCATTGCGATTTGGATTTGCAATTGCAGCAATTTCTCTGGCTGCTGTAAGTTGTTTTCCTCAATTGAAATAATTTATCAATAATTATTTTGTAATTGAACTTTGACGTACTTAAGTTGAAAGTTTATCATAATTTGATAAATTAATAAATTAATTACGTAATTATTTCAGGGCCCCTTAACCGGGGCAAGCATGAACACCGCGAGGTCATTTGCCCCGCTTGTTTTTGGGGGCACTTGGGATGGTCACTGGGTGAGTTTTTTTTGTAAAAATTAAAAAATTGTCGCAAATTTACACCGGAACATAGTTTCGCGCTTGCGCAATCATCAGAGAAGCCGACTCACACTTTTTCCTAATACTGCTTAAACACCAATCACTTTGAATGTTTTTCAGGTATATTGGATAGCCCCGAACATCGGCGCTTTTCTCGGATGTGGCATTTACAAATTTGTGTTTTCGCTACCGGAACCGGAAGTTGGATCTAAAAGAGAGAGTATCTACTTAAACGACACCGAAACGTCACAAAAAGTCTAATCTGTTTTTAACCACATAATGTGATAAGCGGTCTATGATCAGTTCTATGATCTAAAGACCTAAAAATATATTTGATATAAGTCATATTTTTGTATAAATTTTTTGTTTTGTAAATATATTTGTCATTGTTGTATGTTGCAATAAATTGTACGTTAATCAGTCTCACTGATGAGTGCTAATAAGCACGAAACATGTCTGAGTCTATAAATTTTGTCTTGATTTTATTTTGTTTTTAATATCACATTCATAACTTATCAAACACATCTATAAATATTAAACATGACGTATAATATTTATAGTACCATATATTAGAGGTGAAAAGCACACATTAGCGCCATCTATCTAAAAGCAAGCTAAGCAGATGGTAGATGAGCTGCAAAAATTAAAAGGTAAATAAGAAGGAAAGATTCTCTATATCTTTTGAGATAAAGTTTTTTTGATCTAGATTCTAAAAATTGACATTTCTTTGAAACTTTTTTTTCTAATTTTGGCAGATGACAGGAGAGGATCCTCTAGATCTTAAAACTGACATTTCTTGAAAGAAATTTTTTTCTATTTTGGCAAATAAGCGAGATAGAATGTCTAGATTTTCATTCTTCAGACAATAACATTTTTGGAAAAAAGCTTTTTTTTAAATTTTGACAGATCTAGATTCTAGATTTTAAAAATTGACATTTCTTAAAAAAATAATCTAAAAATTACTATTTTCTTTAAGAAATTTTCTTCTATTTTGGAAAATAAGTGTCAAAGATTATCTATATCTTCATTCTTCTGACAATGATATTTTTGGAAAAAAGCTTTTTTTTAAGTCTTGACAGAGAAGATGTAGATGTCTTTTTTTTATTTTGGCAGATGACAGGAGAGGGTCATCTAGATCTTGAAACTGACATTTTTTGAAAGAAATTTTTTTCTATTTTGGCAAATAAGCGAGATAGAATGTCTAGATTTTCATTCTTCAGACAATAACATTTTTGGAAAAAAGCTTTTTTTTAAATCTTGACAGATCTAGATTCTAGATTTTTAAAATTGACATTTCTTAAAAAAAGAATCTAAAAATTACTATTTTTTTTAAGAAATTTTTTTCTATTTTGGAGAATAAGTGTCAAAGATTATCTATATCTTCATTCTTCTGACAATGATATTTTTGGAAAAAAGCTTTATTTTTAAGTCTTGACAGAGAAGATCTAGATGTCATTTTTTGAAAAAAGATTTTTTTTATTTTGGCAGATGACAGGAGAGGATCTTCTTGAAAGAAATTTTTTTCTATTTTGGCAAATAAGCGAGATAGTATGTCTAGATCTTCATTCTTCAGACAATGATATTTTTGGAAAAAAGCTTTTTTTTAAAATCTTGACAGATCTAGATTCTAGATTTTAAATATCTTCATTCTTCAGACAATGATATTTTTGGAAAAAAGCTTTTTTTTAAAATCTTGACAGATCTAGATTCTAGATTTTAAATATCTTCATTCTTCAGACAATGATATTTTTGGAAAAAAGCTTTTTTTTAAATCTTGACAGATCTAGATTCTAGATTTTTAAAATTGACATTTCTTAAAAAAAGAATCTAAAAATTACTATTTTTTTTAAGAAATTTTTTTATATTTTGGAAAATAAGTGTCAAAGATTATCTATCATTCTTCTGACAATGATATTTTTGGAAAAAAGCTTTTTTTTAAGTCTTGACAGAGAAGATGTAGATGTCTTTTTTTTTATTTTGGCAGATGAAAGGAGAGGGTCATCTAGATCTTGAAACTGACATTTTTTGAAAGAAATTTTTTTTTATTTTGGCAAATAAGCGAGATAGAATGTCTAGATTTTCATTCATCAGACAATAACATTTTTGGAAAAAAGCTTTTTTTAAATCTTGACAGATCTAGATTCTAGATTTTGAAAATTGACATTTCTTAAAAAAATAATCTAAAAATTACTATTTTTTTTAAGAAATTTTCTTCTATTTTGGAAAATAAGTGTCAAAGATTATCTATATCTTCATTCTTCTGACAATGATATTTTTGGAAAAAAGCTTTTTTTTAAGTCTTGACAGAGAAGATGTAGATGTCTTTTTTTTATTTTGGCAGATGACAGGAGAGGGTCATCTAGATCTTGAAACTGACATTTTTTGAAAGAAATTTTTTTCTATTTTGGCAAATAAGCGAGATAGAATGTCTAGATTTTCATTCTTCAGACAATAACATTTTTGGAAAAAAGCTTTTTTTTAAATCTTGACAGATCTAGATTCTAGATTTTTAAAATTGACATTTCTTAAAAAAAGAATCTAAAAATTACTATTTTTTTTAAGAAATTTTTTTCTATTTTGGAGAATAAGTGTCAAAGATTATCTATATCTTCATTCTTCTGACAATGATATTTTTGGAAAAAAGCTTTATTTTTAAGTCTTGACAGAGAAGATCTAGATGTCATTTTTTGAAAAAAGATTTTTTTTATTTTGGCAGATGACAGGAGAGGATCTTCTTGAAAGAAATTTTTTTCTATTTTGGCAAATAAGCGAGATAGTATGTCTAGATCTTCATTCTTCAGACAATGATATTTTTGGAAAAAAGCTTTTTTTTAAAATCTTGACAGATCTAGATTCTAGATTTTAAATATCTTCATTCTTCAGACAATGATATTTTTGGAAAAAAGCTTTTTTTTAAAATCTTGACAGATCTAGATTCTAGATTTTAAATATCTTCATTCTTCAGACAATGATATTTTTGGAAAAAAGCTTTTTTTTAAATCTTGACAGATCTAGATTCTAGATTTTTAAAATTGACATTTCTTAAAAAAAGAATCTAAAAATTACTATTTTTTTTAAGAAATTTTTTTATATTTTGGAAAATAAGTGTCAAAGATTATCTATCATTCTTCTGACAATGATATTTTTGGAAAAAAGCTTTTTTTTAAGTCTTGACAGAGAAGATGTAGATGTCTTTTTTTTTATTTTGGCAGATGAAAGGAGAGGGTCATCTAGATCTTGAAACTGACATTTTTTGAAAGAAATTTTTTTTTATTTTGGCAAATAAGCGAGATAGAATGTCTAGATTTTCATTCATCAGACAATAACATTTTTGGAAAAAAGCTTTTTTTAAATCTTGACAGATCTAGATTCTAGATTTTTAAAATTGACATTTCTTAAAAAAATAATCTAAAAATTACTATTTTTTTTAAGAAATTTTTTTCTATTTTGGAATATTAGTGTCAAAGATTATTTATATCTTCATTCTTCTGACAATGATATTTTTGGAAAAAAGCTTTTTTTTAAGTCTTGACAGAGAAGATGTAGATGTCTTTTTTTTATTTTGGCAGATGACAGGAGAGGGTCATCTAGATCTTGAAACTGACATTTCTTGAAAGAAATCTTTTTCTATTTTGGCAAATAAGCGAGATAGAATGTCTAGATTTTCATTCTTCAGACAATAACATTTTTGGAAAAAAGCTTTTTTTTAAATCTTGACAGATCTAGATTCTAGATTTTGAAAATTGACATTTCTTAAAAAAATAATCTAAAAATTACTATTTTTTTTAAGAAATTTTTTTCTATTTTGGAGAATAAGTGTCAAAGATTATCTATATCTTCATTCTTCTGACAATGATATTTTTGGAAAAAAGCTTTATTTTTAAGTCTTGACAGAGAAGATCTAGATGTCATTTTTTGAAAAAAGATTTTTTTTATTTTGGCAGATGACAGGAGAGGATCTTCTTGAAAGAAATTTTTTTCTATTTTGGCAAATAAGCGAGATAGTATGTCTAGATCTTCATTCTTCAGACAATGATATTTTTGGAAAAAAGCTTTTTTTTAAAATCTTGACAGATCTAGATTCTAGATTTTAAATATCTTCATTCTTCAGACAATGATATTTTTGGAAAAAAGCTTTTTTTTAAAATCTTGACAGATCTAGATTCTAGATTTTAAATATCTTCATTCTTCAGACAATGATATTTTTGGAAAAAAGCTTTTTTTTAAATCTTGACAGATCTAGATTCTAGATTTTTAAAATTGACATTTCTTAAAAAAAGAATCTAAAAATTACTATTTTTTTTAAGAAATTTTTTTATATTTTGGAAAATAAGTGTCAAAGATTATCTATCATTCTTCTGACAATGATATTTTTGGAAAAAAGCTTTTTTTTAAGTCTTGACAGAGAAGATGTAGATGTCTTTTTTTTTATTTTGGCAGATGAAAGGAGAGGGTCATCTAGATCTTGAAACTGACATTTTTTGAAAGAAATTTTTTTTTATTTTGGCAAATAAGCGAGATAGAATGTCTAGATTTTCATTCATCAGACAATAACATTTTTGGAAAAAAGCTTTTTTTAAATCTTGACAGATCTAGATTCTAGATTTTTAAAATTGACATTTCTTAAAAAAATAATCTAAAAATTACTATTTTTTTTAAGAAATTTTTTTCTATTTTGGAATATTAGTGTCAAAGATTATTTATATCTTCATTCTTCTGACAATGATATTTTTGGAAAAAAGCTTTTTTTTAAGTCTTGACAGAGAAGATGTAGATGTCTTTTTTTTATTTTGGCAGATGACAGGAGAGGGTCATCTAGATCTTGAAACTGACATTTCTTGAAAGAAATCTTTTTCTATTTTGGCAAATAAGCGAGATAGAATGTCTAGATTTTCATTCTTCAGACAATAACATTTTTGGAAAAAAGCTTTTTTTTAAATCTTGACAGATCTAGATTCTAGATTTTGAAAATTGACATTTCTTAAAAAAATAATCTAAAAATTACTATTTTTTTTAAGAAATTTTTTTCTATTTTGGAAAATAAGTGTCAAAGATTATCTATATCTTCATTCTTCTGACAATGATATTTTTGGAAAAAAGCTTTTTTTTAAAATCTTGACAGATCTAGATTCTAGATTTTAAATATCTTCATTCTTCTGACAATGATATTTTTGGAAAAAAGCTTTTTTTTAAGTCTTGACAGAGAAGATCTAGATGTCATTTTTTAAAAAAAGTAGTATATAAATTGTTACTTCTGGGCCAGGACATTTGGCGTCTTAAAAAACAAAGCAAAATCTTAGAAATTTAGCTGTTTGCCCAAAAGCACACAACCGCAAAGGACCCAAAACCTCTCAAAAATTATTAATTTTTATCCACCCCAAAAGTTCCCAAATATGTGTAGACCACCAAAAATTGGGCACACAAAAAATCGCAAAAATCTCCCAAAATAATGGAAAATTACCTCAAGAACGCTCTAAAAAACTAACAAAATACACCCCAAAATGGCTTTTTATTTCAAGCCATTTGGCGCATGCAAAAAAAAGTAAAAACAACAACACTAAATCAAGGAGGATACTACGATATTTGACGTCTTATAAATTTATTTGATTTCTCAAAAGTAAACAACGGAAAAAGACATAAAATTCTTCAAAAATCATAATTTGTGCTTATTTTTTTATTACCATTCAACCCCCCCAAATTGGGGGGGTTTAAATTTTTCTATAGTACTTTGTCTACATCGATTCTGAAAGCTTTATCTGTAACACCCCAATATTCGACTATGCCGACAAATCTTGGATTCAGAATATTTACAGAATTAATAAAAATAAGTGTAAAACATTCCCCGTTTTCTACAATCCGATCTATTCTTACAGCATCTCCTCTTTCACGACAGCTTATACCGTTTATAGGTGGTTGTAACGGTTGAATTGCGGCACACGCCAAAAATTACGATAAATAAGCGCCTTCTTGCCATTTTGCGGTAAACTACTCATTGCATGACGCTAGTTTGTGCACTCTGTATATAAAGTAAAGCAAGCTAACTTTTTTTATTGGCCAGGGAAAAAAACCCAGGTAGTTTTTAACGGATAGGAAAAGAATAATCCGATAGTAAAGCAGAATTTACCAGATTTTAAGCGGGAAAGATACCGACTCTATATATAGGAGTGGTGATAGCGTCCATGTTGCACTTTAAGTCCGCCACCGTACGTAGTGTTAGTGTACCCTTCTACGCCAAAGTAGTGAGTCAAATAAACCCGGTAGTGGGTATTACGTGTGTTCACGACTTTTTGACAAGAAAATTGGTACGGCTTTGAAGCCACGTTTTGATAACGACTTTACCATTTTCGCGATTACGTGACGTTAGAAGGGGTAAGTTAAACAGTCTCATTAATTCCACCACTAACGGTTTTACTTCGCGGGTCATGTAGGGCAAGTCTAGGGTCAAGTCGAGAGACGACTCAATTGCGGCACTCGATCTTTTCCTCCTGTTATCCTGCTATTTACCATCGAGCTTCCGAGGAGTAAACCACTGCAAAACAACCATCTCTAACGGAAACAGCAGATAAGGTTAGTTCAAGGTCTATGAAAGGTAGAATGAATGTGTGAATGTTAGTAAGCCTTTGAACGACACCCTTAAAGTGAAGAAAACCTTCCTTATATTATATTTTGTTTCATCAAATTATTGCCTTTATTGTTTGTGGTAATCAGGACAACCTGTAAGGGGTGCTTGAGTTAACTTCAAGGGAATTGTCTTGTCTAACTCAGACTGCATCGAGTCCTGTCACGTTGTGTTAAAATTGTGATAAAATTTTATTTGAATTATTTAGAACTAATTAATTATTTGAACATTCTGGATTTATCTTTTTTTTTATTTTATTTCATTTTGAGGCCAATATCACTTATTGCTATCAGTTAGTTTTTTTTATTTGTTGTATTTTCTTTTATTTATTCAATATATTAATATTATTTTACTGGAGCTTTTGTTTAGCCTGCAGGTCTTGACCTCTAAAAGGCTAAAGGGAGGCTAATTTCGGCTATTGTCTGAGCTTAGGTTGAGTGGCGCCGAAGCCACCACCTGTGTTCCTAGATTCACGCCTCTACGGCTGAACTACCGGGTAATTTTGAACAGGGTAAAAGCTAGCCGAGATTAGCCTGTCCTCGAGCTTTCCTATTCCCTTCTCTCCTTTTCTCCTTGTGTAACTTTACGGTTACATGGTATAGGTCTATTGATCCTGAATTCGTCTTCGACTCATGAGCCTTTGGCGAATCAACAGGACCGGTCCTTAATGTGTATTATTAACACCAGTCGACTAACGCTTCTCAAACCTTACCTTATTGCAAATAATAAAAAAATGATGCTTTAACCAATTAAAAAGTATATACAGCTTCTAGCAATACCTAATGTCTGGTAGATAGTGAGAATAATAATAGCCTGATATAAACAAAAATAATCAAAAAATGTCATTATCTTAAAAAAAATTGTACTTAAGAGCGTTTTAAGACAAACTCAATTCGGTTCTTGCTATCTCCCGTGTTTTTCTACGTCAGCTGAGGGGCGGAGCTTAAATATTTTATCTCTGTCATTTACTCGTCTTTTTCTCGCCACCCTGTCTACCTGAAGAAAACCGACCCTTGGAAATGATATCATAAAAATACTTTCTGATATATCCATCGCGTAATGCTAAGGTTCAACAGTAAATATTACCATTCACTCAAATAAGAACTGCACGGGTATCAATTATCAATTTTTTGTTGTAATAATAATGTGTTTATTGCAGTTAAAACAGTAAATTATTCAACACGCACATGATGAAGACTATTACCCTCAAAGATAAAATTTGCAACACGAGCTGAAAGCGATTGGTGTACCTACTTATCTAATATAAATATACAACTATAAATAATTTTTTTTTTAAATCTGAGCAATTATAATATAGACAGAAAAAGACATATTAAAATCATACAAAATGATAATGATAAAAAATATTGTGGATGAAGAAAAAAAAGAATAATTATGTAATAAAAATCGAATAAAGTTTATTTTTAAAATAATATGAAATAATAAATAGTCTTCTTAATTTTAAAAATAAATTATAATAGATTTGTTGCTGCAGGTAACCTTCTATATGAAAGAGTAGAATAAGCACAAGAACGAATAAATAAAAATAAAGTACAATAAAAAAATAAAAAGAAATATAATAAATAATAATAATATCAATAGTAAAAAATATTGATTGCTTTATAAACCAATCATTTACAATTGGTTCTTCTTGAACTCTTTCTGTTCCGCAAATCTCTGATAGGGAGTTCTTTAGGATGCTGGGGATATAATAACTCCGGCGCAACACATTTATGGTAAAATTCTATCAGATGTGGTTCCATTTTTTCTTTCCAAAAAGAATCATCTTTATAAACCTGACAAAAAAAACAAATCAATCACGGAAAACTGATCTAAACACTGCATTTCAAAACTCAGAGCTTTTCAATAGACATTCCTTCTGGAGTCCAAATAACAAAATAGCAAACTTCTTTCTTGGCTATATGTAGCTGCCCTTGTATTTGGTAAAAGTAGTCGGCATTTGTTTTTAAGTTTATATTCTCTTCGCTGTCTATTGTACAATGTATCACTTTTTTTTTGTATAGCTTCTTTTATATACTCATGCGGTGTAAAATTTCGCATCGAATAAGGGCATTTAATTTCAATTATGGCATCATTTCCAACTAGACCATCTGGAGATGCCCCGAGAAAGCCAAACATTTGGTCAACAAACAAGCCGCAAGTTGTAACCTCAAGGGCAAGAAGTTGCTCAAACGCTTGTACAGCGACGCGTTCATGAGTTTTACCCCAATCAGTAGCAGTACTACCAGTGAACTTATTATATAAAAGAGACTGCACAGTTGCAGCACAAGAAGTGGAACGTTGCATTTTGCAAATTTTTCCAAATGAAGACGCTGTTAGCCTCTTATATCTTTCATCCTTCCACAATCGATCAATGCTTTGCCCAATAGTTTTTTTCTCTAGCTGTGCAATTTCAGATCTTGTTTTTTTTAACGTTTTAATTAAATCGTCTTTAGCTGCCTCAAATGGTTCTGGAAGCGGTTCTGATTTTTTTTTCTCTTCTGGCAATGCCGCCTCTGGGCCGTATTCTCTATCAGAGTCAGCGTAACGTTTTTTTTTATAAATAATTCCGGGAAAAGACGTCGTCTCACATTTCGGTTGACATATTGTTTTTCTTTTTTTGTTATATAAGTTTTCAGAAATTTGCCTGGACTACGTTTTGCAATCTCGTGATGAATTAAACGCGGATAATTATGAGATCCCGCACTAAAACTGATACCAGCTGCATGGCACCTGAGCTGGTACAATTCTTTTGCCGAAAAATTAATTCGTTTTCCTCCGACAAATTTTGCTACAACGGAATTATAACATTCTGCGGAATTGTTGTCCATATCAAATAATAGACTGTCAGCATGCTGAACTAAGCGATTCAAAACTACTTCTAAATCTTGAAATAAACCTCTGATGGTCATTTCTTCTACCCAGTTGCTTTTTTTGCACAAAAAATACACAATACCATTTGGTTTTGGAAAAAAAATATATTACTTTTGCAAAAAAAATTATCACAGTTGGAATGATCGCCACAAATATGATATACGGAATTATGTATATCCCGACGAAGTTTATCTACCTTTTCTTCATGGGAGCTATCTTCCTTGCATCTATACTTTACAGCTCCTTGTATAGCACTTCGAAATCGGCATATATTATTTTTTAAATAGGTTCTATGATTAGAAGCTACCGGTTGCCTTTTAGAGCTAACCCTTTTAAAAGTCAGTTCTTTTAAATGGTTGCAAAAATTACGCAAAAGGTGATTGCGACATTCTATTTTGTGCACCATCAAGGTTTTGTAGGGCCGGGCATCTGCCAGCTTTCTAGTGACACTACTACCTCCATCACCAACTAAATTGGCATATTTGACCCCATGCATGGCCACACTCTGTTTAAATCCTTCGACAATTATCTCCGATTCAAATGCCGTAGAGGTTTTTGTCCAATTTTTGAAACAAGCGTGTGGTTGGACCTCTACTTTGCTATTTTCTGCTCGAGTACAGAAATAACAATATTTGTTTTTGACCCCTAAATAAAGAATTTTACTACTGCCCAATAGCTTTCTACACTTCCAAAGATATTTGTCTGTCTAATATAATTTATACAGAAAAATTGTTTTAAAGTTCCTACACAGTGAGAAAACACAAAACACAAGAATATATGAACCTAAATGATAAATAATTATTTAAAACCAAGAGAACTAGTGCCGCATTTAAGTCAGAAAGACTCATACGATACTGAAAAGTACCTACTTGGAAGCGCGCGAGTTAAAATCAGAAAGAAGATATAAACAATAAAACTTTTTAAAATTTCTATTAAGTAGTATTATTAACTATTGTATAAATAATCAAAAAAAATAAATATTTTTTATATTTTATTCTTTGCTTCATTGATCAAAAGTTCCCAATTTTAGGATTTTTCAAACTTTTGAAATTCATATCTGCAAAAATGTCAACTTCTGTTAATCCACTAGTTACTCGATTATAAAAGAAAGTCATAAACTTTACGACTGGTAGACGGTACCGTTTCCGAAAATCCTTTAGATGTTATGTTTTTGAGCGCACGTCGACCACTCTGGGCCAGTCGACAAAATTAATGAAAATTCAGAAAAATTCGACTTGACAGAGGTTGTGTAGAATACATGCCATTTCCTTATTTTTGAATATTTTTTTAAAATTAAAAATGCCAATTGTAGAAAACACTTGAATACACCGCCGTAGTTCGTTTATTTTGTATTTATCAGATTCTAAATCAATAAAATAATCTTTTTAATTAAGGTCATAAATAAACTGCTTTTAAAGACATTTTAAAGTTTTTAACACGAAAAAAAAACGAGCTACGTCCATGAAGACATCTTTGATGAACATATTGTTAAAATTTAGTTACATTTTGGTGACAATTGACGCAATGGGATGATTTCTACTAAACCTCTAAAACACTGGATTCATCACGGGTTCAAAACCCCCTTAAGGGTACCGTTTCTCAATCCAAAAAAAAACAGGTAGGAGAAGTTTAGGCATGATAAAATGTAGCTAAATCTAAATCAGTTATGCCACAGAACTCAAGCCTCAATTCTGGACCAATTTACTACTGGTGATGAGCGGCGAAAGCTTTCCAATTTAAGAAAATTTGAATTTTCCAGAAAGCAATAAACACTATTCTGTTTCCATTCAACTAAAACGTAAACATTGTAATGAAGTATAAAATAAATTACAATAATTGAATAATAAATGTTAGGTACTTTTTGGCGACCTGTAGGTATATGGCTGCTGCAGAACAGTGTCAAAATAAAAGTTTTGGAAATTTTGATTGGAAAGCTTGCAGCAACTTTTAAAAATCGTGGATTTACAGTACAATTTACTGACACATTAAAGGTAGGAGGAATATGGTAATGGACAATTTATTTTTTATTTTGATATCATCAGTAATTTAGGTTAAAAACTAAACATAAACATAATTTTGCAAACGTATTGAGGGAGCCTTAGACAACACCTCTAGACTCAAATATATCTAAAATTTTAGAATTTGCCCAAGTTTCATGTGTCACCATGAAGCTCTGTGAGAAATATTTAACAATGTAAAAAGGTATTAAAACCGTTATGGGTAATTGGATTTTAGTATAAGCTTTTTCATCTACTTGATAATTTACCTCCACTAAAATATTGCATAACAATGATTTTTGAACAATTTTACCAATAGCGTCTATATAAGCTACAATATTTTCTTCGACAAAAACACAGTAATTTGCTCTCGTCTGGAATGCATCATACAAATTAGATTCATTGTTTTTTGTGTAAATAATTCCTTTCATAGATGCCGATATAAAGCTCCAAGCTGATGTTGATGTGGTGATGCAGATGCTGCTGTAGCCATTCATCATTTTCTTAATAATTTCTGTGTGAGCTAGCCTATAAATTTTATTATCATAATTTTGCAAACGACGTTCAATGTCTTCCTCTCCTTCCAGCAGACCTTCAAACCAAATCAGTCCAAGGTGTTTGGCCAGTGTTTCACAGTAAGATCTATCCCCAACTAATATCAATATATCCACTTGACATTTCACAGTATTGTTAAATTGACAGTTGTATATATGTCCTCCCAGCTCAAAGTCCCCCGCTTTTTGACATGTTTTTCTCTTTCTCTTACGAGTAAGAGATTGATTGGAATCAGAATCGTCATCTTCTATTAAATCAGCTGAGCTTGATGAATCGCTTATTGAACCTGGCTCTGTTGTATACATAATGTGTTGCATTCCAATATTCTTATTTTTTATTTCTTCATAAGCAATTACAGTAACATTTGATTTAATGTTGGTTTTCTTGTTACAATTAGCCTCAAGTACAAGTCCTGTGAATAATGTGGGATGCTGCTTCGTGAATAAAACTGGTGTTAGATTCGTACACTTGTATTCCTCTGTGATTATTTCAGATTTACTCATCAGGATGCTTATCAGATCAAGAGGAGGATCTCTTTCCAATGTTATTATTATTTTATCAACGTATGAAATAAATTCTTTTATTAATGTAACACACTTTAGTGATAAATTTTTACTATTGGAAAGTAGGATGTAAATTCTTCGGCGCATATCATCTTCTTTAGCGAAATATCCTTCATTATTTGTACATTCTTCAAGGAAAATGGCTCGAAAGTCAAACCCATGAGTCTTCTAGAAATAAAGAAAAATTAAAAATTACATTCAATTGCATTTGAATAATAGACTTGACAGCTTTTTATAGCTAACTAATATTATGCCATTAACTGCCAAACAGTTTTAATTGTATAATATGCTTTGCCCGTGTGTGTTAAAAAAGCATTATTCAAATCAATACTCATTCTATGTAACAGTTATAAGGTAATAATACTCACTGTACTTGGTGGTGAGTCCTTTCCTTCCATATTCGATGTCACGTGTCAACAACACCAAACCAAAACCTTAAATTAAAAAAACAATGCATTTTTAATGATAAGATTACACGTCAATTATTTTTATTGATAACATATATTAAAGAGTTTTTAGTCAAAAGTAGTCAAAGCAAAATAAAAGTATTTAATTTTTGATTAAAAATTTTGAAATTTTAATGTCTACTTATTAATAATTTAATTTCAAGTTAATGTTTCTTTGCTTTCTTTCTTAAGGCTCTTCAGCACTCCTATGCGCTGGGACATGAAAATGACTGATTTTTATCGCAAGTTATTTCGGTTTAGTTTAAATTTGAAGAAAATTCCGCATTTTCATCTTATCTAAAATACAATAATCTACCGCGCCTTGCTATCAGATTTTTAAAAAAGTTGCTAGATGTAAGGGAAATAATTAATATGTCAAAACTTTTGACTCAACTTTTCTTCGAAAGCATTTACTGTAGCATATTTATTTTTGTTGCATCTAAGCAATGATATAAATATCTATCTCGCTCTCTTTTTATTTTTTTTTATTTTGTCTTATTTTTTGATTTAATCAAGAAAACAATATATTCATTTTGTTCGCTAGACACAAAAATTCGTCTAAACGTGAAAAGATTTACGACATCTCTCTGCTTGAAGTGCCTGTAGCTAATTTTTAATTTATGGTGGTAGGAGATTAAATGACACCCTCACTACACACCCTGTTTACCTGCTAATATTCTGACCGAAGTGAATTTTGAATTTAGTTGAATCTTAACAAGGTGAGAGGCACATAAACAACGAGTAGCTCATTTTATTCGTTTTTCAATATAAGATAAAATAGTTCAATTATAATTATATTATAATTGATGTTAAATAATAAATAAATTTAAATTTTTTAAATAAGTTTTTGCTGGTGTGTGAAAAAGTGCTTTTTGTTATTTGTGAAAATGGGAGTTCATGGAAAAAGATCGTTACCGTCTGGAGGAAGGCGTCGAAGCACAAAGTTTTCGTACCGCATGAAGCGAAAACTACGGAGTAAAAGGTATTTTCACATTTTTAACTTTATTAAGTGCATGGTTATTAAATTAATCAGAACTAGAACTTCTATCAGTTTCTATCTATCAGGACCTGACCTGACCTATGACTTTTTTTTTAATTTTAGAATAGAAAAGTGGGCAGAAGAGCAAGCTCAAGTTCCTGAAAATTTTGCGTTCATCTCTGAAAATACAGAGAGTTTTCCAGAACTCACGGTAGAAAATGAACATTTATCCAAAAATATAACACCGGAAAACATAAGTGGATCTAGGATTGTAGATATTGTTCATTTTTTTAACAGTTTGAAAGCTCTTAGACATGAGCCCATTCAATGTGATTTTAATAATTTTGAGCTCGTCTCAGAGAAAAGAAGTGGACTCAATTTCGACACAGAATATAGAAAATGTAGATGCAAATGACGCGCGGTATGTGGTGCAATTGCAGTGGGAGCTGGGTACAGTCAAGTGAAGGAAATGTTTGCTTCTATAGATATACCTATGATGTCATCTCACACATTTAAAAACAAAGAAGAAGTGCTAAGCAACATCATTCAAGAAACTGCTTTTGAGGACATGGCAGAGGCAGGTCGGAAAGAAGCGGACTTGGCGAGAGAAGCAGGTGAAGTTGACGAAGATGGGACTCCAGAAATAGCGGTAATTGTCGATGGGGCATGGTCGAAACGGTCATACAAATCCAATTATAATGCGTTATCTGGAGTTGCTTGTATTATATAAATTTTATATGTAGGTGTCAAAAACAAGTTTTGTCGTGTTTGTCAAAAACATGTAGTTGCCAAAAGAGACATCCCTACCCATAACTGCAGTAAAAATTGGAAAAAAACATCAACCTCTATGGAATCACAAATTATTGTGGATGGAGTTTTGTGTTCTTTGAAAACGCATGGCTTAAAATATAATAAAATAATTGGAGACGGTGATAGCACCGTTTATAAAAAAATTAGGGATCCTAAACCATATGGACCAAACTATTTTGTAGAAAAAATTGAATGTAGGAATCACATTCTTCGCAATTATTGCAATAAAATTCGTGAATTATCTAACAGCTCAAGGGTTGAAAATGTGCTAAATCTATTTATACGAAATAGTATTTTACGTTTTAGAACTGCTATAGTAAGTGCTGTTAAACATAGGCGGACAGAAACGTTTCCTACTTATGTGAAAATAAATAATTTAAAAGAGGATATTTTAAACAGTCCTAAGCACATATTAGGTTGCCATGATAACTGCAAAGATGAAAATAACCTATATAAATATTTTTGCAAAGGCCAGAAGCCTGGGGAAAAAAACCTATATAATATATTTAAAGAAAGTACGATTTTTTCAGACTTTGAAAATTACGTCAATCGAGTAGCTAGCCATGCTTCTAGTTTATTGCATGATGTCGATACAAATTTCGCCGAATGTTATAATGGCATAGTGAACAAACTAGTGGGGGGCAAACGAATAAATTTTTCACTTGGAAAATCATATGAAACACGATGTTTTGCGGCAGTTTCTAATTTTAATAATAAACGACCATTTTTTTATAAAGTTCAGGAAAAATTAAATAAAAACAAACTTTGCAGAAAATACACTGAACAATTTTGTTTCATCAAAAAAATTTCAAAAAAGACAAAAAATAAAAGGAAGCTTGAGGTAATAGAAGCAGATGATGATTACGGCAAGTCAGACGATATAATACCAGATAAAAATTCTGAGGAGTTAAATATTTTAACTTCTTTTGTATTTAGAAAACCTTAATAAGGTAAATTTTCAAACTGTTGAAGAAATTACACGCGGACAAAGTTCAAATCCTGAGTGGTTTAAACAAAAATACTTTCGTCTAACCGCCAGCAATTTTGGCCGAATATGTAAAATGCGTCCGACTACATCAACCGCCAATCTTGTTAAATCATTACTATATTTTTGCCCAAAAGTCGGTTGCAAGTCATTAGAATATGGAATATCTAATGAAATCCATGCACGAGATTTATTTGAACAGACATACCAGTTTGATGTCAATTCTTGTGGTATTTTTATTCATCCGGACTATAAATTTTTAGGTGCTTCACCAGATGGTCTTGTTGATGAAGATGCTATATTAGAAATTAAATGTCCGTATGCTTCTAAAGATATGACAGTGCGCGAAGCAATTATATCAAAAAAAATTTCGTATTGCATAATAGACGATAACAATAAAATTAAGTTAAAGCCAAAAGATAATTATATGTTCCAAATTCAGGGACAGCTGGAAGTTACTAAAATAGAGAATTTTGTTATTTTTTTATATACACCCAGAAAGATTATCACTGCGAAATAATTTCTCGCGATAGAAATTTTTGGAAAAATTTTATGTTTGACAAGCTGCAAAATTTTTATATGTTATCATTCTTACCTGAACTGTTAGATTCTAGATTAAAGCGCAATTTGCCTATTAAGGATATCTACGCCTGACAACATTATTTAGATGTTATTATATTATATATATATATATTTATTTTGAACGATATTAGTTTTCATGGCAAAGACATGACAATCTATAATTTTTTTAAATATTTTGTTGTAAATTTATAAAATCGAGGTATAAATAAAAATACTGCAGAGCCTGGCATTTTTTTAGCTTAGTTTTTTTAAAAACCACTCTGTATAAGTAGATGTAATTTATAAAGTTCTAGTTTATATATCTAGATTTCAACAGAATCTAATCAATGTTTATTGTAAATAATAATTATCATCATAGTCTTATATATTTTCAAAAAAATATAATGAGCACAATTTACAATAAATAATTTTTTTCTCTTTTTACCGAATTATACTCGTCTAAATTATCTAAACGATTCTACCAAAACATCTCGGAGAAGTTATCTTAAATTTCAAACATCAGGTAGTGTTGTAAATCAATAAGTTCGACTCAACAATATTATGATTATGTAGTTATTGGTTTATTACGTGTCAGTCACTGGCCATGTCATAAAACTGTGTAAGTTAGGTTGCGGGACCAATCCAAATCTGAAAATTCTTTTCACTGCACAGGAGCCTTAATCCTTCTTTGGAAAAAACTAGATTTAGTACCTTTAATTAATAATGTATATATGTGTTTTCTGTTTCTTATACTAAAGGACATATTTTTTTACTTAAATTTATTGTCATTTTTATGAAGCTTGTTTATTGTTGATTATTATTTTATAACGCTGCTCTTCCTTTTTATATATGATGGCTTAGTGGAGAATTATACAAAAGTGATTTTATAGAATTATTGTTAAAACATTCTATCTTAGTTTAGAGAATTTAAAATTTTGTTTTGCAAACAAGTTTTAAATTAAAAATTACAAATCAACTTTACAAGAAATCTACGTCTAATACATATCAAAATGTATAGTTCTTTGCCGTAATAAATTAAAAACAAGTACGTGTATTCTATCAAGTAGTTAACTTATCAAGAGTATATCTATATATATAAAAGAAAGTCTGTTAGTTACACCACTTATAACTCAAGAACGGCTTTACCGATATGGTTGAAAATTGGTGAGGTGGTAGCTTAGAGCCAGGAGAAGGCTATAGGATACTTTTTATCCAGAAACCACCCTCTAAAAGAGGGGTGAAAGTCAAATGTAAAATGCGATGTCGGAAACGTTCGGTGAGGCTCGGCAAATTTCCGTTCCAAATAAATCGATCCACTCTCCCACCACCAACCAAAGTTGGACCGTTCGTTTACATGTAAAGCCGGCCACTGACCGCACACCGCAGTCGTACTGTGGCGTTCGATCTTGGATCGTCAGTGGCCGTCTTTAATCGTCTTCCATGAGACAACTTCCCATATAACAACTTTGGGTGAAAGTTTGTATGGAAAATTATGATGACTTTGAATGAAAAGAATAGAATACTTTTTATTAACAAAGAGATAAAAAGAGGTGAGATAGGAACAAAAAATGACAAGTACCAATATTAGTATGATTTTCAAAAATTTTGGATTGTTTATTTTAAAAATAATATCTATGTTTAAATCCGAAATTTTAGAAGTAAAATATTATCATTCCTTGATAGGGCGGAAAGAGGGCAAAATGTCTAAAGATTGATGTCGTTTTCATAATTTTTCCCATAAATTGCCTAAGTTCTCAAAAAAAAAAATAAAATAGGTATCTGTTTCCTGCTTTCTAAAAAATTATTCTTAGGAGGATGAAAAGAGAGTGTTCTAAGGATAAAAATGTAAGAAAACGATATGGGTATTTTCGAGGAATTTCTGGTCGTTGATTTTGAAAATGATATTTAAGTTAAAGAGGGTTGTAAAATGAATGTGATAAAGGTAATAAATGTGAATAAATAATTTGGGTATCATTTTTATAGTTTTTGGGGTCGTTTATTTTAAAAATCTATATCTATTTATGACCGATTTGGCTGAAAATTGGTGGAGTGGTTGTTTAGAACCAGTAGCCTAACAAAGAATATTTTTTATCCCATTCCGTGTGACGTGACATACAATATAAAACGTAAACGCATCTGACATATAATAACAAAACAAATGACAAAAAAATAAAAATAAAAAATAAAATAACAAAACTAAGGCGGAACAAAGTTCGCCGGGCCAGCTAGTTAAATATATACAATCAAATAAAATATTTGCAATAAATAAAAATACGAGACAATTATGAAGGAAAACAAAATTGTAGCAGAATATTATCCACCATTAAAAACAAGACAACCATCTGAACTCTACAAATCTTTTACTCAAGATAAAAAACTAAATTTACCAAAAAATATCAATGAAGTAACAACCCAAATGAGAAATCGTAATTTTGCCATTGAATATCTCAATTCTACCGTAAATAAAACGACTAACAAAGACAGATTTTTGCAAATCTAAAAGTATTTCCAGAAATTCCCTTAATATGGGACTATTGCATGTAAAACGAGAACAAACGGGAACAAACCAGAGCAATACGGTTGAACAAAAGAGAACAAAACTTTCTTTTCTGAATTAAAAAATTTCCCTAGTGAATCACATGATCACGATTCTCAGCAATGAGAGAACGACTGAAGAAGAACCCTCTTAACTTAATTAATAAACTTTTCCGAAAAACACAAAACAAATTCACTTCTTTAATCTCAATTCTCCCACTCAACCTATTAAATATTTCACCTTACCATACATAGGTCCAACGTCTAATTCAATTTCAAAATTCTTTTTAAAATTTAATATAAAAATAGCTTTTAGCCACTTTCAAAAACTTAAAACTGTTCAATAAACAACATGAAAATAACAATAAACAATAATCAAAGAGCAAAAACGTAAAAACCTACGGTACGTACGGACGTACTTGTTTTCACTGATTATTGTCTATTGATGAAAAACGATTACAACAACATAAAAACCACGTGGTTTTTATATTGGGTTTCGTGAGTCAGGGGGCCGATTCTAACCACTATCGAAAATATTCGAGTCGAAAAGAGTGCGATGTCGCATGTGACGTCACTCTTTTTCGATAGTGGAAAAAATGTCAAAAAATGCCAGTGACAAATAAATGTTGTGTTGGTAGTTTTGCACCCTAAAGGTTGGTAAACAGCAGTATCTATGTGCACATTAATTTCTACCATCTACCGGCGTTTGTAGTGCAAAAATCAGCTGCTTCCACAATAATGGAAAAATACGACTCGCGAATTTCTCTGGAACAAAAAGAAGTTATGGTCTCCTTTATGGAGGAGCATCCCGAATTTGCCACCGGCAAATTGCTCGGCGTAGAAGGGCGCAAACGAAAGCAAGCCCTTTGGGGAAACGACACCTACCAGTAAGTGTGCAAGTAAAAAATAATTTGCATAATATAATGATACCCTTGCAGGAAAGAAACGTAAGCGTAGTACAGGTAACCAAACAGTTGAACCTGTAAAGCAATTTTCCGTCATAGGGACGACTTTAAACACACAAATACAGAAGATGGGTGCAACGATGCAGGAGATGAGTGCAAAAATGGATGTTTTAATTACAGAAAAGCTTAGAACCAATGATTTATTTCAAAAATTGATCGATAAGATGTAACTTTATATTACAAATATTGATTAATATAGTCTTCTCTATATTGTTGTCCCCTTCTCCGCTCTTGAAGATCATTTCTACCCTCTTGTATCTGGGGTACTGGCAGGGGCTCTAAATCTATTTCATCCCACATGAGTTGGGGGTCCCTGTTAGATGCCCTGAAGGGGTCTTGTGCATCCCGCACCATTCGTCGAAACAATCTTGTGCGATTCCGTTCTTCTCGCTCTAATTCTTCAATAAGAAGAAACTGCGCGTACAATAAAGCCATTCTTCTACTAATTACTTTGTTTTTGTTTACATCAAATGAAACAAACCGCTTGAACGTCACTTTTCTGCCTGTCATACAGTGCTACTGTCAAACTATTCGACTCGAATTCTTGAATTCAACACGTTTTTAATATTGAAAAGTACTTTTCGATATCGAAAATCCATGACGTCATATGCTACCTTTCTGTGAAAGCCGTCAGGTGGCTACGTGTTGTTTTTCTATCCAAAATGGTTGAATTTGACAGATTTCGAGTCGAAAAGCTTTTCGATAGTGGTTAGAATCGGCCCCCAGGATTCAGTGTTATATGATTTACTTTAATTTTAGGCACAACCGTTGAAAATGAACATAATGTCAGACGAATTACATTTAATAAATATCAAAACATTCAAAACATTAACTTACCTGTTCAAAACGTCTTGACAGCAGCTGTGATACATACAAAGGAAATGAGACCAAGATGGCCACTATATTGACGTGCGGCAAAAGAAGGTATTCCAATCCTGCAATGCATGATGGGAAATGTGTCAAGCGGTCGCGCCATCACGAGTGTGTCAGACATACTAGCCGGAACCTAAAGTATTTTCATGCTAACTCTAATAGCTAATTAAAGATTTATATTAATTATTATTATTTATTATTATTGTTAGAGGGTAGTAGAAACATGGATAGAAGAAAAAAGCTGGGAAAAAATAAAGAGAAGGTTACCAGCAGAATTTAATTGGGAGTGTCAAGGAGCAAAGAAAGGAAGGGCAACAGGAGGGATAGTCACGGGGGTGAGAAAAGGAATAAGAGAAAAAAACCAGGAGAAAAAAGAAATAGAGGGACTCATGGAGAGAAATATCGAAATAGACAAACGATGGTGGAAAATAATGACGATATACAGCAGAGAGATGAAAAAGACAATAAAAAACATAGGTGAAACAGTGAAAGAAAACACAGAAGAATGCATACTTATGGGTGGAGATTTTAACGGGAGAATTGGGGAAAGAGGAGCGAGAAACTGGGAGGAAGAAAAAGGAGATGGGAAAAGGAAAACCAAAGACAAAATAGAAAATGTGGAGGGAAAAAAGTTGATGGAATGGTTAGAAGAAAAGGGATGGGAGATACTGAATGGTAATAAACAAGGGGATGAAGAAGGAGAGTGGACGTATGTAGACAGTAGAGGGGAGTCGGTGATAGACTACGGAATAACAAATGAAGAGGTGTGGGGAAAAGTAGAGAACTTTAAAATAGGGGACAGAATGGAATCAGATCACCTTCCAATAGAAATAAGCCTAGAAGGCAGAAATAGCCAAACAGAAGAAAAAAAAAAGTAGAGCAGAAGAAGGTAATAATTAAAGTGTGGAACGAGCAAGGCGTGAAAGAATACAGGAAAAAGCTGAAAAATGTCACATTTGAAGGGCAAGAGATAGAGAAGATGGAAGTGGAATTAAAAGAAATACTAGAAAAGGCAACGTAGGGTATACGTTTAATGAAAGAGCTACGAACAAAGCGCATGTCAAAGAGTTGGCAAGGAAAGCAAACAAGATAGTGGGATGTGTATAGGGAATAAGAGAGGGGAAGTGGGGAGTGGATTTTAAAAGGAGAATAATGATGTTTATGAGCTTGGTAGAGAGCGTATTGATGTATGGGGCAGAAATTTGGGGATAGAAAGAACAAGAGGAAATAGAGAGAGTACAAGAGAAGTATTTGAGGTGGGTCCTAGGGGTGGAGAGAGAAACCCCTGGGTATATAGTAAGAGACGAATGTAAGAGAAACAAGCCGAGAGTGAAAGCGGGGAAAAGAGCGACTAAGTTTGAGGATAGAATGGATGGAAGGCAAGAATGTAGAATATTGAACGAATGTTGGAGAGAAAAGAAAAAAAATTTGGAGATAAACAAGAGAGAAAAATATTACAGAAGAAATGGGTATGCAAGTAAAGAAGTGGAAAGATTAAGAACAGAAGGCAAGTGGATGAACGCAGAAACGAGCGAAAGAGACAGGGATGTAGAAAAGCAAGAAAGAAGAGAAAAAATCAAAGAATCGAGGTACAACAGGAATTATGAGAAATGGATGACAGAGGAGATCCCAGTGTACCTGGGAAAAGAAAGTGCGAAAGAGAGGAAAATAATGGCGAGGTTCAGGTGCGGAAATGAGGAGAGAGAGAATAGGTATTGGATAGAAAAGGAAGAGAGACTGTGCAGAATCTATTATGAGGAAAGAGAGACAATAGAGCACATGTGGAATGAATGCAGTGAGATGAGAGCAGAAAGAAAAGAAATACTGAAAGAAAATGGAGTGGAGATAAAGTGGATGAAAGAAGTATGGGAGAAAAGGAAAATGAAGGACAAAGGAAGAACAGGGAGGGTAGAATAGAAAATGAAATAAAATGAATTGTTAGAATATTTAAGCCGGTATAGGCAACAATAAATTTTATTATATATATAACTAAAATAAACTAAAAAAAAAAATAAAAACTTAATTTTTGTTTTGAAATGAATTTTCAACATTGTTCATAATTATTATGAACTATACCAATAAGGATGATTAATTAGACAAAGTTTTAAGATTGCAAGATGATAAAGACAGACAAAAAAGTTATACACTTAAATATAAATAATCAAATGTAATTTTTTAGATACTGCTTTCAAAAAAACGCTTAGAAAGGATTGCTGAATTTTGTTGAAATTGTCACCAATGATACCTTAGTAAACATAAACAAAATGACGAAAGTTAGAACATAAAGTTTAACCACTGTCATTTTTTTTTATTTCTTAAATGAAATGTTGCCGGTTAACGCTGTGTTCTGTACAAATTGCTTAAAAACCCTTAATGGATTTGCAAAGAGTAAGGAAAAAATGTTAAAAACCTTCTTAAAGCTAAGGCTTTTTAGATTTGAGGTTATAAAATTCACCATTTTATTACCTTATTCTTCATACCTTTAATGTGTCAGTAAATTGTACTGTAAATCCACGATTTTTAAAAGTTGCTGCAAGCTTTCCAATCAAAATTTCCAAAACTTTTATTTTGACACTGTTCTGCAGCAGCCATATACCTACAGGTCGCCAAAAAGTACCTAACATTTATTATTCAATTATTGTAATTTATTTTATACTTCATTACAATGTTTACGTTTTAGTTGAATGGAAACAGAATAGTGTTTATTGCTTTCTGGAAAATTCAAATTTTCTTAAATTGGAAAGCTTTCGCCGCTCATCACCAGTAGTAAATTGGTCCAGAATTGAGGCTTGAGTTCTGTGGCATAACTGATTTAGATTTAGCTACATTTTATCATGCCTAAACTTCTCCTACCTGTTTTTTTTTGGATTGAGAAACGGTACCCTTAAGTACAATTTTTTTTAAGATACAGGCTATTATTATTCTCACTATCTACCAGACATTAGGTATTGCTAGAAGCTGTATATACTTTTTAATTGGTTAAAGCATCATTTTTTTATTATTTGCAATAAGGTAAGGTTTGAGAAGCGTTAGTCGGCTGGTGTTAATAATACACATTAAGGACCGGTCCTGTTGATTTGCCAAAGGCTCATGAGTCGAAGACGAATTCAGGATCAATAGACCTATACCACCTATAAACGGTATAAGCTGTCGTGAAAGAGGAGATGCTGTAAGAATAGATCGGATTGTAGAAAACGGGGAATGTTTTACACTTATTTTTATTAATTCTGTAAATATTCTGAATCCAAGATTTGTCGGCATAGTCGAATATTGGGGTGTTACAGATAAAGCTTTCAGAATCGATGTAGACAAAGTACTATAGAAAAATTTAAACCCCCCCAATTTGGGGGGGTTGAATGGTAATAAAAAAATAAGCACAAATTATGATTTTTGAAGAATTTTATGTCTTTTTCCGTTGTTTACTTTTGAGAAATCAAATAAATTTATAAGACGTCAAATATCGTAGTATCCTCCTTGATTTAGTGTTGTTTTTACTTTTTTTTGCATGCGCCAAATGGCTTGAAATAAAAAGCCATTTTGGGGTGTATTTTGTTAGTTTTTTAGAGCGTTCTTGAGGTAATTTTCCATTATTTTGGGAGATTTTTGCGATTTTTTTGTGTGCCCAATTTTTGGTGGTCTACACATATTTGGGAACTTTTGGGGTGGATAAAAATTAATAATTTTTGAGAGGTTTTGGGTCCTTTGCGGTTGTGTGCTTTTGGGCAAACAGCTAAATTTCTAAGATTTTGCTTTGTTTTTTAAGACGCCAAATGTCCTGGCCCAGAAGTAACAATTTATATACTACTTTTTTTAAAAAATGACATCTAGATCTTCTCTGTCAAGACTTAAAAAAAATGTTTTTTTCCAAAAATATCATTGTCTGAAGAATGAAGATCTAGACATACTATCTCGCTTATTTGCCAAAATAGAAAAAAATTTCTTTCAAAAAATGTCAGTTTCAAGATCTAGATGACCCTCTCCTGTCATCTGCCAAAATAAAAAAAATGACATCTACATCTTCTCTGTCAAGACTTAAAAAAAAGCTTTTTTCCAAAAATATCATTGTCAGAAGAATGAAGATATAGATAATCTTTGACACTTATTTTCCAAAATAGAAAAAAATTTCTTAAAAAAAATAGTAATTTTTAGATTATTTTTTTAAGAAATGTCAATTTTCAAAATCTAGAATCTAGATCTGTCAAAATTTAAAAAAAAGCTTTTTTCCAAAAATGTTATTGTCTGAAGAATAAAAATCTACACATTCTATCTCGCTTATTTGCCAAAATAGAAAAAAATTTCTTTCAAAAAATGTCAGTTTCAAGATCTAGATGACCCTCTCCTGTCATCTGCCAAAATAAAAAAAAAGACATCTACATCTTCTCTGTCAAGACTTAAAAAAAAGCTTTTTTCCAAAAATATCATTGACAGAAGAATGAAGATATAGATAATCTTTGACACTAATATTCCAAAATAGAAAAAAATTTCTTTAAAAAAATAGCAATATTTAGATTATTTTTTTAAGAAATGTCAATTTTTAAAATCTAGAATCTAGATCTGTCAAAATTTAAAAAAAAAGGTTTTTTTCAAAAATGTTATTGTCTGAAGAATGAAAATCTAGACATTCTATCTCGCTTATTTGCCAAAATAGAAAAAAATTTCTTTCAAAAAATGTCAGTTTCAAGATCTAGATGACCCTCTCCTGTCATCTGCCAAAATAAAAAAAAAGACATCTACATCTTCTCTGTCAAGACTTAAAAAAAAGCTTTTTTCCAAAAATATCATTGTCAGAAGAATGAAGATATAGATAATCTTTGACACTTATTTTCCAAAATAGAAGAAAATTTCTTAAAAAAAATAGTAATTTTTAGATTATTTTTTTAAGAAATGTCAATTTTCAAAATCTAGAATCTAGATCTGTCAAGATTTAAAAAAAAGCTTTTTTCCAAAAAAACATTTCTTTAAAAAAATAGCAATTTTTAGATTCTTTTTTTAAGAAAAGTCAATTTTTCTCTAGAGCTTGAAACTGACATTGCTTGAAAGACTTTTTTTTATTTTAGAAAATAAGTGTCAAGGACCATCTATATCTTCAGTCTTCAGACAATAAAATTTTTGAAAAAAAAATGTTTTTCAAATTTTGACAGAGAAGATGATCTAGATTTTAAAACTTGAATTTTTTTGAAAAAATATTTTTCTAATTCTGGCAGATGTGAAGAGAAGATTCTCTAGATCTTAAAACTGAAATTTTTTAAAAGACATTTTTTTTTATTTTGGAAAATAAGCGAGAAATACTCCTTATATCTTTATTCTTTAGACAATGACATTTTTGGAAAAAAGTGTTTTCTTAAATTTTGACAGAAAAGTTCTAGATTTTAAAAAATGGAATTTTTCAGAAGAAGATTTTCTAGATTCAACATTAAAAAAAAAATTAAATCTTGACAGAGAAGATGATCTAGATTCTAAAATTTTTTCCAATTTTGGCAGATGATAGGAGAAGATTTTCTAGATCTTGAAACTGACATTTCTTGAATGAAATTTTTTTTTATTTTGGAAAATAAGTGTCAAGGACCATCTATATCTTCAGACAATGAGATTTTTGAAAAAAAGATTTTCTTAAATTTTGACAAAAAAGATGATCTATATTTTAAAAATTGGATTTTTTTGAAAGAAGATTTTTCTTATTCTCGCAGATGTTACGATAAGATTCTCTAGATCTTAAAACTAAAATTTTTAAAAAGAAATTTGTTTTTATTGTGACAAATAAGCGAAAAAGTCTCCTTATATCTTTATTCTTTAGACAATGACATTTTAAAAAAAAGCTTTTTTTTAAATTTTGGCAGAAAAGATCTAGATTTTAGAAATTCGAATTTTTCTGATTTTTGCAGGTTCTTTTGATCACAGCAGAAAAGCACCAAAAGATTTCTATTTTTTTAAAATCTATTTTTTTTTCAAACAAGATGTTCTAGATCTAGACAGATAAGCAAAAAAGATTTTCTAGATTCAATATTTACAAAAAGTTTTAAATTTTGACAAAGAAGTTGATCTAGATTCTAAAATTTGACGGTTCTTAGAAGAATATTTTTTTAATTTTGGCAGATGACAGGAGAAGATCTTCTAGATCTTGAAACTGACATTTGTTAAAAGAGATTTTTTTCTATTTTGGCAAATAAGCGAAAAAGACTCTCTATATCTTTATTTTTCAGAAAATGACATTTTTGGAAAAAAGCTTTTTTTTAAATCTTGACACAGAAGATCTAGATCTAAACAAGATGTTCTAGATCTAGACAAATAAGAAAAAAAGATTTTTTAGATTCAATATTTTCCAAAAAATTTAAATTTTGACAGAAAAGATGATCTAAATTCTAAAAATTGACAATTCTTGAAAAAAAAATTTCTAATTTTGGCAGATGACAGGAGAAGATCCTCTAGATCTTGAAACTGACATTTTTTAAAAATTTTTTTTTTATTTGGCTAAATAAGCGAAAAAAATTTTCTGTCTTCAATTCTTCAGTTTTTTTATTGTTTAAAAAGGTAACAATTGATCTAGAACCGATAGAAAAGTTAAAGATTAATACAAGAACTATAGTTTCTATAGTAGAATTAATAATATCTCACGAACTATAAGGAATATTTAGATGCGATTTATTGTTTTCTATTAGTTTTTTTATAGTTTAAAAATAATAACACTTGAATTAAAGCTAGTAGAAAGCTTAAAGATTAGTACAAGAACTATAGTTTCTTATACTAGAATTAATAATATCTCAAAAACTATGAGGGAATATTTAGATGCAGTTTTGATTTATTGTTTTCTATTAGTTTTTTTTATAGTTTAAAAATAATAACAATTAATTCCAAACTAATAAAAAAATTAAAGATTAATACAAAGAACTATAGTTTTTATAGTAGAATTAATAATATCTCACGAACTATAAGGAATATTTTGATGCAGTTTTTTTGTTTTTTTTTCTATTTTTGTTTATAGTTTGAAAATTAATAATATAATCTCAGAAAAACTTTATTTATAAGTAAATTTCCAATTGATACAATTTTTTGGAGTCATTAGGGAGACAATATATTTAATGTAAAAATATTTATAATAAAATAAAAAAATTGATTTTATGATTAGGAATTGAAAAAGTCATTGTACTTTCACTAATTTGGATATAAATAATGTAAAATAGACAATTTATAATAATAATAATAATAATAATAATAATAACAATAATATGGAATAAATAGTATTGTGTAAACAGAATAATTATTATCTAATTCATATATCTTTCACACAAAATCCAATAAAACACGAGCTAATTTTACAATTTAAGCGTGTCTAAACTGGAATTTTTAAATATAATTGATTTTTTGTTTTTAGATTTTCAATTGTTTACAGCTTGAATAATTAATTAAAAATAGTTCTAATTATCACAAACAAAAAATATTAAAAAAATATTGTTTACAAAAAGTGGCACATTTTGTTGATTGTTTAATTATATAAACTTACGTAAAGTTAGCCTAAAGTAAAATTTTTGAACCTATAGTTGTATTAAAATGTCTAAAATATTTTAAAATTATTTACAATTATTTATTTACAATTATTTACTTATTATTACAATTGTTGAAAACCAAGCAAATCGCCGGGCAAAAAAAATACATAAAAAAAGAATAAAGAACCTATAATATAGAAAAAAGAAGGTGAAAGCCACAACATGTCTTGAGGCAACATTTATAAACAAAAATAAAAATGAAACTAGACGAAAACAAAAAGAAAAAGTGATAATAACAAAATGAGTGCAAATATGAAAATAAAGAAAAATTTTTTCTAACAAAATCATAAAAAATAGAGATAATAATAGTAAAGTTTTTATAAAAAAAACTTAATAAAGTTTAGAAAAACTTAAAAAACAAATTAGTACTTTATTTTTGAGATACCCTGTATATAGTATAAAATTTAATTGGATTAAACTAAAAAATATAAAAATATAAGTTCTATAAATAAAAGAGGTGTTTTAGAAAAATATTAAATACATTTTGAAAAAAATAATGTAATATTAAGAAAAAAACAACAAACAAGTTAAAAAACATCTGAGTAATGACAGTACATCAAACAAAAATTTTAAAAAAATAGATAAAAAACAGATGTTTTAACAAATAAAGGTCAAATATGGTAAAAAATCTAATTAGAATCAACTAAAAAATTTAAAAATACGACTTTTATATGTATTTCAAAAAAATATTAAATGTATTTTAATTTTTTAAAAAATTAAAATTAAAATTTTATAAATTTTAATTTTAATTCTTTAAATAAATTATTTAAGAAATAGTAATGTAAACAAATATATAAAAAACAAAATAAAAATGAATAAAGAGTCATGACAGTACAAAAAACAAAAATAAGCAAAATTAAAAACATAGAAAAAAGACTAGATGAAGAAAAGAAACTACAAGAAAACAAAATTTTACCAATTAAAGATTAAGTAAAAAAGAAAAAAAAAACTTAGGAATAAAAAAAATAAAGCTTAATAAGAATAATGAAAAATTCGCATAATAAAAAACAAAAGAATCGTTAAAGAAAAAAAATTAAAAAAAACAAATAAGTCAAATTTTCATTTTAAAGCTTTTTATAAATATTCACTTTTTTTGACATTATTTTGTGGTTTTGCTGTTGTCCTTTTTGAAAAAGAAAACAAGAAAACTTGTAGAATAAAAAGTATAAAACTTGATAAAAGTAATAATAAATAAAATCGATAATAACAGTAAACTTTTCAATGCAAAAAAAGTAAAAAAAGCTTAAAAAACTGCAAAAAATTAAAGAATGAAAAAAAAACTAGACAAAAAATTTTATTTTAAAACTTTTTGTAAATTATTAATAATTTTTGACACTTCTTTGTAATTGCAATTTTAGGAGAAAACGCTAGTTTTTTTTGTTTTCACTTTCTTGAATAATACTTTATTTTTGAGATACCCTGTATATAGTATAAAATCAAATTTGATCAAAATAAAATATAAAAATATTACTTCTGTAAGTAAAAAGAGCGTTTTAGCAAAATATTTAATATATTTTAAAAAAAATGTTATATTGAGATAAATATAAAAAACAATTAAAAAAAACAATACATTAAACACAAATTTAAAAAAAAATGAAAAAAAATAAAAATAATCTAACAATTAAAGGTAAAATATAGTAGAAAATCTAATTAAAACCAACTAAAAAATTCAAAAATACGACATCTATATGTATTCCAAGAAAATATTAAATGTATTTTATAAAAAACAATGTAACTTGAACAAAATTATAGAAAACAAAATAAAAATAAATGAAGAGAAATATAGAGCAATAAACCAAAATAAGCAAAATTAAAAACATAGAAAAAAGACTAAAAGATGAAGAAAAAAAAATTAAAAAAAGGTTACCAATTAAAGATTGCGTAAAAAAAAAAGAAAAAATTTTTTTTTTTGTAAATTCAATTTTTTTTTTTAATTTTTTTTAAATCTATTTTTTTTTAAATTAAACCTACCTTTTTTAAATTTTTTCTCCTGGTGATCACTTTTACTGTAATTTGGATTTTTTCTTGTTCAATTATTAATTTGGAAATTTTCAAACAGGTTTTTGTTAAATTTTTTATTTAATGTGTTTTTTTCCAATTTTTTTTATTTTAATATTTTAAAGTTTTTATGCTATTTTTATGTTTTTTCTAATTTGATTCCTAAATAATTTATTTTTCTAAACCTTTTTAATGTGTGGAAACAAGTTTTTTAAGGTTTTTTCCTTTAATTTTGTTTTTATTTTTATATATCTATGTGATTATTATTGTTTTATTTATATTAAAAATTTTTTTTTTTAGTTTTATACTTTACTTATTGCCATAGCTTTCTTGTTTGCTATTGTTTTGTTTTTCATCAAACTTTGTCAAATTTGTTTTACTTATACTTTATTGTCAAAAGTTTTTTGCCTGACTATTATTTAATTTTTTTTTTAAATCGAATATTTGTTATCTTTTCTTAATAATAATAAAAATTATTTTTCCAAATTTGTTTTAATGTTTTTATTTATTTGTGTTTTTTTTTAGTTTGTTTTTATTTTTCTTATTTCTGTTGTTTCTTATTTTTCTGACTAAAATTTTACTTATTGTCATAGTCTCTTTGGTACACATTTTTGTTTATTTATAAATTTTAATTTTTCTAATTCTATTAAAATTAGTTTATTTCTAATATTTTTTCCAAATTAATTTTTTTTATGATTAAGAAATAAAAAAAAATAAAAAAAATAAAAAATTGGCATTGGATATGTAATGAAAAACAAAAGAATCTTTAAAAAGCGTCAGGGAAAAACAAAATCTAGGTTTTGTTTTATTTTTGTTTCTAAAGTCTGTTTATAGTTTATAAAAATTGAAAAAAAAATTGAATTAAATAAATTAAAATACCGTTTTAAAACAAAATAAAATAAAAAAAAAACTAAATAAACAAAAATAAATTATGTGAAAAAAAAAATTTAAAAATTAATAAAAAGAGCAAAAATTGACAAAAAAAAATTACCATTGTTACGCAATAAAAGGTAGAAAAAAATCCAAAGTTTGTTTTATTTATTTTTTTCAACTTTGACAGAAAAAAATTAAATAATACATATTCAAAAAAAAATCAATAAAAAATGATAATTAATAAGAAATTGCCCTTGTCGTGTATTTTAAAAACCAAGACCAAAAATGAGAGATTTTACAAAATAGAGATACTTTAACAAGAGATAGATTGCGCACCCTACGGGTGCTTATAACCAATTCAAAAAAATAGCTTTTTTATGGTAAAAATTCGGTCAATGTCGTTTTGATGACGTAATGTTGCAAAAATATAGAACATATTTTATGAAAAAAAGCGAAAAAATTTAAATAAAGGCGCAATTCTGCTACATATTTACGCTTATTACATTATAAATGTAGTAATTACGTAGTGGCAAAATAAAAATAGTATTATCGTGACGACTGATAGCGCATTGATAAATGACAACAGAAAGCTCCTGTCAGAAAGGTGGGAAATAAAAGCTATCCCGAGCTTTTAGGGTGTTTATTTTCCTTCCGACCTCGCCGGGGGAAAAATAGGTTTTTTGTGGTAAAAGTGGCAATTTGACGATAATAAAATCGTTTTTTGTAAAGCGGTAAGTACTTTATAAATAATTAATTAATTAATTAATTAAGCACAATTTTTGTTTATTTAATTTTTAATAAATCAAGTAATCAGGCGTAAGATTATTATTTACAAAAAACATCCCTAAATATTCCACCCTCTTATATTGTCAATAACATTAACATCGATTTAATCAAATTGAAACTTTTACTCTAATTACCTCTTGTTTTTCAATAAAACAAAAACATATCGATTAAATCTTTTTTTTATTATTATTATTATTATTATTTAAAAAACATAAATGTTTATTAGCGCTTATTTGGTTAGTTTAGCAAATAATTTGCTTAAATTGCGGGATTAGATTTAATTTTTATGATTATTTTGGTTATAAAGTTGCTAAATTGTTATGTTTTATGGATAATTAATTTATAAAGTGATGCTAAAAGACGTTTTTTTTTTAAATCAGGTAAATAAAATTGGTTTTTTTTATAAATTATTACAAAAAAAAAACAATTAATGTACGTTAAAATAGTTAATATATTGAAAACAATAAATAAAAACACAATCTAAATTTGTTTTTTTGTTATAATAATTATTTTTTTTTTATCTTTAAGAGTTTTTTCATATTTTTAAAAATTGTGGTTATGTTTGTAGTTTTTGTTTCACTATTTGTTTATTGAATTGCAAAAATTTCAATAGTTTTTTCACTTTAGTTTCAAGATTTAATGCACTTTATTATAACATTTTTCTTTTAAATTCATTCTTTTTCTATGTTATTTTATTTCTTTTTAATTTTATTATTTTTTTATTTCCCAATTGTGTTTTTTTTTTAATTGTTTTTTTTTGGTTTAATTTTGTTGCTGTAAATAGCTTTTTCATTGTTTTTATTATATTTTATTTGTTATTTTTAGATTTTTTTTTATTATTTTTTAATTGTTTTTTTTTTATTATTTTTTAATTGTTTTTTTTAATTATTTTTTTTTTTTGGTTTAATTTTGTTGCTGTAAATAGCTTATTTCTGCTTTCCGATAACTCAAATGTCCAAAATATTTGTGATAAAAAAATTATTACAACATATAGACAAAGAAAAACAACTAAATACATAAACAATGACAACAGAAAAAATAAAATTATAAAAATAAAAAAAATTAGAAAAAATAAGTAATAAAACAATAAATTAAGAAAAAAGAAGAAAAAAGCACTTAAAAAAAATATGAGCTAATAGGCACAACTAAAGAAAAATTAAAAACAGTGTACAAAAATAAGTAAAAAAAATTATAAACTATGTAAATATTTTCGAATTTTTATAATAATAATAATAATAAAAATTAAAAAAAATATGCTATTTTCTTAAAAATAATTTTTCAATTTTTTTTGTCATGATTTATTCTATTAAATTTTTTAATTTTATAGTTTTTATTTTTTTTTTAAATTGCGTTTGTTTGTAGTATTTGTTTGTTTTTTGTTTATTTAATTAAAAAAATTTCACTTTTCAAGCTTTATTACTTTTTTCTTCGTTTTAGTTTTTAGATTTAATTCGCTTAAGTATAACATTTTTCTTTTAAATTCATACTTTTTTTATGTTATTTTAATTTTTTTTTAATTTTATTATTTTTTTATTTCCCAATTGTGTTTTTTTTTAATTGTTTTTTTTTTTGGTTTAATTTTGTTGCTGTAAATAGCTTTTTCTTTGCTTTTATCATATTTTATTTGTTATTTTTAGATTTTTTTTATTATTTTTTAATTGTTTTTTTATAAATTGTTTTTTTTTTGGTTTAATTTTGTTGCTGTAAATAGCTTATTTCTGCTTTCCGATTACTCAAATGTCCAAAATATTTGTGATAAAAAAATTATCACAACATATAGACAAAGAAAAACAACTAAATACATAAACAATGACAACAGAAAAAATAAAATTATAAAAGTAAAAAAAATTAGAAAAAATAAGTAATAGAACAATAAATTAAAAAAAAAGCACTTTAAAAAAATATGAGCTAATAGGCACAACTAAAGAAAAATTAAAAACGGTGTACAAAAATACAAAAATAAGTAAAAAAACTATAAATTATGTAAATATTTTCTAATTTTTATAATAATAATAATAATAAAAATTAAAAAAAATATGCTATTTTCTTAAAAATAATTTTTCTATTTTTTTTGTCATGATTTATTCTATTAAATTTTTTAATTTTATAGTTTTTATTTTTTTTTTAAATTGCGTTTGTTTGTAGTATGTATTTGTTTGTTTTTTGTTTATTTAATTAAAAAAATTTCACATTTCAAGCTTAATTACTTTTTTCTGCGCTTTAGTTTTTAGATTTAATTCGCTTAAGTATAACATTTTTCTTTTAAATTCATTCTTTTTTTATGTTATTTTATTTTTTTTTAATTTTATTTTTTTTTTATTTCCCAATCGTGTTTTTTTTAATTGTTTTTTTTTTTGGTTTAATTTTGTTGCTGTAAATAGCTTTTTCTTTGTTTTTATTATATTTTATTTGTTATTTTTAGATTTTTTTTTATTGTTTTTTAATTGATTTTTTTTTGGTTTAATTTGTTGCTGTAAATAGCTTATTTCTGCTTTCCGATTACTCAAATGTCTAAAATATTTGTGATAAAAAAATTATCACAACATATAGACAAAGAAAAACAACTAAATACATAAACAATGACCACAGAAAAAATAAAATTATAAAAATAAAAAAAATTAGAAAAAATAAGTAATAGAACAATAAATTAAGAAAAAACCACTTTAAAAAAATATGAGCTAATAGGCGCAACTAAAGAAAAATTAAAAAGGGTGTACAAAAATAAGTAAAAAAAATTATAAATTATGTAAATATTTTCTAATTTTTATAATAATAATAATAATAAAAATAAAAAAAATATGCTATTTTCTTAAAAATAATTTTTCTATTTTTTTTGTCATGATTTATTCTATTAAATTTTTTAATTTTATAGTTTTTATTTTTTTTTAAATTGCGTTTGTTTGTAGTATTTGTTTGTTTTTTGTTTATTTAAATAAAAAAAATTTCACTTTTCAAGCTTTATAACTTTTTTCTTTGCTTTAGTTTTTAGATTTAATTCGCTTAAGTATAACATTTTTCTTTTAAATTCATTCTTTTTTTATGTTATTTTATTTTTTTTTAATTTTATTATTTTTTTATTTCCCAATTGTCTTTTTTTTAATTGTTTTTTTTTTGGTTTAATTTTGTTGCTGTAAATAGCTTTTTCATTGTTTTTATTAAATTTTATTTGTTATTTTTAGATTTTTTTTTATTATTTTTCAATTGTTTTTTTTTAAATTGTTTTTTTATTTGGTTTAATTTTGATAGCTTATTTCTGCTTTCCGATTACTCAAATGTCCAAAATATTTGTGATAAAAAAATTATCACAACATATAGACAAAGAAAAACAACTAAATACATAAACAACGACAACAGAAAAAATAAAATTATGAAAATAAAAAAAATTAGAAAAAATAAGTAATAGAACAATAAATTAAGAAAAAAGCACTTTAAAAAAATATGAGCTAATAGGCACAACTAAAGAAAAATTATAAACGGTGTACAAAAATAAGTAAAAAAAATTATGTAAATATTTTCTAATTTTTATAATAATAATAATAATAATAATAAAAATTAAAAAAAATATGCTATTTTCTTAAAAATAATTTTTCTATTTTTTTTGTCATGATTTATTCTATTAAATTTTTTATTTTTATAGTTTTTATTTTTTTTTAAATTGCGTTTGTTTGTAGTATTTGTTTGTTTTTTGTTTGTTTAATTAAAAAAATTTCACTTTTCAAGCTTTATTACTTTTTTCTTCGCTTTAGTTTTTAGATTTAATTCGCTTAAGTATAACATTTTTTTTTTAAATTCATTCTTTTTTTATGTTATTTTATTTTTTTTTAATTTTATTATTTTTTTATTTCCCAATTGTGTTTTTTTTTAATTGTTTTTTTTTTGGTTTAATTTTGTTGCTGTAAATAGCTTTTTCTTTGTTTTTATTATATTTTTTTTGTTATTTTTAGATTTTTTTTTATTATTTTTCAATTGTTTTTTTTTTGGTTTAATTTTGTTGCTGTAAATAGCTTATTTCTGCTTTCCGATTAGTCAAATGTCCAAAATATTTGTGATAAAAAAATTATCACAACATATAGACAAAGAAAAACAACTAAATACATAAACAACGACAACAGAAAAAATAAAATTATGAAAATAAAAAAAATTAGAAAAAATAAGTAATAGAACAATAAATTAAGAAAAAAGCACTTTAAAAAAATATGAGCTAATAGGCACAACTAAAGAAAAATTAAAAACGGTGTACAAAAATAAGTAAAAAAAATTATGTAAATATTTTCTAATTTTTATAATAATAATAATAATAATAATAAAAATTAAAAAAAATATGCTATTTTCTTAAAAATAATTTTTCTATTTTTTTTGTCATGATTTATTCTATTAAATTTTTTATTTTTATAGTTTTTATTTTTTTTTAAATTGCGTTTGTTTGTAGTATTTGTTTGTTTTTTGTTTGTTTAATTAAAAAAATTTCACTTTTCAAGCTTTATTACTTTTTTCTTCGCTTTAGTTTTTAGATTTAATTCGCTTAAGTATAACACTTTTTTTTTAAATTCATTCTTTTCTTATGTTATTTCATTTTTTTTTAATTTTATTATTTTTTAATTTGCCAATTGTTTTTTTTATTTGTTTTTTTGTTTTTGGTTTAATTTTGTTGCTGTAAATAGCTTTTTCTTTGTTTTTATTATATTTTATTTGTTATTTTTAGATTTTTTTTATTATTTTACAATTGTTTTTTTTTAAATTGTTTTTTTTTTTTGGTTTAATTTTGATAGCTTATTTCTGCTTTCCGATTACTCAAATGTCCAAAATATTTGTGATAAAAAAATTATCACGACATAAAGACAAAGAAAAACAACTAAATACATAAACAATGACAACAGAAAAAATAAAATTATAAAAATATAAAAAAAAATTAGAAAAAATAAATAATAGAACAATAAATTAAGAAAAAAGAAGAAAAAAGCACTTTAAAAAAAATATGAGCTAATAGGCACAACTAAAGAAAAATTGAAAACGGTGTACAAAAATAAGTAAAAAAAATTATAAATTATGTACCTAAATATTTTCTAATTTTTATAATAATAATAATAATAAAAATTAAAAAAAATATGCTATTTTCTTAAAAATAATTTTTCTATTTTTTTTGTCATGATTTATTCTATTAAATTTTTTAATTTTATAGTTTTTATTTTTTTTAAATGGCATTTGTTTGTAGTATTTGTTTGTTTTTTGTTTATTTAATTAAAAAAATTTCACTTTTTAAGCTTTATCACTTTTTTCTTCGCTTTAGTTTTTAGATTTAATTTGCTTAAGTATAACATTTTTCTTTTAAATTCATTCTTTTCTTATGTTATTTTATTTTTTTTTAATTTTATTATTTTTTTATTTCCCAATTGTGTTTTTTTTTAATTGTTTTTTTTTTTTTGGTTTAATTTTGTTGCTGTAAATAGCTTTTTCTTTGTTTTTATTATATTTTATTTGTTATTTTTAGATTTTTTTTTATTATTTTTCAATTGTTTTTTTTTAAATTGTTTTTTTTTTGGTTTAATTTTGATAGCTTATTTCTGCTTTCCGATTACTCAAATGTACAAAATATTTGTGATAAAAAAATTATCACAACATATAGACAAAGAAAAACAACTAAATACATAAACAGAAAAAAAATTAAATTATAAAAACAAAGAAAATTAGAAAAAATAAATAAATTGAGCAAAAAATTTAAAAAAAGAAGAAAAAATTTATTATATAAAAAGATGTGATACCGTTGCAAAAATTGTTCATTCATATGAGGCAAAAAGGGTTAAACATAGAAAAACAAAAATTTTTTTTGAAATATTTTTTTTATAAACTCTTACATATGTTTAACCCTTTATAATTTCTTATCACCCTTTTTTAGATATTTGTAAATATCAGCTGCTGCTTGTTGAACAAATATCTTATCTCTGTAGAAATAATAAACATTTTGTATATTATTATTATTATTTACTCGTATCAAATAAAACAGCCAATAAAATAATTACTAATTATGTTTAATTACAAATGTTATTTAATTGCTTACACAAAATTGCTTACACTATATAGTAATTATCAATAAAACAATAATTTTATTTTGAAAAATATTTATTTTGGCTATTTTTTTTTAAAAACAATTTTTAATTCTGCAAACTTTTTGTCATAGACATGATAGACTCAGTGTCATAGCTCTAGAAAAATATAAAAAGTTATTTATTATATAGAGATTAATTGAAAATATAGCAAAAACAAAACAAAAAAAAGCAAAAAAAAAAACAATTGTATTTGGAAAGCAAAAAAGAATCAAGTTTTTTTCTAAAGTAAACAAAAACAAAAGAAGAAAGTTTTTGAGGAATAACAAAAATATAAATAATTTTGGAAAAAGAATTATTAAAAAAAATAGTTAAAAAGTGAAACAAAATTTAAAATAAACAAGAGAAAAGTCTAAAATCAAAAAAAAATAGAAAAAATAAAAATTGTTATAAGAACACATATAAAATAAAAATAAAAACAGTAAAAAAAACAAGCTTATTTATAAAAGAAAACCTGCAAATAGATAATTTTTTTTATTGTTTTTTTTAACATATTTTTCTTTTCTTTAATTTTCTCAACACATTTTTTGTTTATAATTATTTATATATTTTTTTTTCTGGAATAGTTTTTATTTAGCCAAAATTATAGATTTAAATTGATATTATAAAAAAAGTATTTTTTTGGTATTTTTCGTTTTATTTTTTTGTTATTTTTTTCTTAATTATTTTAAATAGCATGTTTTTTTTAATTTTTTTTTTTTTTAAACATCATACTTGTCTTTAAGTGTACAGCTACACTTATTTTTTGATCTTTTTTTTACATTCTGTAAATTTTTTTGGAAACGAAAAAAATTTTTTTTATTAATTATTTTTAAACTTTTTTATTGCTTTTTTACAGTTTTTTTTATGTTTTCGCTGCTTTTACTTGTTTATTTTTAAGTCTCGCTTTGGGTCTAAATGCTTCTATTTTAATTTTTTTCTAGATTTTAACATTTTTTTAACAAAATGGCGGTGCAAAATTGTTTAAATAACTTGCCAGCATTGTAAATTTAGGAAATTTAATTTACCAAAATTTTAGATTTAAATCGACTTTATAAAAAAAAACTTAATTTTTGGTAGTTTTTTAATTTATCATCTTTTTTCAAAATTTTTCTCTATTTCTTTCTAATTTTTTTTTACTTTTTTTTATATTTTTTAAATATTTTATCAGTTTTTTATTATTTTGCTAGCTATAAACTTATTTTTTATTCTATTATTTCTTCTATATTTTATTTTATATCTCTTTTGTCTTCATTTGTTTATTTTTATGTTTCGGTTTAGCTGTAAATGATTTTATTTTTATTTATTTTACTTTTTAACCAGTTATCTGTTTTTTTGTATATTTATAATTTTTTTTTAACAACATGGAAGCTTATAGTAGCTTAAATAATTTGCTAGTTTTGTAAATTTATAAAATTTACTTTATTGACTTTATGGAAAAAAGCTAATTTTTGGTAGTTTTTTAATTTATTGTTTTTTCAAAATTTTTTTCTGGATTTTTTTAGATAGTATCTTTTTTATTTTTTTTTAAATATTTTTTAAATATCTTATCAGTATTTTTTTTATTTTGCTAGCTTTCAACTCTTTTTTTGTTCTATTATTTTTTTTATATTATGTTTTATGTTTCTCCTGTCTTCACTTGTTTATTTTTATGTTTCTGTCTCAGTCTAAATGTTTTTATTTTTATTTATTTTGCTTTTTAACAATTATTCGTTTTTTTTGTATATTTAAAAATTTTTTTTTAACAAAATGGCGCCTTATAGTAACTTAAATAACTTGCCGGTTATGTAAATTTACTAAATTTAATTTAACAAAATTCTAGATTTAAATTGACTTTATAGAAAAAAGTAAATTTTTAGTCGTTTTTTAATTTATTGTTTTTTTTCAAAAATTTTTTAGTGTTTTTTTTATATTTTTCTAATATCTTATCAGTTTTTTTTTTAATTTGGCTAGCTTTCAACTCTTTTTTTGTTCTATTATTTTTTTTATATTTTGTTTTATGTTTCTCCTGTCTTCACTTGTTTATTTTTAGGTTTCTGTCTAGGTCTAAATGTTTTTATTTTTATTTATTTTACTTTTCAACAATTATCCGTTTTTTTGTATATTTATAAATTTTTTTTTAACAAAATGGCGGCTTATAGTAACTTAAATAACATGCCGGTTATGTAAATTTATAAAATTTAATTTAACAAAATTTTAAATTTAAATTGACTTTATAAAAAAAAAGTAAATTTTAGTCGTTTTTTAATTTATTGTTATTTTTCAAAATTTTTATAGTATTTTTTTTATATTTTTTTTTATATTTTTCTAATATCTTATCAGTATTTTTTTTATTTTGCTAGCTTTTAACTCTTTTTTTGTTCTATTATTTTTTTTATATTTTGTTTTGTGTTTCTTCTGTCTTCACTTGTTTATTTTTAGGTTTCTGTCTAGGTCTAAATGTTTTTATTTTTATTTATTTTACTTTTTAACAATTATTTTCTTTTTTTTTGTATATTTATAAATTTTTTTCAACAAAATGGCGGCTTGTAGTAACTTAAATAACTTGCCGGTTTGGTAAATTTACTAAATTTAATTTAACAAAATTCTAGATTTAAATTGACTTTATAAAAAAAAGTAAATTTTTAGTCGTTTTTTAATTTATTGTTTTTTTTCAAAATTTTTATAGTATTTTTTTTATATTTTTTTTTATATTTTTCAAATATCTTATCAGTATTTTTTTAATTTTGCTAGCTTTTAACTCTTTTTTTGTTCTATTACTTTTTTTTATATTTTGTTTTGTGTTTCTTCTGTCTTCACTTGTTTATTTTTATGTTTCTGTCTAGGTCTAAAAGTTTTTATTTTTATTTATTTTACTTTTTAACAATTATCCGTTTTTTTTGTATATTTATAAATTTTTTTCAACAAAATGGCGGCTTGTAGTAACTTAAATAACTTGCCGGTTATGTAAATTTATTAAATTTAATTTAACAAAATTTTAGATTTAAATTGACTTTATAAAAAAAAGTAAATTTTTAGTCGTTTTTTAATTTATTGTTTTTTTTTCAAAATTTTTATAGTATTTTTTTTATATTTTTCTAATATCTTATCAGTTTTTTTTTAATTTGGCTAGCTTTCAACTCTTTTTTTGTTCTATTACTTTTTTTTATATTTGGTTTTATGTTTCTCCTGTCTTCACTTGTTTATTTTTAGGTTTCTGTCTAGGTCTAAATGTTTTTATTTTTATTTATTTTACTTTTTAACAATTATCCGTTTTTTTTGTATATTTATAAATTTTTTTCAACAAAATGGCGGCTTATAGTAACTTAAATAACTTGCCGGTTATGTGAATTTATAAAATTTAATTTAACAAAATTTTAGATTTAAATTGACTTTATAAAAAAAAAGTAAATTTTAAGTCGTTTTTTAATTTATTGTTTTTTTTCAAAATTTTTATAGTATTTTTTTTATATTTTTTTTATATTTTTCTAATATCTTATCAGTTTTTTTTTAATTTTGCTAGCTTTCAACTCTTTTTTTGTTCTATTATTTTTTTTAAATTTTGTTTTATGTTTCTCTTGTCTTCACTTGTTTATTTTTATGTTTCTGTCTCTGTCTAACTGTTTTTATTATTATTTATTTTACTTTTCAACAATTATCCGTTTTTTTTGTATATTTATAAATTTTTTTCAACAAAATGGCGGCTTATAGTAACTTAAATAACTTGCCGGTTATGTGAATTTATAAAATTTAATTTAACAAAATTTTAGATTTAAATTGACTTTATAAAAAAAAAGTAAATTTTTAGTCGTTTTTTAATTTATTGTTTTTTTTCAAAATTTTTATAGTATTTTTTTTATATTTTTTTTATATTTTTCTAATATCTTATCAGTATTTTTTTTATTTTGCTAGCTTTTAACTCTTTTTTTGTTCTATTACTTTTTTTTATATTTTGTTTTGTGTTTCTTCTGTCTTCACTTGTTTATTTTTATGTTTCTGTCTAGGTCTAAATGTTTTTTTTTTATTTATTTTACTTTTTAACAATTATCTGTTTTTTGTATATTTAAAAATTTTTTTTTTATCAAAATGCCGGCTTATAGTAGCTTAAATAATTTGCCGCTTTTGTAAATTTACAAAATTTAATTTAACAAAATTTCAAATTTAAATTGACTTTTTAAAAAAAAGTAAATTTTTAGTTGTTTTTTAATTTATTGTTTTTTTTCAAAATTTTTATAGTATTTTTTTTATATTTTTTTTATATTTTTTTTATATTTTTCTAATATCTTATCAGTTTTTTTTTAATTTTGCTAGCTTTCAACTCTTTTTTTGTTCTATTATTTTTTTTATATTTTGTTTTATGTTTCTCCTGTCTTCACTTGTTTATTTTTAGGTTTCTGTCTAGGTCTAAATGTTTTTATTTTTATTTATTTTACTTTTTAACAATTATCCGTTTTTTTGTATATTTATAAATTTTTTTTTAACAAAATGGCGGCTTACAGTAGCTTAAATAAATAACTTGCCGGTTTTGTAAATTTACAAAATTAAATTTAACAAAATTTCAAATTTAAATTGACTTTATAAAAAAAAGTTAATTTTTGGTCGTTTTTTAGTTTATTGTTTTTTTTCAAAATTTTTATAGTATTTTTTTTATATTTTTCTAATATTTTATCAGTATTTTTTTTATTTTGCTAGCTTTTAACTCTTTTTTTGTTCTATTACTTTTTTTTATATTTTGTTTTATGTTTCTCCTGTCTTCACTTGTTTATTTTTAGGTTTCTTTCTAGGTCTAAATGTTTTTATTTTTATTTATTTTACTTTTTAACAATTATCCGTTTTTTTTGTATATTTATAAATTTTTTTTTTAACAAAATGGCGGCTTATAGTAACTTAAATAACATGCCGGCTATGTAAATTTATAAAATTTAATTTAACAAAATTTTAGATTTAAATTGACTTTATGAAAAAAAGTAAATTTTTGGTCGTTTTTTAGTTTATTGTTTTTTTTCAAAATTTTTATAGTATTTTTTTTATATTTTTCTAATATCTTATCAGTTTTTTTTTAATTTTGCTAGCTTTCAACTTTTTTTTTGTTCTATTATTTTTTTTATATTATGTTTTATGTTTCTCCTGTCTTCACTAGTTTATTTTTATGTTTCTGTCTAGGTCTAAATGTTTTTATTTTTATTTATTTTACTTTTTTAACAATTATCCGTTTATTTGTATATTTATAAATTTTTTTTTAACAAAATGGCGGCTTATAGTAACTTAAATAACTTGCCGGTTATGTAAATTTATAAAATTTAATTTAACAAAATTTTAGATTTAAATTGACTTTATAAAAAAAAAGTAAATTTTTAGTCGTTTTTTAATTTATTGTTTTTTTTCAAAATTTTTATAGTATTTTTTTTATATTTTTTTTATATTTTTCTAATATCTTATCAGTATTTTTTTTATTTTGCTAGCTTGTAACTCTTTTTTTGTTCTATTACTTTTTTTTATATTTTGTTTTGTGTTTCTTCTGTCTTCACTTGTTTATTTTTATGTTTCTGTCTAGGTCTAAATGTTTTTATTTTTTTTATTTTACTTTTTAACAATTATCCGTTTTATTTTGTATTTTTATAAATTTTTTTCAACAAAATGGCGGCTTACAGTAGCTTAAATAACTTGCCGGTTTTGTAAATTTACTAAATTTAATTTAACAAAATTCCAGTTTTAAATTGACTTTATAAAAAAAAGTAAATTTTTAGTCGTTTTTTAATTTTTTTTTTTTTTTCAAAATTTTTATAGTATTTTTTTTATATTTTTTTTATATTTTTCTAATATCTTATCAGTTTTTTTTTAATTTTGCTAGCTTTTAACTCTTTTTTTGTTCTATTACTTTTTTTTATATTTTGTTTTATGTTTCTCCTGTCTTCACTTGTTTATTTTTAGGTTTCTGTCTAGGTCTAAATGTTTTTATTTTTATTTATTTTACTTTTTAACAATTTATATTTTTTATTTATTTATATGTATTTATAAATTTTTTTTTAACAAAATGGCGGCTTATAGTAACTTAAATAACATGCCGGTTATGTGAATTTATAAAATTTAATTTAACAAAATTTTAGATTTTATAAAAAAAAGTTTATTTCAATTCGTTTTTTAATTTATTGTTTTTTTTCAAAATTTTTATAGTATCTTCTTTATATTTTTTTTTTATATTTTTTAAATATCTTATCAGTTTTTTTTTATTTTGCTAGCTTTTAACTCATTTTTTGTTCTATTTATTTTGTTTTATGTTTCTTCTGTCTTCACTTGTTTATTTTGATGTTTCTGTCTAGGTTCAAATTGTTTTTATTTTTATTTATTTTACTTTTTAACAATTATCTGTTTTTTTTGTATGTCTATAATTTTTTTTTAACAAAATGGCGGTTTAAAGCGGCTGGTTTTGTCATTTTTAAGATTTTTTTTGTTAATAATAATTTATAAACTTTTTCACTGTTTTCTATTTAGTTGCATTTTTGGTTTATTTGTCTTGTTTATTTTTATGTTTTTTTGTATACTTTTTATGTGTCAAAATTTTTCAACAAAATGGCGTTTTAAATTTTTTTTTAAATATTGAAGAATACAACATTTAAGTTTGAAGTTTAAGCGCTATTTAAGCATGTTGTGACACTTGAATTAAGGTTAGAATGTTCAAAATTGCGCAGATGCAAAAATAGCAGAAAACTGATGACTGCTAACAAGCACGAAACGTGTCTGAGCCTACAAATATCTGTTTTAAGTGATTTTTTTAGTAACTTTTTGTTTTTTACTTTGTTGCAGCATTTCTAAAACTTTTCTACCACCACGTCTTCTTCACACGTCCCCCTAGCAGTAAAAGCCGCGGTCCATAACCTCTTAAAAATGGTCGATTCCCAGTTTTTGCAGAGCTCGAACGGGACGGCTCCTGGAATCTCCGTCATTGTCGCTCCTCCAGGAACCGACCATTTGATGGCGCCGAATGCCACCCCCTCCTTGGCGAACCCTTCGACTAATGGGGGTGAGTATTTTTGTAGATTTAAATAATTAAAGTTTCGTGAAAAAATTTGATTAGATGAAAGCATTTTTCATTTTTAAGGCGCGGAAAAATGCGAGAAATTATTCAGTGGCGGCACGAGATTTTCTGATTTCTAATCTGATGGGTTTTTGTCCGATTAGAATGTTTATTAAACCAATAAATGGTTTATTAGATAATTCTTCATATATTAACAATGTTTTTAATTAAATATACAAATGGCGTAAAATATAATAGACAATGACATCTATCGAAAGCTTCTCCAATAACTTAATGTCAAAATGGAGAGCATTATTCAGTTGCTAAAAAGCAAACATATTATGTTTTTTATTGTTTTTATCCTATTTCAAACATTTATTAAAACAATTAATCAAAAAACAGTCTAATTTTGATAAGTCGGTTGATTTAGGTGGCCATCTAGTTGATCCACCCGTACCTATCCAATTTTAAGAAACAAAAAATTTTTTTTATAAAAATGGTTTTTTGAAAATGAACTTTTAACATAACCAGAATGACGTATTATGATGACGTAAAGCAAAAATTATTTTGGCAGATTTTCGGCTGCTTTTTTGTAAATATTTTTTTTGTTTTTTATTACATTTTTTTCTTTTTTTATTTTTGTTATATCTATGTTTTTGCCTCGGTTTTTCATTTATTTATCTATTTACTTTTTTTCTGTTTTTTCTGCACTACATTTTTTTTTTGCTTGATATATATATATTTTTTATTTGTTATTTTGTTTACTACTTTTTAGCTTTTTTGCAATATCTCACTTTTTTATCTTTTTATTCTATGCTTTATCTCTATTTTTTTAATTTTTTTATGTATTTGAAATTTTTTAGAAATTTTTGTATCTTTAAAAAGAGAGATAAAAACAAGAAATAAATAAATAAATTAAATCAAAATTAAAAACAAACAAAAAAATAAAACAAATAGTGCCAAAAATAAAAAAAAAAGTGTTTTTTGATAAATAAATAAAAAACGCTTATAAATAAAAGAGAACAAAGATAAAAACAAAGTTAAACAAGAAAACAAAACTGAAATTAAAAAAATTAATGTAAAATTACAAACAAATACTTTTAAAATCACTAACCAAAAAATCTGTCTATTTAAAAAAAAATATTTATTGTTTTTCTATTTGTTTTTTTTTATTTTCTGTAGCTTCAATTTTTTCTTACTATTTTGTTTGTTTACACTTTTAAACTTTTTGATTTTAAATTATTTTTCTGCAACAGTATTTTCAAAACTTTTTTTTTAGATTTAATGTCTCATTTATTACAAAAAACGGATAATCAAAAAATTTTAAAAAATGTAGGTAAAAAAATAAAAAGAAAGAATAGAAAACAAAAAACAAAATTTAAAAAAGACAAAAAAAGAAGACAATTTTTTTTTTTTTGATAATATTTTGACAATGTTTTTGACTATTTTTTATAGTACTTCTTTTTTCTAATTCTTTTTTTATTCTTTAATGTTTTTTATCTCTTAATCAAGTCACTATTCTCTCTTTTTTAATTTTTTTTATTATTTTGTTCTTTTGTTTCTTAATTTATTGATTTTAAATTATTTTACTTTATTTTTCTGTAACAATATTGTCAAAATGTTTACTTAATAGTACTTGCTTTTTCAAATTTTTTTTTGTTTTTTATTTCTTAATTAAGTCACTAATCTCTCTTTTTTAATTTTTTTAATTATTGTCTTAATTTTTTGATTTTAAATTATTTTACTTTATTTTTCTGTAACAATATTGTCAAAATGTTTACTTCAGTGTCATTTAAATGTGTCATTTATTACGGAAAAAAAATAATTAAGAAATTTTAAAAAATGTGGCTAAACATATAAAAAGAAAAAACAGAAAACAAAAACAGAATTAAAAAAAATATTTTTTTTTGTCAATATTTTGTCAATATTTTCAACTATTTTTAATAGTACTTTCTATTTCTAATTTTTTTTAATGATTTTTATTTCTTAATTAAGTCACTATTCTTTCTTTTTCAATTTTTTTTATTATTTTGTTCTTTTGTTTCTTAATTTTTCGATTTTAAATTATTTTACTTTATTTTTCTGTAACAATATTGTCAAAATGTTTACTTCAGTGTCATTTAAATGTGTCATTTATTACGAAAAAAAGACAATCAAGAAATTTTAAAAAATATAGCTAAACAAATAAAAGGAAAGAACAGAAAACAAAAAAAAAATAAAAAAAAAGATAAAAAAAATATATTTTTTTTTTGATAATATTTTGACAATATTTTTAACTATTTTTAATAGTACTTGCTTTTTCAAATTTTTTTATGTTTTTTATTTCTTAATTAAGTCACTATTCTTCCATTTTCAATTTTTCCTTATTATTTTGTTTTTTTTCTTCTTAATTTTTTGATTTTAAATTATTTTACTTTATTTTTCTGCAACAATATTGTCAAAATGTTTACTTCAGTGTCATTTAAATGTGTCATTTATTACGAAAAAAAGACAATCAAGAAATTTTAAAAAATATAGCTAAACAAATAAAAGGAAAGAACAGAAAACAAAAAAAAAATAAAAAAAAAGATAAAAAAAATATATTTTTTTTTTTGATAATATTTTGACAATATTTTTAACTATTTTTAATAGTACTTGCTTTTTCAAATTTTTTTATGTTTTTTATTTCTTAATTAAGTCACTATTCTCCCATTTTCAATTTTTCCTTATTATTTTGTTTTTTTCTTCTTAATTTTTTGATTTTAAATTATTTTACTTTATTTTTCTGTAACAATATTGTCAAAATGTTTACTTCAGTGTCATTTAAATGTGTCACTTATTACGAAAAAAAGATAATCAAGAAATTTTAAAAAATGTAGCTAAACAAATAAAAAGAAAGAACAGAAAACAAAAACAAAATTAAAAAAAATATATTTTTTTTGCCAATATTTTGACCATATTTTTAACTATTTTTAAAAATTCTTGCTTTTTCTAATTTGTTTATGTTTTTTCTTTCTTAATTAAGTCACTATTCTCTCTTTTTCATTTTTTTTTATTATCTTGTTCTTTTGTTTCTTAATTTTTTGATTTTAAATTATTTTACTTTATTTTTCTGTAACAATATTGTCAAAATGTTTACTTCAGTGTCATTTAAATGTGTCACTTATTACGAAAAAAAGATAATCAAGAAATTTTAAAAAATGTAGCTAAACAAATAAAAAGAAAGAACAGAAAACAAAAACAAAATTAGAAAAAAATTTTTTTTTTTTTGATAATATTTTGACAATATTTTTAACTATTTTTAAAAATTCTTGCTTTTTCTAATTTGTTTATGTTTTTTCTTTCTTAATTAAGTCACTATTCTCTCTTTTTCAATTTTTTTTATTATTTTGTTCTTTTGTGTCTTAATTTTTTGATTTTAAATTATTTTTCTGTAACAATATTGTCAAAATGTTTACTTCAGTGTCATTTAAATGTGTCATTTATTACGAAAAAAAGACAATCAAAAAATTTTAAAAAATGTAGCTAAAAAATAAAAAGAAAGAACAGAAAACAAAAAAAAATAGAAAAAAAAGATAAAAAAAATATATTTTTTTTTTGATAATATTTTGACAATATTTTTAACTATTTTTAATAGTACTTGCTTTTTCAAATTTTTTTATGTTTTTTATTTCTTAATTAAGTCACTATTCTCCCATTTTCAATTTTTCCTTATTATTTTGTTTTTTTTCTTCTTAATTTTTTGATTTTAAATTATTTTACTTTATTTTTCTGCAACAATATTGTCAAAATGTTTACTTCAGTATCATTTGAATGTGTCACATATTACGAAAAAAAGATAATCAAGAAATTTTAAAAAATGTAGCTAAACAAATAAAAAGAAAGAACAGAAAACAAAAAAAAATAAAAAAAATGATAAAAAAAATATTTATTTTTTTTTTTGATAATATTTTGACAATATTTTCAATTCTTGCTTTTTCTAATTTTTTTATGTTTATCATTTCTTAATCAAGTCACTATTCTCTCTTTTTCAATTTTTTTTATTATCTTGTTCTTTTGATTCTTAATTTTTTGATTTTAAATTATTTTTCTTTATTTTTCTGTAACAATATTGTCAAATGTTTACATCAGTGTCATTTAAATGTGTCATTTATTACAAAAAAAAGACAATCAAGAAATTTTAAAAAATGTAGCTAAACAAATAAAAAAAAAGAACAGAAAACAAAAAAAAAATTTAAAAAAGATTAAAAAAATATATATTTTTTTTGATAATATTTTCAACTATTTTTAATAGTATTTTCTTTTTATAATTTTTTTTATGATTTTTATTTCTTAATTAAGTCACTATTCTTTCTTTTTCAATTTTTTTTATTATCTTGTTCTTTTGTTTCTTAATTTTTTTGATTTTAAATTATTTTACTTCATTTTTCTGTAACAATATTGTCAAAATGTTTACTTCAGTGTCATTTTTTAAATGTGTCACTTATTACGGAAAAAAGATAATCAAAAAATTTTAAAAAATGTAGCTAAACAAATAAAAAGAAAGAACAGAAAACAAACAAAAATAAAAAAATTATTTATTTTTTTTTTATAATATTTTGACAATATTTTCAATTCTTGCTTTTTTAAATTTTTTATGATTTTTATTTCTTAATCTATTCTTTTTTTTCAATTTTTTTTGACGTTCTGTTATATTTTTAGGCTATGTTTTTCTTATTTTTGGTTTGTTTTCCTTTTTGATATGTACATATTTACAAAAATAAATTATTTAAATTAACCATTTTTGACAGAAACTACAAAAGCAAATAATAATCACGTAGACCAAACCTTTTTTTGAGTGAATCGGTAGATTCAGGTGGCCATCTAGCTGAGCTTTTCCTGCTAATCCAAGTAATAAAATCATAATATATTTTTTTAAAAATTTAATTTTGAAAAAAATATCTACAATATCAAATTGAATAAAGTAAAGCATATTTTTTTTGCATAATTTATAATTTGATTTCAATCAAATCAAATTCAAGAAATCAATCACAATAGATTTTAAGCTTTATTCTTTTAAAAAAAAAGTTATAACTAATGACAAAACATATTTTTATTGTTTTTTAATTTTAAGTGGTTTAATTTTAAAAAAATGTTTAATGTAAGTCTGTAGATTTGGATGGCCATATAGTTAAGCCTCCCGTGCCAATCAATCTAATAATTAGTAAACACAAAATTTTTCTATTATTAGTTTTACACAGTTAGTTTTTTGGTGGAAAAAATTATTTTTTTCGATTTTTAGCTGTCATTTAGACAACTGATTGAAAAAATGATAAAAATAAGTCGGTAGATTTGGGTGGTCATGTAGCTGAGCCTCCCGTGCCAATCCAATTAATAAAAACCGAATTTTTTTTTAAAAAATTTAATTTTGGAAAATAAAACTAAAATGACAAATTAACTGACGTGAAACAAATTTTTTTTTAGGTAATAGAAATCAATCAATTACAGATTTTAAGCGTTATTCTTTGTCAAAAAAAAAAGAATATAAAGTTGCTGACCACACTCAGTTTTTTAGTTAAAAAAAATATTTTTTTTGATTTTTAGCTGTCATTTAAACTACTGATTGAGAAAATGATAAAAATAAGTCTGTAGATTTGGGTGGTCATGTAACTGAGCCTCTCGTGCCAATCCAATTAATAAAAACCGAATTTTTTTTCGAAAATTTTATTTTGGAAAATAAAACTAAAATGACAAATTAACTGACGTAAGGCGTATTTTTTTTTTTTTGGTTATAGAAATCAATCAATCATAGACTTTTAGCTTTATTCTTTGTCAAAAAAAAAAGAATATTAAGTTGCTGACCACACTCAGTTTTTTAGTTAAAAAAAATATTTTTTTTGATTTTTAGTTGTCATTTAAACTACTGATTGAGAAAATGATAAAAATAAGTCTGTAGATTTGGGTGGTCATGTAGCTGAGCCTCCCGTGCCAATCCAATTAATAAAAACCGAATTTTTTTTCGAAAATTTTATTTTGGAAAATAAAACTAAAATGACAAATTAACTGACGTAAGGCGTATTTTTTTTTTTTTGGTTATAGAAATCAATCAATCATAGACTTTTAGCTTTATTCTTTGTCAAAAAAAAAAGAATATTAAGTTGCTGACCACACTCAGTTTTTTAGTTAAAAAAAATATTTTTTTTGATTTTTAGTTGTCATTTAAACTACTGATTGAGAAAATGATAAAAATAAGTCTGTAGATTTGGGTGGTCATGTAGCTGAGCCTCCCGTGCCAATCCAATTAATAAAAACCGAATTTTTTTTCGAAAATTTTATTTTGGAAAATAAAACTAAAATGACAAATTAACTGACGTTAAACAAATTTTTTTTTAACTAATAGAAATCAATTAATTATAAATTTTAAGCTTTATTTTTGTCAAAAAAAAAAGAATATAAAGTTGCTGACCACACTCAGTTTTTTAGTTAAAAAACAATATTTTTTTTGATTTTTAGCTGTCATTTAAACTACTGATTGAGAAAATGATAAAAATAAGTCTGTAGATTTGGGTGGTCATGTAGCTGAGCCTCCCGTGCCAATCCAATTAATAAAAACCGAATTTTTTTAAAAAAAATTAATTTTGGAAAATAAAACTAAAATGACAAATTAACTGACGTGAAACAAATTTTTTTTTAGGTAATAGAGATTAATCACTTACAGATTTTTAGCTTTATTCTTTGTCAAAAAAAAAAAAGAATATTAAGTTGCTGACCACACTCAGTTTTTTAGTTAAAAAAAATATTTTTTTTGATTTTTAGCTGTCATTTAAACTACTGATTGAGAAAATGATAAAAATAAGTCTGTAGATTTGGGTGGTCATGTAGCTGAGCCTCCCGTGCCAATCCAATTAATAAAAACCGATTTTTTTTGATAAAATTTAATTTTGGAAAATAAAACTAAAATGACAGATTAACTGACGTGAAAGAAATTTTTTTTTAGATAATAGAAATCAATCAATTACAGATTTTAAGCGTTATTCTTTGTCAAAAAAAAAAAGAATATAAAGTTGCTGACCACACTCAGTTTTTTAGTTAAAAAAAATATTTTTTTTGATTTTTAGCTGTCATTTAAACTACTAATTGAGAAAATGATAAAAGTAAGTCGGTAGATTTGGGTGGTCATGTAGCTGAGCCTCTCGTGCCAATCCAATTAATAAAAACCGAATTTTTTTTCGAAATTTTTTTTTTGAAAAATATAACTGCAATGACAAATTAACTGACGTAAGGCGTATTTTTTTTTTTTTTTGATTATAGAAATCAATCAATCATAGATTTTAAGCTTTATTCTTAATCAAAAAAAAAAAAAAAAATGATTACGTCTGGTGGCGTTAATCTTTTTAAATAATAATCTATCAAAAGCGATAAAAAGTTAAGACAGCTTCTGTTCCATAAATTAATTTTGTTTAAAAAAAGTGAAAGATAAATTTATAATATTTACTTTATTTAAGTACATTATATAAACGTTTTTTTGTATTTTTGGCGTCTAGTTTTTGTTAAGTTGTGGCGTCGTTGGGGGGCGAAATGGGGCGTCGTAGTGACTATGAAGAGTGCCGTATGTATTATTATTATTATTATTATTATTATTTATTATTGTTTTATGTTTAACCGTTTATGTTTCGGAGGTACAGTAATTTTGCTGGTTTGCAAAATTATCAGTTATTTAGCTATAATTATTATTATGTTTAGCTTTCGCTGCTCCAGAGGCACAGCAATTTTGTTGGATTTAACAATATATATAATGATAATAACAATAGTATTATTAGTTGATAAGCAAGCTTTTAATTTTCAATCAGTTTAAAAACCTCTTATAAAGAAAAATTGTATTTTTCGCCAAATATTATTATTATTATTATTATTTATTTATCTGAATTATTATTAAAATAAATAATAATAATAATAATAATAAAAAGTTGAAAAGATCAAGGAATTTGTATTCAAAAATTGACAGTTCCTCTTGCAGATATTTATAAATGAAAAACATTAGAGCCTTGAGCCAAATAATATTATTTTTCGAAATGGTAACACAAAACAAAAATACTTCTCTGGATGATAGAGATTATTATTTTTGGACCAAAACCGTCTCCGATTGGTCCAAATGGCGGCGAGCCTCCGCCGAGGCGACGTCAATTTTTATTCAAAACAAATTTTCAAAAACAAAAACAACTTTTTGTAAATAAAAATTTGCGTTGGGTAGGGTAGGTCTTTGATGAATTATTGACCATAAAGACGGTAATAAATGTACATTTGGAAATAAGGTTGGGCGAGACCTTCACCTTATCGAAGCTGTTTTATTTTTATTCTTGGCCAGATATTCACATTTTGTCAATAAAAAAACAAATTTTTGAAAAAAAAAAAACAAAAAAAAAATGATAAAATATTGACATAAAATCAATAAACAACGAAAAAAATTTAAAAACATTATAAGGACAATGAAAACACAAAAAATGTAAAAACAATCTGTCAAAAAAAAAAATTAAAATTAAAATAAAAAGACAGGCTTGGAACAGCACTACGCAACTATGCAAAAAAAGTTGTTATATTTAGTAATTTTTAGTTTTCTTTGATTCTTCTATTGTTTTTTCTCCTCCCTTTCTTTTTTTTATATTTTTTTATGTTTTTTTTGTTTTTATATAATTTTTTTTAAACAAAATAGAAAAAAATAGGAAAACATTAAAGAATGATAAAAATCCAAGAAATTTAGCTAAAAAAAACTTAAAATTTACAGCAAAAATTAATTTTTTTTAAACATTTTTAGAGCCGCAGTACGTAGTGCTTTTTTTATGTAGATGCAAAAAAACGATGCTTACCTAATTCAATAAAGCGTTTTTCAAAATGAATTTTTTCTGTTTTTACAACAATGAAAATGAAAAAACAAAAAACAAGTAACAAAACATTGTAAGAACAATAGAAAAACAAAGAAAAATAACATTAGAACCTAAAACAGCTTTTTAAAAACATGGCTTGAACAGCTGTACGTAGTCCTCATCTGTATCTAGATGCGAAAAAAACTTTATTTTTTTCTAGTATTTTGTATTTTTTTTTTGTTGTTTTCTATTGTTTTATCTCTCTTCTTTATTTTTTGGATTTTATTTAGTCTTTTCTAATTATTTAACTTTATAGCAGTATAGTTTTCATCTTTGGTTTATGCTATTTTTTGTTTTTTTTTTTTGTATTAATCTTTATTATTTTTTGTTTTGATTTTACTTTTTTATTTTTTTATTTTCTTTAGACTATGTGTGTCTATCCAATTTTCTATCCAAGTCTAGCATTAATTTTTTATTTGAAGTACATTTAACCAATTTTTTTTGTTAAGTTGTGTTTCTTTTAATTTTCTAGACTTTTATTTGTTTTCGCAATTTTTTTTTAATTGTTTTTTTTCTTTTCTTTATTTTTTCTTCAGTTTGTTTGTGTTTTTTAGCTTTTATATAGTTTTTCTATCTATTTAACCTTGCAGCCGTATAATTTTCCTCTTCTTTTTTATTTTTTTTTGTTTATCTGTTTTTTAATCTTTATTTTTTTTTTTTTGATTTTACGGCTATTTTTTTTGTTGTTGTTTTTTCTTAAACTATGTATACACTATGTATAGTCAAGTTTAGCATTAATTTCTAATAGTTTTCTGTATTGTTTCAAATATTTTGTTTTTATATTGTTTTATGAATTTGTTTTTTTTTTAATTTGTAGTTTTTTTACAGCCGTGTGGTAATTTTATAATTTATAATAATAAAAAGTTAATAGTTTTAAACATTCTACAGTGTTGCATATCAGAATATAATATAAAATGTTTCTTTTCTTTATTTTTTGTCTTTTATTTTTTTTCCTTCTTATCATTCACTTATTTTTAATTATTTTCTATCTTTTTTTATATACTTTTTCTAATTTTAACTCATTTTTTCACTACGTGTTTTAGTGTTTTTTTGTTTTTTGGTTTATTCTGCATTTTTCTCTATCTAAACTTTGTTTTTTTCTTTTTTTCTACTCGTTTTTAGTTTTTTATTTTATGTAAATTGTAGACATTTTTTTATGTTGATTTTTTCTGTTGTTTTTTATGTTTTTGTAAACCTTTGTTTGTTTTAACAGTTTTTTTCAGTATTTTTTAGTTTCATTTCACTTTTCTATCGTTTTTCTCCCTTTTTTAATTTTTTTTCTGTCTTATTTAATTTAATCTTAATTTTACATGTTTTTTTTTTTTAATTAACTTTTACTATGCGACTTTACAGTGGTGCATGGTGGAATATAAAAAACAGATTAAAAAAAAAATTTTTTATTTTTTTTGTTTTAGTTTTTTTTTGCTTTCTTGTCATTCACTTATTTTTAATTATTTTCTATCTTTTTTTATATACTTTTTCTAATTTTAACACATTTTTTCACTACGTGTTTTAGTGTTTTTGGGTTTTTTGGTTTATTCTGCATTTTTCTCTATCTAAACTTTGTTTTTTTCTTTTTTTCTACTCGTTTTTTGTTTTTTATTTTATGTAAATTGTAGACTTTTTTTTATGTTGTTTTTTTCTGTTGTTTTTTATGTTTTTGTAAACCTTTGTTTGTTTTAACAGTTTTTTTCAGTATTTTTTAGTTTCATTTCACTTTTCTATCGTTTTTCTTCTTTTTTTAATTTTTTTTCTGTCTTATTTAATCTTAATTTTATATGTTTTTTTTTAAAATTAACTTTTACTATGCGACTTTACAGTGGTGCATGGTGGAATATAAAAAACAGATTAAAAAAAAATAGTTTTTTATTTTTTTTGTTATAGTTTTTTTTGCTTTCTTGTCATTCACTTATTTTTAATTATTTTTTATCTTTTTTTATATACTTTTTCTAATTTTAACACATTTTTTTACTACGTGTTTTAGTGTTTTTGGGTTTTTTGGTTCATTCTGCATTTTTCTCTATCTAAACTTTGTTTTTTTCTTTTTTTCTACTCGTTTTTTGTTTTTTATTTTATGTAAATTGTAGGCATTTTTTTATGTTGATTTTTTCTGTTGTTTTTTATGTTTTTGTAAACCTTTGTTTGTTTTAACAGTTTTTTTCAGTATTTTTTAGTTTCATTTCACTTTTATATCGTTTTTCTCCTTTTTTTAATTTTTTTTCTGTCTTATTTAATCTTAATTTTACATGTTTTTTTTTTAAATTATCTTTTACTATGCGACTTTACAGTGGTGCATGGTGGAATATAAAAAACAGATTAAAAAAAAAAAGTTTTTTATTTTTTTTGTTTTAGTTTTTTTTGCTTTCTTGTCATTTACTTATTTTTAATTATTTTCTATTTTTATTTATATACTTTTTCTAATCTCAACACATTTTTTCACTATATGATTTAGTGTTTTTTTGTTTATTTAATATATTCTGCATTTTTTTTTATAAAAAAATTATTTTCCTCTCTTATTTATCTATCTAAATTTTGTTTTTTTTTTATCTGTTTTTTGTCTTTTATCTAATGTAGATTGTAGGCATTTTTTTGCTGTTGATTTTTTCTGTTGTTTTTTATGTTTTTGTAAACCTTTGCTCGTTTTAACAGTTTTTTTCAGTATTTTTCAGTTTCCTTTAACTTTTCTATTGTTTTTCTTTTTTTTTTATTTTTTCTTCTTTTTTTTTTCTGCTTTGTTTAATCTTAATTTTATCTGTTTTTGTTAAAATTAACCTTTGCTATGCGACTTTACAGTGTTGCATAGTGGAATATGAAAAACAAATTAAAAAAAAATTTTTTAAATTTTTTTGTTTTTAATTGTATTTTTGTTTTTCCTTTATTATTTCAGTTTTATACGATTTTATAACTGTTTTTCATTATCTATAGTGTTTTAAGATAGAGACAATTTGACGCCATATTGTAAAACAAATTTGTTGATAAGTGGAGTATAATCAAATCGGTAATTAAAAATCGCTTTCCTTAATAAAATAATTAAGATTTTCCAAAAATATGTTCTTCGCCTTTTCAACAAAGATTATTTTTATTAAATATAATTTAAAAAATTTTCTAAATTTTAAAGATTGCCGAGATATTATTGGATACCACACGCGTTCTAGTGTTTTTTTCTCTATTCCACACATTCAGCTATTTCTTTCTTCTATGTCCACACTAAGTGTCACAAAAAGTAGTTAAAATTTAAGATAGAGACAATCAAACGCCATATTGTAAAACAAATTTGGTGATGAGCGGAGTATAATTGAATCGGTAATTAAAAATCGCTTTTTTTAATAAAATTGCTAAGATTTTCTAAAAATATGTTTTTTGCCTCATTAACAAAGATTATTTTTATTAAATATAATTTGAAAAATTTGTCAAATTTTGAAGATTGCCGAAATATTATTGGATACTACACGCGTTTTAGTGTTTTTTTCTGTATTCTTTTCTCTATGTCCACACAGATAAAATTTAAGATAGAGACAATCAGACGCCATATTGTAAAGCAAATTTGTTGATAAGTGGAGTATAATTAAATCGGTAATTAAAAATTGCTTTTCTTAATAAAATAATTAAGATTTTTCAAAAATAGGTTTTCCGCCTTTTTGACAAAGACTATTTTTATTAAATATAATTTGAAAAATTTGCAAAATTTTGAAGATTGCCGAAATATTATTGGATACTAGAATAAGGAAGCGGTAGTTAAGCAATAATAAGGAAAGCAAACAATTAGTATCAATTATCATTAATAAGCAATGTTGTTTGGCATAATTAGTGATGGGCATACCTAAAATTTTTGGATTATATAATTAGAAAATAAATTATTTATGAATCATCAAAATTTACAGTGTTGCCGCTTATAGCAGACAGTTTTCATTCATCTTATGTCAATGCCTTAACCAAAATAGAATTAATTTGTTTTATTATAGGTAGTGTTCAGCCTGATGACGCCACCACCAATAAAGTGCAAAACGTCAACCATTTTCCAAAATTCTTTTTTTTTATTTAATTTTTCAAAAATAATCAGGTATCTGGTTTTGTATAATAACAAATAAGTAAATATTATGCGCAAATATGTGGTATTGCATTGATGACGTCAGAAACAACTATATATCTTGATAGCCTTCATCCAATTATTTGTTTATGTTTATTTTAAGGTCACTTTCGCTGTTTTTTTGCAAAAATTAAAACGATTTTTGGCTTTCATTCGAAAGAAACCCCAATAATTGCCGAATTGTGATTGATTTCCTACGTCTGTGAGTTATTTTTGGCGACGTTTACGCCATTTTTTTCAAAAACAAAAAAAAAAAACAAAAAATAATATGCGCATCGTTGCCAAGTTTTCATTTCAAAATGTTAAAATAACAGATTGACACACCGTTTATTTTGAAAATGTGTCGCAACAATGGCGGAAATAAATCAAATTTTTTTCTAAAATCGGCTTAATTTTGAATTTTCCCGCCCATTTTGTTGTGAAAATGATAACATTTTTGGCCTTTGAGGAATGACATTTTGAACTTAGACCAGAGTTCAATATTTCTTTTCGGTTGGTAAAAGTGTGGGGTTTGATCAGTCTTTCGCCGTCAAGTGTTCGAGTGGTACGCTTTTTGGTGGACCTTTTTCCGTGGTATGAAAATTTTCGAAAATGCCCAAAGGTACGACGTTAATTAATTATTTATTTTCTTAATTAATTCAATTTTTTTCTAATTTATGCCGAATTAATCAAATTAAACCCAGCGGAATAATGGCTGGAAGTTGTGACCTCTGGAACTCGGCATAAATTTGAAAATCAAAATTTTTTTACAAAAAATAAGCCAAAAAAATCTAACAAAAATATCTCGGATAGAATTTTTAAATCAAAAAATAAAATAAATTAATCTTAAGCTAAAAATTAAATTTTTTATTTTTTATTTAACTTTTAATTTTTAATTCAATTTTTAATTAATTTAATTAATTAGAACCCCATTTATTAACTTATGCATAGTCATATCCATAGAATGATATTTACGATATAATTTAATTGACAATTTGGCCAACTTATGTATCTTATAATTAATCTAATTAATTATTTTTATTTAATTAATTAAAAACTTATTTACTGGTTTAAGCATCTAAATTAAGTGTTTAATATTTATTTGTTGAATTACCAATTTTGCTAATTGTTTCAGCTTATTGTTATAATTAATTACTAATTTAACTAATTAAACATTTAATTGATTTATAATCAATATTAGATTTTTTTTTAAAGGCTTTCGGTCTAAAATTAGTTAATTAATAATAATGTAATTAAGCCGCAAAATTTGGGTGTCAAATTAGAACTTCTGCAGGCTTAAAAATTAAAAAAGACATACAAAATTAGTAATTTTGCTAATTTATGTCTCTCATAATTTCTCTAATTAGAAATTACTAGCCTAACTATACGTATTATATCTATAATACTTATTATATTCTCAAAATAAGTAATTTTGCTAATTAAAAGTTCAAGTAATTAAATACTAATTTACTAGTCTAACTCTGTGTTAAGTCTATAATTTACCTTAAAAAAAAATAATTTGATAATTTGAGCTTTATAATTAATTACAATTTTACGGAATTAAAGATTGATTTATTATTACCTTAGTCACGTTAAAAATATTTATATTGAATCTATAATATATTCTATTTATAGAATTACCGATTTTGCTAATTTACGTAGCTTAAAATTAATAAAATTAGTAATTACTGATCTAATTAATTAAGAGTTTATTTAGTACATGTGAATTAAGTGTTTGATATTTATGATACATGATTTATAATTTAAAAAAAATTTAATTATTAGAATTAGTAATTCTAGTAATTAATATAGCATGCAATTAATTCAATTACTAATTACCGGTGTAACTAATTTAAAATAAATTTATTAGATTAGCTACGTTTGAATCTAAGTGCTATGATATTATTTAATGATTTATTTAAATAAAATTTATAATATTTATAATTCAAAAAATTACCAATTTTGCTGTTTTACATAATTTTTAATTAATTCAATCAGTAATTACTGCTCTAATTAATTAAGAGCTTATTTACTACCTAGTTTAACAAGGTGAATTAAATGTGTGATATTTATTATGTAAATGATATGATTCTATTTATTAAATTACTGATTTTGCTAATTGAGACATCTTATAATTAATGTAATTAGTAATTATTGATTGATATTTTTAAAATTCTAATTACATTTTTAAAAATCTAATTTTTTTTTACTAGTTTAACCATGGGTATTATATTATTAATATTTACAATATAATTTAATTTTAAAATTACTGCTAATTATTGTAACAAATTGTTATTATAATTAGTAATTACCAACTTAACTAATTAAAAATTGATCTATTAGCTTAGTCACGTTAAATCTAAATGATATAATTGATTCATTTATTTAAATTATGATAATTCTGATAATATTCTATTTATAGAATTACCGATTTTGTTAATTTACGTAACTTCAAATTAATATAATTAGTAATTACTGATCGAATTAATTATGAGCTTATTTGCTGCATGGGAATTAAGTGTTTGATTTATAATTCAAAAAAATTTAATGGTTAGAATTAGTAATTCTAGTAATAAATGTACCATGCAATTAATCTAATCACTAATTACCGGTGTAACTAATTTAAAATTAATTTATTAGCTTAGCTCGGTTTGAATCTAAGGGATATCTATGATATTATTCAATCATTTATTTAAATAAAATTTAATAAATACATATCTTTTAATTAATCTAATTAGTAATTACTAATTTAATTAATTAAGAGCTTATTTACTACCTAGTTTAACTAGGTGAATTAAGTGTTTGATATTTATGATATAAATGATATAATTCTATTCATTAAATTACTGATTTTGCTAATTGAGACATCTTATAATTAATGTAATTAGTAATTATTGATTGATATTTTTTTAAATCTAATTACTTATTTTAAAAATCTGAATTTTTTTCTACTAGTTCAATCATGGGTATTATATTCTTAATATTTACAATTTAATTCAATTTTTATATATAAGAATTTTGCTAATTGATGTGACGAATTATTAATATAATTAATAATTACCAATTTAACTAATTAAAAATTGATAAATCAGTTTAGCCACATTAAATCTGAATCAATCCTATGATATTATTATAATAAGTCTAATTATAAAACCAGCAATTTTTTTAATTTATGTGACATATAATTTTTCTAATTAGAAATTATCAACTTAATTATTTATTTAAAGATTACATTATTACTTTAGTCTCGTTGAATCTAAATGATATTTACGATATTATTAATTCATTTATTTAAATTAAATCTGTAATATTTTTAATATAATTCTAATCATAGAATTATCAATTTTGCTAATTTATGTTACTTACAGTTAATCTAATTAGTAATTATTAGTTAAACTAATTAAAACATTTTTTACTAGTTTAATCATGTGTAATATTTAAAAGATAGTTTAATTTTAAAAATCACTAATATTACTAATATGTGTAACAAATAATTAATTTAATTAATAATTACTAGTTAAACTAATTAAAAATTAATTTATTAATTTAGCTACGTTGAAGAATCTGAGATATCATTAAATTATTTATTTATATTAAATCTATGATATTTATGATATAATTTTAATCATAAAATCAGCAATTTTGTTAATTTTGGTTAAAAATTGATACTGCTAATTTATGTCACTTATAGTTAATTTAATTATTAATTGTTGATTTAATTAATTAAAATGTTATTATTATGCGATCATTTATTTAAATACAATTCATAATATTTATGATATTTTTAATTCAAAAAATGACCGATCTTACTGTTTTATATAACTTTTAATTAATCTAATTATTAATTACTGATCTAATTCATTAAATGCTTATTTACTACCTATTTTAACTAGGTGAATTAAGTGTTTGATATTTATTATATAAATGATATAATTCTATTCATTAAATTACTGATTTTGCTAATTGAGACATCTTATAATTAATATAATTAGTAATTATTGATTGATATTTTTTTAAATCTAATTACTTATTTTGAAAATCTGAATTTTTTTCTGCTAGTTCAATCATGGGTATTATATTCTTGATATTTACAATTTAATTCAATTTTTAAATATAAGAATTTTGCTAATTAATGTAACAAATTATTGTTATAATTAATAATTATCAATTTAACTAATTAAAAATTGATAAATTAGATTAGCCACATTGAGTCTGAATGAATCCTATGATATTATTGTAATAATTCTAATTATAGAATCAGAAATTTTTTTAATCAATGTAATTAATTTTTCTAATTAGAAATTACCAACTTAATTATTTAATTAAAGATTACATTATTACTTTAGTCTCGTTGAATCTGAATGATATCTACGATATTATTAATTCATTTATTTAAATTAAATCTGTAATATTTTTAATATAATTCTAATCATAGAATTAGCAATTTTGTTAATTTATGTAACAAATAACTAATCTAATTAGTAATTATTATTTAAACTAATTAAAACATTTTTTACTAGATTAATTATGTGTAAAGTTTAATTTTAAAAATCAGTAATATTACTAATATGTGTAACAAATAATTAATCTAATTAATAATTACCAGTTAAATTAATTAAAAATTGTTTTATTAATTTAGCTACGTGAAAGAATCTGTAATATTATTAAATTTTTGATATAATTTTAATTATAAAACCAGCAATTTTGCTAATTTAGGTAAAAACTGATACTGCTAATTTATGTCACTTATAGTTAGTTTAAAAATTAATTGTTGATTTAGTTAATTCAATTGTTATTTAAAATATTACGATTAAATAATTCAGTTAAATTATGTAACTTATAATTTGCTAAATTAGTAATCACTATTTTAATTAATTAAATACTTTTTTACCAGTTTAATCATGTATAACTCTACTTGGGAATTAGTAATTCTAGTAATGTATGTGACATATAATTAATCTAATTACTAATTACCGGTTTAAATAATTTAAAATTAATTCATTTGTTAGTTATGTTTGAATCTTAGTGATATATGTAATACTATTTGATCATTATTATTTAAGACAACTTATAATATTTATTTCATAAAAATACCAATTTTGCTAATTTACGTATCTTATAATTAATCTAATTAGTAATTACTAGTTAACCACTTTAACCAGTAAAATCTGTACTATTTTTGACATATTTCTATGTATAGAATAAAGCTGTTCTGTTAATTTATCTGTTTTTTAATTAATTTAATCAGCAATTAATTATTAGTCTAAGCAATTTTAAGCTTTTTTTAGTAATTTAATAATACTAATGTTTATTCATAATTGTATAATATACATAAAATAAATAATTGAAATTCTTTTTATAGAATTAGCAATTTTGCTAATTTATGCAACTTTTAATAAATTAAATTAATAATAATGTAGAAATCTGTATACATAGTACTTTTCAAACTCAACAAATACAGAACTATGTAGTGTTTAATTTTGCTAATTGGTAATAATTACAATTGAATTAATTATTAAAAGTAAAAAAAGAAAATATTTCAAAATGCGTCTTTGAATAAAACAGTTATTTACTGATTTAGATTTATGATATAATTCTATTTATAATTCTGCTAATTTGATTATGTAACTTATAATTAATCTAATTAGTAATGATGTTGCAAACTGCTACAGAGTACTTATTTATGAATAATTAAATTCATCTGTTCTTAATTAATTTAATTTAATTATAATTATTAAGTAGTCACAAGCCAGATTAATAACAAAAATCAACTTATTTTCTGTACAAGGTCTGTATTAATACAGACATACTAAAAACATTATAAATAATTAATGTAAATAGCGTCTAAACAAGGTATGTACGAAAATGTAGCATTTTTATAAGCTTTATATAATTTAAATAAATATTTGGGCTTATTATAAGGATTATTTATAATATTTATTCGGTAAACAAATGATAAGAGGAAAAGAAGATGGAGCGCGTCTTGACATATTTATTCTATTTAGATAAAGATTAAATAATCTTGACTTTTAACCTTTTTCTTGATAAAATTTTCAATGATTTTGTTTTTTTATAATGTTTTGAGTAAATTGTAATAATTTATGATTTTTTTTTTATTAGAATATCATTAATTACAATTTTTTTTTACGTTGGCAAAAATGTTAATTTATTAATTATTTTTTAATTTGTTTTAAAATTCGTCGAAATAATTTTTTCTAAAAAAAAAACAAAAATTCTAGCAATTTATTCAATTTTTTGTTTAAAAATTTTCGACAAAAAAGCGCATAAATAATTATATTTTATTGCTATATTGATACTTTTATTATTATTGTTTTTGATATTTTTAACAAAAATTCTAATAGTTTTATTAATTTTTTTTTTGTTTTTTGATTATTACATTATTTTTTTTTTTATTTTATTGACAAAAATGTATTTAATTTATATTATTTTTTAGTTTATTTAAGAATTTATGCTGTGTACTATAGAAATATAAAACCTTTTTTTCAATTTATTTAAAAAATTTATAAATTTGTGATTAATTTTTTTTAAAAAAAGGTTTTTTTTTGTTAATTTTGACAAAAACTTATTTTTGTTTTCTAGGATTATTATTAGTTATATGTTTTTTATTTATTGATTGAAAAAATCAATAAAATTAGCTGTTAATTGCTAATAAGCTTAATTAATTGTTACAATAATTACAAAAACTACTGATTTTAGAAATGTAAATATTTTGATAATACTCACGATTGAGCTAGTAAAAAATTCTTAATTAGTTAAATTAGTGATTACTAATTGAATTATCTATAACTCATATAAATTAAAAACATTTCTGATTCTATGAATAAAATTATATTATATAGTATCATAGATTTAATTTAATTGAATGATTTAATAATATCACAGATTCTTTAACGTGGCTGGATACTTAATTCAATTTTTAATTAGTTTAACTAATAATTACTAATTAAATTAACTGTTTGTTACATAAATTAACAATATTGCTAATTCTATGTTTAGAATTATATCATAAATGTTCCAGATTTAATTCAAATAAATGAATTGATAATATCATAGATATCATTTAGATTCAACGAGGCTAAATTAATAAATTAATTTTTAATTAATTATGTTGGTAATTACTAATTAGATTAATTATTTGTAAATAATTTAACAAAATTGCTAATCCAATGATGAGAATTATATCATAATTGTTACAAATTTAATTTAAATAAATGAATTTATAATATTATAGATATCATTAAGATTAAACGAGGCTAAATTATTAAATTTTTTTTAATTAAGTAAGTTGGTAATTACTAATTAGATTAATTATTTGTTACCTTAATTAGCAAAATGGCTAATTTTAAAAATTGAATTAAATTGTAGATATTAAGAATATAATACCCATGGTTACACTAGAAAAAAAAAATCAGATTTTTAGAAAAAGTAATTAAAATTTTAAAAATTTCAATCAATAATTACTAATTACATTGATAATAAGATGTCTCAATTAGCAAAATTACTAATTTTATGAATAGAATTTTATCATTTATATCATAAATATCCTACTCTTAATTCACATAGTTAAACTATGTTGTGAATAAGCTCTTAATTAATTAAACCAGTAATAACTAATTAGATTACTTATAAGCTACGTAAATTAGCAAAATTAGTAATTCTATGAATTAAATAAACCTATCATAAATTTTATAAATTTTATTTAAGTAAATGATTAAATAATATAGATCTCACTTATATTCCAAACGTAGTTAAACAATTAAATTACTTTTAAATTAGTTAAACGGATAATTAGTAATTAGATTAATTTTATTACTAGAATTACTAATTCTAATCATTGATTTTTTTTGATAAATATCTTACATAAACTAATAAAAAATATTTAATTGATTAATATAATGATTACTAATTAGACTAATTATAGGATACATAATTTAAATAAATAATTTTATAATTTTATAGTAATTGAGTTTTTAATTAATTAATTTAACAATTATTAATTAGATTAATCAGCAGTATCAGTTTTTACATAAATTAGCAAAATTGCTAATTCTATGATTAGAATTATAAATTTAATATAAATAAATGATTTAATAACAACACAGATTCTTCAACGTGGTTAAATAAATAAATAAATTTTTAATTAGTTCAACTAGTAATTACTAATTAGATTGATTATTTGTTACAACAAAATTGCTAATTTTATGATTAGAATTATATCATAAATGTTACAAAATTAATTTCAATAAATGATTTAATAATGTCATAGATATCATTTAGATTCAACAAGATTAAATTAATAAATTAATAATTATTAATTAAGTTAGTAATTATAAATTAAAATAATTATTTGTTACACTGATTAGGTAAATTGCTGATTTCAAAAATTAAATTAAATTGTACATATTATGAGTATAATACTCATGGTTAAACTAATAAAAAAAAATTTAATTTGTTGAACTAGACATTACTAATTAAATAATTGAAGTAAATAATTTTAGCAAATTAGCAATATTATTGATTTTTAAAATAAGGATGTATTGTAGATATTACACATGATTAAATTGAAAAAAAAATTTTTTTTGGTAAAACTAGAAATTACTTAAATTAAAAAAGATTCATTGAAATTAGCAAAATTGCTAATTATCACCATAAGTATTACAGATTTATTTAAATTATTGACATAATAATATCATAGATACCATTTAATAGATTCAACCGGACTAAATTTAAAATAAAAATTAATTTTTAATTAGTTAAGCAAGTAATTGCTAATTAGATAATTATATGTTTTATAAATTAGCAAAATTTTTGATTCTTAAATATTATAGATTGTTAATTAGATAATTTGTTAATTAGATAATTATATGTTTTATAAATTAGCAAAATTTTTGATTCTTAAATATTATAGATATAATATAAATAGTTAAAATAGTAAAAATAGTTTGAGCTACTTAAATTAGTGATTACTAATTAGATTAATTATAAGTTACTAAAATTATTAAAATTGCTTCTCCTAAGTACAAAATTATATCATAAATATCACAGATCTATAGCCCTTGACAAGATAAACAATTGACAGACAGTGCTACCAAACTCTGAACGATAAATTAGCTGCGCATAATCACTTTTTGTGACGTCATTGATGACGTATAATTTTATTTATTTTGAACGACCTGTATATATACACTGACCAATATTTTTTTTATTTTATTTCCGCACAACTTTAGTAATTTTTTTCCGCTCTAGAAATTTAATTTCTATTATTTAACTTTCATTATTAAACCAAAAAATAAACACTAAAAAGCAAAAATAATATAATTTTTTTGTTTATTTTTGTGTAAAAACAATTTTTATTTACTTTAATTTGAATATTTGGCCATTTCGCAGTTGAATTACAACAACAACAACAACAACATGATTGTTTGGTTGTATGATTATTATTTGAAAAACAAATGAATAAAATGAAGTAATCAAAAACATGATTATGAAATTAATAATTAAAATATAGTAGAAAAAATTAAATTGAAAAAAATAATTAATTTTTTTTTTAATATTAATTTGTTTTTAAATTGCGAAACTACTGCGTTGGCACACCTTTTAACCCGCCTCTGTAGCTTATTATTATTATTATTATTTATTTGGCTAAATTATTGTAAAAAATTAATTAAAATTAATTATTTCCTGACCCTGTACCCAGTTGTAATTACTATTTTCTTTTTCGCACAAGTTAAACAATGAAATTTTTTTTTTGCATTGTTTATAGAAAAAAGTGTGTTTTTTCTTAGAATAAAAATATTTTAATATAATAATTTATTTATAAATCGTAAACAATGACAAAAATGATGTCATATACGTAGCCTGAATGGTAATAACCATTGTTAACCAAGTGTGGGAAGTTAAATAATGTAAAAAAGCTAAAAAAACTTAAAAAAAGAAAATACAAACATAGAAAAAATAATATGCTCACAGGAAAAAAAATGAGTTCTTATTTTTGAAGAATTCTAAAAAATCAAAAAACAAATAACAATATATATATAAAAAATTGAGAATAAATATTCAAAAAAAAATAGAAATATTTGGGACGAGAGAATTAAAGACAAACAACAAAGTGCTACAAAAAAAATGATGTTAAAACTAAGAAACTTAAAAAAATCTTAATCGAAAAAAACTACATTTTATATATTTCTTCTTATTTTGAAAAATCAACAAAAACAAGGCAAAAACACATAAAAAATATAAAAAATCTATAAAACAAAAAACTGATTAGAACAAAAAAAATATAGGTATAATGATAAACGCAAAAAAATTAAAAATAAAAAAAAATTAAATGCTGACAAAACTTAAACATTTTTTTAAATTTTTTTTTTTTAAATTAGAAGTTTTTTCTTTTTTTTTTATATTGTCTGTGATTCTTAGTGTCTATATGTCTAATTGTATTCTTTTTTTTCTTTTGTTTTTTTTTTTTTTTTTATTTTTGTCTGTTTAATGACGTAACTGAGATAAAATCCAGGAGCTATTAATTTTGTGTCATAAGACCAATATAAGACTTAAAGCAAAAAATCAAGTATCTAATTGTATTCTTCCTTTTTTTTTTGTTTTTTTTTCTTTATTTTTCTTTATTTTTTCTTCTTTTGTTTTGTCTATAATTTTTCAAATGAGATAAAACCTTTGAACTATTTATTTGTGTTATAAGACTAATGTAAGACTCAAAGCAAAATATCAAGTATCTAATTGTATTCTTCTTTTTTTTCTTCTATTTTTTTATTATTTTTACTTCTTCTTTTTTTTTTATTTTAGTCTGTTTAATGACGTATCTGAAATAAAATCCAAGAGCTATTAATTTTGTGTCATAAGACCAATATAAGTCTTAAAGCAAAAAATCAAGTATTTTTCCTTTTTTTCTTTTGTTTTTTTTGTTTTACTTTTCTTCTTTTGTTTTATCTAAAATTTTTCAAATGAAATAAAACTTTTGAACTATTTATTTGTGTTATAAGACTAAAGTAAGACTCAAAGCAAAATATCAAGTATCTAATTGTATTCTTGTTTTTTTCTTCTACTTTTTTTTTAATTTTTACTTCTTCTTCTTTTTTTATTTTAGTCTGTTTAATGACGTATCTGAAATAAAACCCAGAAGCTATTAATTTTGTGTCATGAGACCAATATAAGACTTAAAGCAAAAAATCAAGTATCTAATTGTATTCTTCCTTTTTTTCTTTTGTTTTTTTTTTCTTTATTTTTCTTCTTTTGTTTTATCTAAAATTTTTCAAATGAGATAAAATCTTTGAACAATTTATTTTGTGCCATGAGACCTATTTAAGACTCAAATCAAAATATCAATTATCTAACTGTATTTTTCTTTTTCTTCTTTTGCTGTTTCTTTTTTTTTTCTTCTTTTTTTATCTTGTTTTGTCTATCATTCTTAGTGAAACAAACGAGTTAAGACCTTTGAGCTATTTATTTTGTGTTATAATAAGATCAATGTAAGACCTAAAACAAAATATCAAAAGATTGTATTCTTCTTTTTTTTTCTTCTTCTGCTGTTTTTTCTAATTTTTTTCTTTTTCTTCTTTTGTTTTGGCTATAATTTTTCAAACGAGCTAAAACCTGTAGACTATTTATTTTGTGTCATGAGACCTATACAAGACTCAAACCAAAATATCAAGTATCAAATTGTATTTTCCTTTTTCTTCTTTTTTTTGTCTGTTTTTCTTTCTTCTCCTTCTTTTGTTTTGTCTACAATTCTTGGTAAAGCAAATGTGTTAAAGCCTTTGAGCTATTTATTTTCTATCATATTATTATAATGAATATAAGATTCAAATCAAAATATCAGGTATCTAATTGCATTTTTTTCTTCTTTTTCTTCTTTTTTTTCTTCTTCTTCTTTTTCTCCTATATTGTTTCTAAGTCTTGGTAAAACAAATAAGGCAAAAATTGAATAATTTATTTTCACATGCATTCTCTAGTATCAGACACGTTTTGAAGAGTGTTTATAATCTCTATTATATTTGAAAAAGGTTTTGATAATAATATTGATAATATTGATAATGTTTGTTTGCGCGGCTTCTTTATAATCACATTGTATTCAAAATCGGACTCTCAACAAATAGAATTGTATAATAATAAGGTAAGAGTTCATGATAAGAGAAACAAACTGAATTATCACAAGACCTTTAAGATTATCAATTTAATATCAAAAGCTGACTTGATACGAAATCTTCTAATTAGAATCTTCAACATTTGAAGGTACACTTTTTCAGTGGTCACATTATATTAAATACATTTATCAAAAACAAAAAACAATCATCATTGTTGATATTGATAATGGATAATATCAATATTAACAGGTGGTCAAAAAACTGGTAGTATTTGATATGGTTTAAGAGACAAATTTTCACATCTATCAAATCTCCTAATTAAAATAACATGTTTTACATCAGTTTGATATTGATATTGATATTGACAAAAACATCATTGTTAAATAATGTAAACATTGTAATGTCATTCCTATCTAGAGTGATACTCTAAGATATTCTTTTTTTTTATTTATTATCAGAAAAGTGACATAATTCCATATCATTTTTAGGAAAGAAGATTCAAATTATCGACAACATGTCAACCGTTGATAGAGTTGTCTTATGCGCTTCAGAGATCTGTGGTACCTTCATCCTGGTGTTCCTGGGCTGTGCAGGATGTCTGGACTTTTCTACTGATGGATCCTCGGCTCCTGGTCATCTTCAAATTTGTATCACTTTTGGGTTAGCCGTCATGATTGCCGTCCAGGTGAGAAGCACATTGATAGAAACTTTTATCAATTCTGGCTTGTAGTGTTTTGGGCACATTTCTGGATCTCATATCAACCCAGTGGTGACTGTAGCAGCAGCCACATTAGGCACCATTCCATTAATCCAAGTGCCCATTTATTTGGTTGGACAAATCCTAGGAGCTTTGGCGGGGATCGGCTTGTTGAAGGTACAGATTTTTGATAATATAGTGTGATTGATAGAAGATTTAGGCATTTTTGATAATTCTTTAGATCTTTCTCTTCATCCCATCACTAAATTATCAAAAATAAATACAAAAACCGTCACTTATTTATTAATTTATGTAATTTTAGGTAAAATGTCAATAAGGTAAACATTTTTGATAATATAGTGTGATTGATAGACGATTTAGGCATTTTTGATATATCTTTAGATCTTTCTCTTCATCCCATCACTAAATTATCAATAATAAATACAAAAACCGTCACTTATTTATCAATATATGTAATTTTAGGTTAAATGTCAATAAGGTAAACATTTTTGATAATCTAGTGGGATTGATAGAAGATTTAGGCATTTTTGATATTTCTTTAGATCTTTTCTTTTATCTCATTACTAAATTATCAATAATAAATACAGAAACCGTCACTTATTTATTAATATATGTAATTTTAGGTTAAATATCAATAAAGTAAACATTTTTGATAATCTAGTGGAATTGATAGAAGATTTAGGCATTTTTGATATTTCTTTAGATTTTTTTTTTTATCCCATTACTAAATAATTAATAATAAATACAAAAACCGTCACTTATTTATTAATATTTGTAATTTTAGGTTAAATGTCAATAAGGTTGTTTGGATCAAAATATTTATTGATAAAGCTTAAATAATATCATTGATATATCTGGTTATAAGCTGCTTAATTTGAATAATTCTTAATCAAAAGTCGCCATTTTGAGTTTGAAGGATTTATCTTGAAGGGGATTGATTTGTTAATCATGTGATTGATGCCATTCTAATTTGCAAAACATTTGTGACGTAATTTGTTTTTTTTATCAGTTTATCAATTGTTATTATTGCTGGATTACTACATTACAATAACTAATGAATTGATAATATTCACAATAATTGACAACTTTTTATGTCTCACAAAAAGTTGATTTCTAGAAAGTTTCTTTTTTGTTTTTTTTTTTGTTTTTTTCTGTAGTCTTTTTTGGTCTATATTTATAGATCTATTGTGTCTATCCTTTTCTTCTTCTCATGATTTCAATGATGCTTCTCTTCTTTCTATCTCTTTTTACTCAATATTTTTTTTGTTTGTTTATTTTTTTTTTAATGGTTTATTGTTTTTTTATTTTTACTTCAAATTTTGTATAGAAATTATAATTTTTTGTATCTACTCTTTTTCATTTTCTCACTTTTAACTTTTACAATTTTTCTTTTATTTTCTATCATTTGTTTTTTGTAATTGTTTGTTATATTTTTTTCTAGATTGTTTTGCAAATTGGTTTTTTTCTCAGAATTGTTTACTTTTTTCAATTTTTTGTGATTTGTTCTTGTTTTTCTCTCACGTCGTTACATCTTTCTACTTTGTTTTCTTTAGTTTTTTTATTTTTTTCTTTTTTTTTAACTTCTAATATTTGCAATTATTTTTCTCTCTTTTATTTTTTTTTTTTCTACTATTTTGATATATCTTGCTCTAGTTTTTTAAACATTTATTTTTAAGTTTATAGTGTTTATTTTTTAATATATTTTCTTTCTCTCATCTTGTCTCACTATTTTGTTTTATTTTTTTATTATTTTTTGCTAATGTTTTGATATATTTTCTTCTAGTTTTTTTGCAAATCTATTTGTTTTTATTATGTAGTTTTTCTTTGTCTTCCATTTTCTTTCTCTATTTGTTTTATTGTTTTTATGCAAAAATGGAACAAATGCTTAACAAAAATTTAGGTCTTTTGCATCTTTTTTCTCTTTCTCAAGTTTTGCAATTAATTTTCAGGTCTTCATCTTGTTTTTATTTATTTTTTATAACTTTTTTTCTTTCTCTATTAAATTCTTTTGTTATTTTTTTTTACTTTAAATTTTGTATGTTTTGTTTGCTTATTTCTATTTTCTTATATTTACTGTTTATTTGTTTTTTTTAGTTACCATTTTTTTTGATTATTTTAATTGTTTTTTTTTAAGTTTTTTTGTTTTACTGTCTAACATTTTTTATATACTGTTTTTTTTTTGTTTTGCTGTCTATTTGTAATTTTTGTACATAGTGTTTTCTATTTTTGCAGTTTTTTTTGTTGATTTTTGTCTTTTTTGGATATTTTTTATGGGCTTTGTTATTATTTGATTTTGTTTATTTTGGCATTCTGCATCTTTTATTAGTATTCTTCTTTTACTTTTTCAGCTTTTTTTGTTGTTTTATGTTTATTATGATTTAGTTTTTTTAATTTTTTTGTTATTTTATTGTCTAAATTGTTCTTTTTTCTGTTTCTTATAATATTTATTTATTTATTTGTTTATCATATTTTTTTTTTATTTTTAATAAGTTTTTCTATTTTAATTTATGGTTATTGTTTTATTGTACTTTTTTTGTTATTGTTTTTCTCTCTTTTAAAAACACATGTGACATAGCTTTTTTGTTTCATGTATCTAACACTTACTGTTTTCTTCTTTCTTCTTTCTTTTGACGTTTCTTATCATTTTGTTCTCTTTACATAAAATACTCTGTTGTTTCTCTCTTTCTCTCTCTCTCTTTCTTTGTAATAAACATTTTTGTTTTTGTTTTTCTATGCTTTGTTTTGCAGGTTTTCTTTCTGTATTTACTATAGATTTGTTTTTTATATATTTTCTTTTTTGTTTATTTTTTTTATTACTTTTCTTTTGTATTCAAATTAAGTATTATTTTTAAGGTATTTTGTCACTATTTGGTTTTTCTTTTTGCGTTTTCTCTTTTGTTTGTTTATTTTTCCTTTTTAGTTTTTTTCTTTTTTTATGATTTGTTTATTTTATTTTCTTATATTCACTCAATATTTGTTTCATTGTTTTCTTCTTTATTAAAAAGACATCTGACGCAGTCTTTTCTTATCTATTTTTTCATTTGTTTCATCTATACTCTTTTAGCAGTTTTTTGTTTTTGCTATTGTTTTGCTTTTATATTTTCTTCTTTTGTATTTTATTGTGATTTTTTTTTTCTGACAACTTTGTTTTATTAAATATATTTTATCATCATTATTTTTAAAAATTTTCTATTGGTTTTTTACTGTTTTTCTATTTCTTTAAGCAAAAATTTTATATTTTTTGGCTAAAGACCGTTGTTGCTTGCCGATATTTGTTGGTAATGTCAAGGCTAGTAATCAGTAGCAATGGTACTACTACTAGGTACTAGTTATGGAGTCGTAGCAACTCTACTACTAGTACTACTGCTAGTTGCAGTGTGCAGAGCTTATTACAAGTAGTGTTAGTAGAAAAATTTCCAGTCTTTTGAAAGTAGTAATAATATAAGCAGTAGTACTAGTGGCTCTAGTAAAAGTATTACTACTACTACTACTACTACTACTACTATTAGAACCATTAGTGGAGATACGTATAAGCTGTTTATCAGTAGTAATGGTACTACTACTAGTACTAGTAATATAGTGGTAACAATTCTACTACTAGTACTACTGCTAGTTGCAGTGTGCAGAGCTTATTACAAGTAGTGTTAGTAGAAAAATTTCTAGTCTTTTGAAAGTAGTAATAATATAAGCAGTAGTACTAGTGGCTCTAGTAAAAGTATTACTACTACTACTACTACTACTACTATTAGAACCATTAGTGGAGATACGTATAAACTGTTTATCAGTAGTAATGGTACTACTACTAGTACTAGTAATATAGTGGTAACAATTCTACTACTAGTACTACTGCTAGTTGCAGTGTGCAGAGCTTATTACAAGTAGTGTTAGTAGAAAAATTTCTAGTCTTTTGAAAGTAGTAATAATATAAGCAGTAGTACTAGTGGCTCTAGTAAAAGTATTACTACTACTACTACTACTACTATTAGAACCATTAGTGGAGATACGTATAAGCTGTTTATCAGTAGTAATGGTACTACTACTAGTACTAGTAATATAGTGGTAGCAATTCTACTACTAGTACTACTGCTAGTTGCAGTATGCAGAGCTTATTACAAGTAATGTTAGTAGAAGTACTACTAATTTTTTGCAAGTAGTAATAAAATAAGCATTAGTACTAGTGGGCCTAGCAAAAGTACTGTTATTATTACCAGAAGTATTAGTAGTGCTACTGCTAGTACTATTATTATTATCGGTAGTATTAGTAGTGCTACTGCTAGTACTATTATTATTATCAGTAGTATTAGTAGTGCTGCTGCTAGTACTATTATTATTACCACTAGTATTAGTAGTGCTACTGCTAGTACTATTATTATTACCAGTACTACCACTAAGTCTAGTACCTACCTACTATTACTAAGCTCAATATTTAGTGGTAGTAGAATTAAGCAAATAATAATAGTAATTTAGTAGTACTAGTAGTAGTAGTAATGATAGTACTACTATAACTAGTAAAATCACTATTATACTATATATAACTTTCTAATATTTGATTTTTAATACCCTTTATGTTTTAGGCAGCAACCCCAGCCAGCGTACTAGAGCGCAACGTGGGCATCTGCTCCCCATCCCTTAACAGTAGTGTTACACCCTTTCAAGGGTTCCTCATTGAATTCACCCTTTGTTTCCTGCTGGCGTTGGTATGTTGTGGCGTTTGGGACGTCAGAAACAATACCAAACATGATTCAGTGCCCATTCGGTTTGGGCTAACTATTTCCGCTCTAGCCCTAGCAGGGGTAAGTGCCTTTACACCAAAACTGGGCTAGTCAATAGTTGCACGTTTCTAGGGCCCTTACACAGGAGCCAACATGAACCCGGCTAGGAGCTTTGCCCCAGCTCTCCTGAACGGCGATTGGGATAACCATTGGCTGTACTGGGTTGGGCCCATAACCTCAGCTTTTATAGCAGCTTTATTCTACAAGTTTTTGTTTGGAAAAGAACCAGAAGATGAAGAAGGAGACATTGCGCTAGAAGGAATGCCCTTGAATGATAATAAAGTCTAAAATCCAAAAAAATTTCAATTGCAATTTTATTTTAGTTTCTTAGAATCCATCAGTTGGTACTGGTGATTTTTAAAAATTTGTAAATTGTATAGAGATTTTAAGGTTATATATAGACGAGATTGTAATATAAATTTAAAAAATAAGAGATTGCTAGGTTAGGTTTGCCAAAGAAAATAGTACTATAGGAGAGAAAATGCCGCAAGTGCCTAAATTTTGATAGGCGACTAGGTCCAGATTAGTAGCTATTATGTCCAGCTCTATAGCAGACTTTACACAAATTGAACGGCCTTTTACAAAACTATCAGCACCCAGCAGTAAGTGCCCAAATTTAGTCCAAATTCGTACCTAGTACGTCCAGCTCTATAGCAGATTTTACACCAATTGAGCAGTGTTTTGCCAAACTGTCAACATCTAGCAAGCAGCTCTGTTAGTCCAAATTATTTTCTATTACTCCTAGCTCTATTGTAGACTTTACACCAATTGGCAACTTAGTTCAAATTTGTACCTAGTACGTCCAGCTCTATAGCTGATTTTACACCAATTGAGCAGTGTTTTGCAAAACTGCCAACATCTAGCAAGCAGCTTGCTTAGTCTAAATTATTATCTATTACGCCTAGCTCTATTGTAGACTTTACACCAATTGGCAACTTAGTCCAAATTTGTACCTAGTACGTCCAGCTCTATAGCAGATTTTACACCAATTGAGCAGTGTTTTGCAAAACTGTCAACATCTAGCAAGCAGCTTGCTTAGTCTAAATTATTATCTATTACGCCTAGCGCTATTGTAGACTTTACACCAATTGGCAACTTGGTCGAAATTCGTACCTAATACGTCCAGCTCTATAGCAGATTTTACACCAATTGAGCAGTGTTTTGCAAAACTGTCAAGATTTAGCAGCCAGCTTTTTTAGTCCAAATTATTTTCTATGACGCTTAGCTCTATTGTAGACTTTACACCACTTGGCAACTTATTCCAAATTTGGACCTAGTACTCTAGCTCTATAGCAGATTTTACACCAATTTAGCAGTGTTTTGCAAAACTGTCAACATCTAGCAACCAGCTTTCTTAGTCTAAATTATTATCTATTACGCCTAGCGCTATTGTAGACTTTACACCAGTTGGCAACTTGGTCGAAATTCGTACCTAATACGTCCAGCTCTATAGCAGATTTTACACCAATTGAGCAGTGTTTTGCAAAACTGTCAACATCTAGCAACCAGCTTGCTTAGTCCAAATTATTATCTATTACGCTTTGCTCTATTGTAGACTTTACACCAATTGGCAACTTATTCCAAATTTGTACCTAGTACTCTAGCTCTATAGCAGATTTTACACCAATTGAGCAGTGTTTTGCAAAACTGTCAACATCTAGCAGCCCGCTTGCTTTGTTCAAATTATTATTTATTACGCCTAGCTCTATTGTAGACTTTACACCAATTGGCAACTTAGTTCAAATTTGTACCTAGTACGTTCAGCTCTATAGCAGATTTTACACCAACTGAGCAGTATTTTGCAAATTGTCAACATGTAGCAAGCAGATTGCTTAGTCCAAATTATTATCTATTACGCCTAGTTCTATTGTAGACTTTACACCAATTGGCAACTTAGTCCAAATTCGTACCTAGTACTCCAGCTCTATAGCAGATTTTACACCAATTGAGCAATATTTTGCAAAACTGTCAACATCTAGCAATTAGTCCAAATGATTATCTATTACGCCTAGCGCTATTGTAGACTTTACACCAATTGGCAACTTGGTCCAAATTTGTACTTAGTACGTCCAGCTCTATAGCTGATTTTACACCAATTGAGCAGTGTTTTGCAAAACTGTCAACATCTAGCAGCCCGTTTGCTTTGTTCAAATTATTATTTATTACGCCTAGCTATATTGTAGACTTTACACCAATTGGCAACTTGGTCCAAATTTGTACCTAGTACGTCCAGCTCTATAGCAGATTTTACACCAACTGAGCAGTATTTTGCAAAACTGTCAACATCTAGCAAGCAGCTTGCTTAGTCTAAATTATTATCTATTACGCCTAGTTCTATTGTAGATTTTACACCAATTGGCAACTTAGTCCAAATTCGTACCTAGTACGTCCAGTTGTATAGCAGATTTTACACCAATTGGGCAGTATCTTGCAAAACTGTCAACATCTAGCAAGCAGCTTGCTTAGTCTAAATTATTATCTATTACGTCTAGTTCTATTGTAGACTTTACACCAATTGGCAACTTAGTCCAAATTCGTGCCAATACTATAGTACGTCAAGCTTTATAGAAGATTTTACAGTGAAAATAATACTAAATCAGCAATTTCTTCTTCTTTATATACTTATATAGTTCAATCTCTTTATATAACTTTTATCTTAAATCTCTATACTATATCTATGCTATTTATGTACAAGAGTTCAAATTTTTTTATGAATATAGTATCTTAACATAACCAGATCAATGACATTCTACTATAATATATTTTTTGTAAATTACAATAAAAAGTCTCTCTCAAAGTGTTTTTTGCTAACTGGGGTGTTTTTGTTTATTGTTTATTATTTTGGTATAAGCTGTATTAAATTAGAAAGTTTGCTCTGAAAACGTTCTTGTGGCGCAAGTTGCTTTTGGCGTAAGTTGCCTATGGCGCAAATTGCTTGTGGCGTAAGTCGCCTATGGCGCAAATGACTTGTGACGCAAGTTGCTTATGGCGCAAGATGCTAGTAGCGCAAGTTGCTTGCCACGCAAACAGATTATTTTCTCTCTCTTTCTCTCTTTATGTGTTTTGAGAGCTTTTCTGCCATTTCTATTCTTTTTGATATATGTACTTGCTTTCTTTAAATTATTTCTTATCATTTGGTTGTTCATGTTTTTGTTTTTGCTATTTTTTTTTATGCATTTATTGTTGTTTTTTTCTACACTATAACTTAATAGTTTTTTTTTATAGTTTTTTATGTGTCTTTTTTTTTACTACATTCTTATTTTATTCTAAGACTATACCGTTTCCTTTCTTGTTTTTAATTTTTTTTATATATTTTTTTTAATATGTACCCATCTTGCGTGATTGAAAAATATTTACTAGTTTTTAGAGATAAATAGAGAAACAATAAGACACATAAAAAAGAAAAAAATAGAGTATAAAAAAAGAAAAAGAACTGATAAAAATTGTTATTGCAAAAATCATGATAATAAAACAGAAAAAAAGTTATAAATTAATAATAAAAATAAAAAAAACAAAGTTGAGAGAAAACAAAAATAGTAAAAAACAATAAAATAACATTATAGTAAACAACAGTAATTAAAAAAACATAAAATTAAACAATAATTTAAAAAAAAAAGAAAAATCGTACAAAAGAGAAAATAGACGCTCAAAAGTAAAAAGTAAATATCAAGATAAGCTATAAAAAGCGCGAAAGATTGACACAAAGTTAGAGTGATAAAAAATAATAGCAAAGATATGGAGAATAAAATAAAAAAGAAAGCTAAAAAAAAGACAAATTAAAACAAAATCACATCTGAAAGCGTTCTTGTGGCGCAAGCTGCTTATGGCGTAAGTTGCCTATGGCGGAAATTCCTGTGACGCAAGTTGCTCACGGCGCAAGATGCTAGTAGCGCAAGTTGCTTGCCACGCAAACAGATTATTTTCTCTCTCTTTCTCTCTTTATGTATTTTGAAAGCTTTTCTGCAATTATCTTTCTATTCTTTTTAATATACTTGCGCTCTTTGACTTTTTTCTTATTACTTGCTTGTTTATGTTTCTATTTATGTCATTTATTTTTTTATGCATTTTTTGTTGTTTTTTTTTAGTCATTTCTACACTATAACTTAGTAGTTTTTCTTCTTTATAGTTTTTTATTTGTCTTTGTTTTTACTACACTTTTATTTTATTCTAAGACTATACCGTTTCCTTTCTTGTTTTTATTTTTTTTTGTATATATTTTTTAATATGTACCTATTTTGTGTAATGGAAAAATATTTACATGTTTTTAGAGATAAATAGAGAGACAATAAGACACATAAAAAAGAAAAAAGTAGAGTATAAAAAAGAAAAAAAACAGATAAAAAAAGTTATTGCAAAAATCATGATGATAAAACAAAAAAAAAATTATAAATTAATGGTAAAATTTAAAAAAAAACAAAGTAGAGAGATAGAGAACAGAGATAGTAAAAAAGAATAAAACAACATTATAGTGAACAACAATAATTAAAAATACATAAAATTGAACAATAATAAAAAAAAAGAAAAATCGTACAAAAGAGAAAATAGCCGCTGAAAAGTAAATATCATTATAGCAAAAACATAAAAAAAACAAAACAAAACAAAATCACAAAGAAAAAAGTAACGGATAGAATGTAAAAATTATAAAGAAACACTAGAAGAAGCAAAAATAATAAAAATAAATAAAACAAGGTAGAGTAAATAAAAATGATAAAAAATCCAGAGAAACTAGAAAAATTTAAACAAAAAAAAAACCAAATATGAAAAAAGTAACAAATGAAAAGCGAGAAACAAACCAAACTATTAAGAACAAAAGTAATAAAAACCAATAAAACAAAAAAACAAGTTATGTATGAAAAGATAATATCATAGCAACTTAAAAAAAACAAATAACAAAAAGAATAAAAATGTTAGATAGAAAAAGCACAAAAAATAGATTACACAAAAAAATAAAATAAAAAATATATAAGAAAATATAAAACAAAAATAATATTGAATTAAGCAAAGCAAGAAAAAGCTTGGAAAAAACTTAGTAAAAAATTAGTTAAGAAACAAAAACAAAAAGAATTGAACAAAAAGTTATTAAAACAAACTGTACAAAGCACAAATAATAAATAAAATTGAAACAACATTGAAGTGTTAACAAACCAACTTTCAAATAAGAAAATTAAAAAAAGAGACTAAATAAAACAAAATTACAAAAAAAAATAAAAGTAAATATGAAAACTAACCAGAAAAAGTAAATAATAATAAAAATAAATTTTAAAAAAGATAGTGTCAATAAAAATGATGAAAGATTTCAAGAAAAAAAAAGAATGAAACAAAAGCAGAAAAACGTTTTGCAAATGAAAAGTGGATATTAGAGCAAACTAGAAAGAAGCAAAAATAATTAGAGAGAATAAAGAACAAAGTTAGCAAGAAGAAAAATATTGGAAAAAAGAAAGAAAAGAAAGAAATTGAAGACAAAAAGTAACAAACAAAGGGTTAATAAGACAAACTGTGGAAAGAAAAACAGTAAAAAAGAATGAAACAAGGTTGGAATGATAGAAAAACACCGAAAAGACAACAACAACAACAACAAAAATGTTACAAATTAAAAAAGAATATAAAAAGTCTTGAGATAAACATAAACATTATAGAAATAAAATGTATAAAGTAGTCAGTTTAAAGAAAAGAGAAGAAAAAGTACAAAAAAAAATTTAAAAATACTTAATTTATTTTTTTATATATGTTTTTTTCTTAAATTTTAGTAGTTTTTTGCTTGTTCTACAAATTTTTATTACAAGGCACAAGTGCACGCTTAAATGGCATTTATTAATAACTTATAAAGTAACTTTATCAAATAACTCAAGGTAAGACTTTTAAAGTTACTCCGTTTAACAATTATTTTTCATTTTAAGTTACCCACCTCGAAAATAAATTTTATTATTACAAATTCTTTAAAAAAGACTAATATTTAATTAAGGTTATGTTTTTAAGTACTTTTACTGATAACTTTATCAAAAAAATAATAAAAGTTATCTTGTCAGCTAACATTACATAACTTTAAATACGTTTTTTTTAAAACACCTGTTCTAAATTTTGTTTGTTTATTTTACGACAAAGAATAGTCGCCTTTAACTGCTTATATCAATAACTTTATCAATAAATTTAAAAGTTACCTCATACGTAGTCTGAAAACTAAGTTATTTATTATAAGAATTGTTTTATTGCAAAAAATCTTGAATAAATTTACGTCTTTTACTGCTTTAAATTGATAACTTTATCAAATAATTTTAAAGTTACTGTATCAGATATCATTAGATAATCTAGTTGAAGTTTTTTAAGTTACTTATCTCAAAAATTGTTTAACTTGTTAAACATGTTCTTATAACAGTAATAAGACACACATAAATTTAAGTCTTTGACCGCTTATATTAATAACTTTATCAAAAAAGTTACTTTTATTTACTAACTTTATCAAAAAAGTTACTTTGGCTAGCAGCATTACATGACTAAATAGTTTTTTTCAAGTTACCTATCTCAATAATTGTTTTAATTGCTAAAGTTATTTTTACAACATAGATTTTAAGTCTTTATTTAGTTATATTGATAATTTTATCAAAAAAGTTATCTTATAACTTGAAGTTAGATAACTTATATAAGATTTTTTCAATTATTTTTTTAAGAATTGTTATAATTATGTTGACAATGACTTAATTAAGTTTTTATCTTTTACTGCTTAGGTTGATAACTTTATCAAAACTTTCCAAAGTTACCTTAGCAAACAACATTGAAACATTTTTTTCAAGTTACTTATTTTGATAATTGTATTAATTGCTAAAGATATTTTTACAATGATTTTACTAAGTTTACGTCTTTTGCTGCTTATATTAATAACTTTATCAAAAAATTGAAAGGTTATTGTTATTTATTTTAAGAATGGTTTTATTGGCAAAGATCTTGAATACGCTTTCGTTTTTACTGCTGTAAACTGATAACTTTATCAATCATTTTTCAAGGCATATAAATTTACGTCTTTGACCGCTTATATTAATAACTTTATTAAAAAAGTTACTTTTATTTAATAACTTTATCAAAAAAGTTACTTTTATCTAATAACTTTATCAAAAAAATTACTTTTATTTAAAAACTTTATTAAAAAAGTTACATTTATTTAATAACTTTATCAAAAAAGTTACTTTTATCTAATAACTTTATCAAAAAAGTTACTTTTATTTAATAACTTTATCAAAAAAGTTACTTTGGCTAGCAGCATTACATGACTAAATAATTTTTTTCAAGTTATCTATCTTAATGATTGTTTTAATTGCTAAAGTTATTTTCACAACATGGATTCAGTTATATTAATAATTTTATCAAAAAAGTTATCTTATAACATGAAGTTAGATAACCTTATATAAGATTTTTTCAATTATTTTTCTTAAGAATTGTTTTAATTCCTAAAGATATGTTCACAATGACTTAATTAAGTTTTCGTCTTCTACTGCTTTAAATTGATAACTTTATCAATCATTTTTTAAGTTACTGTATCAGATATTATTAGATGATCTAATTGAAGTTTTTTAAGTTACTTATCTCAAAAATTGTTTCATTTTTTTAACATATTATTATAACAGTGATAGATAAGGCATATAAATTTACGACTTTGACCGCTTATATTAATAACTTTATCAAAAAAGTTACTTTTATCTAATAACTTTATGAAAAAAGTTACTTTTATTTAATAACTTTATCAAAAAAGCTGCTTTTATTTGATAACTTTATCAAAAAAGTTACTTTTATTTAATAACTTTATCAAAAAAGTTTTTTTTATCTAATAACTTTATCAAAAAAGTTACTTTGGCTAGCAGCATTACATGACTAAATAATTTTTTTCAAGTTACCTATCTTAATGATTGTTTTAATTGCTAAAGTTATTTTCACAACATGGATTTGGTTATATTAATAATTTTATCTAAAAAGTTATCTTATAACATGAAGTTAGATAACCTTTAATAAGATTTTTTTATTTATTTTTTTTAAGAATTATTTTAATTCCTAAAGATATGTTCACAATGACTTAATTAAGTTTTCGTCTTCTACTGCTTTAAATTGATAACTTTATCAATCATTTTTTAAGTTACTGTATCAGATATTATTAGATGATCTAATTGAAGTATTTTAAGTTACTTATCTCAAAAATTGTTTCTCTTTTTAAACATATTATTATAACAGTGATAGATAAGGCATATAAATTTACGACTTTCACCGCTTATATTAATAACTTTATCAAAAAAGTTACTTTTATTTAATAACTTTATCAAAAAAGTTACTGTTATTTAATAACTTTATCAAAAAACTTACTTTTATTTAATAACTTTATCGAAAAAATTACTTTTATTTAATAACTTTATCAAAAAAGTTACTTTTATTTAATAACTTCCTCAAAAAAGTTACTTCTAACTAATAACTTTATCAAAAAAGTTACTTTGGGTAGCAGCATTACATGACTAAATAATTTTTTTCAAGTTACCTATCTTAATGATTGTTTTAATTGCTAAAGTTATTTTCACAACATGGATTCAGTTATATTAATAATTTTATCAAAAAAGTTATCTTATAACATGAAGTTAGATAACCTTTAATAAGATTTTTTCATTTATTTTTTTTAAGAGTTGTTTTAATTCCTAAAGATATGTTTACAATGACTTAATTGAGGTTTCGTCTTCTACTGCTTTAAATTGATAACTTTATCAATCATTTTATAAGTTAGTGTATCAGATATCATTAGATGATCTAATTGAAGTTTTTTAAGTTACTTATCTCAAAAATTGTTTAACTTTTTTAACATATTATTATAACAGTGATAGATAAGGCATATAAATTTACGACTTTGACCGCTTATATTAATAACTTTATCAAGAAAGTTACTTTTATTCAATAACTTTATCAAAAAAGTTACTTTTATTTAATAACTTTATCAAAAAAGTTACTTTTATCTAATAACTTTATCAAAAAAGCTACTTTTATATAATAACTTTATCAAAAAAATTACTGTTATTTAATAACTTTATCAAAAAAGTTATCTTATAACTTGAAGTTAGATAACTTATATAAGATTTTTTTAATTATTTTTTTAAGAATTGTTATAATTATGGTGACAATGACTTAATTAAGTTTTTATCTTTTACTGCTTAGGTTGATAACTTTATCAAAACTTTCCAAAGTTACCTTAGCAAACAACATTGAAAAATTTTTTTCAAGTTACTTATTTTGATAATTGTATTAATTGCTAGAGATATTTTTACAATGATTTTACTAAGTTTACGTCTTTTGCTGCTTATATTAATAACTTTATCAAAAAATTACAAGGTTATCTCATTAGACAAAATTACGTAGTTCTAAGACATTTTTTTAAGTTATTTATTTTATGAATTGTTTTATTGGCAAAGATCTTGAATACGTTTTCGTTTTTTACTGCTGTAAATTAATAACTTTTTCAAAAAAATTTAAAGTTACTGTATTAGATATCATTAGATAATCTAATTGAAGTTTTTGAAGTTACTTATATCAAAAATTGTTTAACATGTTGAACATATTTTTATAACAGTGATAGATAAGGCATATAAATTTACGACTTTGACCGCTTATATTAATAACTTTATCAAAAAAGTTACTTTTATTTGATAACTTTATCAAAAAAGTTACTTTTATTTAATAACTTTATCAAAAAAAGTTACTTTTATTTCATAACTTTATCAAAAATAGTTACTTTTATTTAATAACTTTATCAAAAAAGTTACTTTTATTTAATAACTTTATCAAAAAAGTTACTTTTATCTAATAACTTTATCAAAAAAGTTACTTTGGCTAGCAGCATTACATGACTAAATAATTTTTTTCAAGTTACCTATCTTAATGATTGTTTTAATTGCTAAAGTTATTTTCACAACATGGATTTGGTTATATTAATAATTTTATCAAAAAAGTTATCTTATAACATGAAGTTAGATAACCTTTAATAAGATTTTTTCATTTATTTTTTTTAAGAATTGTTTTAATTCCTAAAGATATGTTCACAATGACTTAATTAAGTTTTCGTCTTCTACTGCTTTAAATTGATAACTTTATCAATCATTTTTCAAGTTACTGTATCAGATATCATTAGATAATCTAATTGAAGTTTTTTAAGTTACTTATCTCAAAAATTGTTTTATTTTTTTAACAAATTATTATAACAGTGATAGATAAGGCATATAAATTTACGACTTTGACCGCTTATATTAATAACTTTATCAAAAAAGTTACATTTATTTAATAACTTTATCAAAAAAGTTACTTTTATCTAATAACTTTATCAAAAAAGTTACTTTGGCTAGCAGCATTACATGACTAAATAATTTTTTTCAAGTTACCTATCTTAATAATTGTTTTAATTGCTAAAGTTATTTTCACAACATGGATTAGGTTATATTAATAATTTTATCAAAAAAGTTATCTTATAACATGAAGTTAGATAACCTTTAATAAGATTTTTTCATTTATTTTTTTTAAGAATTGTTTTAATTCCTAAAGATATGTTTGCAATGACTTAATTGAGTTTTTGTCTTCTACTGCTTTAAATTGCTAACTTTATCAATCATTTTTCAAGTTACTGTATCAGATATCATTAGATGATCTAATTGAAGTTTTTTAAGTTACTTATCTCAAAAATTGTTTTACTTTTTTAACATATTATTATAACAGTGATAGATAAGGCATATAAATTTACGACTTTGACCGCTTATATTAATAACTTTATCAAAAAAGTTACTTTTATTCAATAACTTTATCAAAAAAGTTACTTTTATTTAATAACTTTATCAAAAAAGTTACTTTTATTTAATAACATTATCAAAAAAATTACTTTTTTTTAATAAACTTATCAAAAAAGTTGCTTTTATTTAATAATTTTATCAAAAAAGTTACTTTGGCTAGCAGCATTACATGACTAAATAATTTTTTTCAAGTTACCTATTTTAATAATTGTTTTAATTGCTAAAGTTATTTTCACAACATGGATTGGGTTATATTAATAATTTTATCAAAAAAGTTATCTTATAACATGAAGTTAGATAACCTTTAATAAGATTTTTTTATTTATTTTTTTTAAGAATTGTTTTAATTCCTTAAGATATGTTTACAATGACTTAATTGAGTTTTCGTCTTCTACTGCTTTAAATTGATAACTTTATCAATCATTTTATAAGTTAGTGTATCAGATATCATTAGATGATCTAATTGAAGTTTTTTAAGTTACTTATCTCAAAAATTGTTTTACTTTTTTAACATATTATTATAACAGTGATAGATAAGGCATATAAATTTACGACTTTGACCGCTTATATTAATAACTTTATCAAAAAAGTTACTTTTATTCAATAACTTTATCAAAAAAGATACTTTTATTTAATTACTTTATCAAAATAGTTACTTTTATTTAATAACTTTATCAAAAAAGTTACTTTTATTTAATAACTTTATTAAAATAGTCACTTTTATTTAATAACTTTATCAAAAAAGTTACTTTTATTTAATAACTTTATCAAAAAAGTTACTTTGGCTAGCAGCATTACATGACTAAATAATTTTTTTCAAGTTACTTACCTTAATGATTGTTTTAATTGCTAAAGTTATTTTCACAACATGGATTGGGTTATATTATTAATTTTATCAAAAAAGTTATCTTATAACATGAAGTTAGATAACCTTTAATAAGATTTTTTTATTTATTTTTTTTAAGAATTGTTTTAATTCCTTAAGATATGTTTACAATGACTTAATTGAGTTTTCGTCTTCTACTGCTTTAAATTGATAACTTTATCAATCATTTTTCAAGTTACTGTATCAGATATCATTAGATGATCTAATTGAAGTTTTTTAAGTTACTTATCTCAAAAATTGTTTCACTTTTTTAACATATTATTATAACAGTGATAGATAAGGCATATAAATTTACGTCTTTGACCGCTTATATTAATAACTTTATCAAAAAAGTTACTTTTATTCAATAACTTTATCAAAAAAGTTACTTTTATTTAATAACTTTTTCAAAAAAGTTACTTTTATTCAATAACTTTATCAAAAAAGTTACTTTTATTTAATAACTTTTTCAAAAAAGTTACTTTTATCTAATAACTTTATCAAAAAAGTTACTTTTATATAATAACTTTATCAAAAAAATTACTGTTATTTAATAACTTTATCAAAAAAGTTATCTTATAACTTGAAGTTAGATAACTTATATAAGATTTTTTTAATTATTTTTTTAAGAATTGTTATAATTATGTTGACAATGACTTAATTAAGTTTTTATCTTTTACTGCTTAGGTTGATAACTTTATCAAAACTTTCCAAAGTTACCTTAGCAAACAACATTGAATAATTTTTTTCAAGTTACTTATTTTGATAATTGTATTAATTGCTAAAGATATTTTTACAATGATTTTACTAAGTTTACGTTTTTTGCTGCTTATATTAATAACTTTATCAAAAAATTAAAAGGTTATCTTATTAGACAAAATTACGTAATTCTAAAAACTTTTTTTAAGTTATTTATTTTAAGAATTGTTTTATTGGCAAAGATCTTGAAAACGTTTTTGTTTTTTACTGCTGTAAATTAATAACTTTATCAAAAAAATTTAAAGTTACTGTATTAGATATCATTAGAGAATCTAATTGAAGTTTTTTAAGTTACTTATCTCCAAAATTGTTTTACTTTTTTAACATATTATTATAACAGTGATAGATAAGGCATTTAAATTTACGACTTTGACCGCTTATATTACTAACTTTATCAAAAAAGTTACTTTTATTCAATAACTTTATCAAAAAAGTTACTTTTATTTATTAATTTTATCAAAAAAGTTACTTTTATCTAATAACTTTATCAAAAAAATTACTTTTATTTAATAACTTTATCAAAAAAGTTACATTTATTTAATAACTTTATCAAAAAAGTTATTTTTATCTAATAACTTTATCAAAAAAGTTACTTTGGCTAGCAGCATTACATGACTAAATGATTTTTTTCAAGTTACTTATCTTAATGATTGTTTTAATTGCTAAAGTTATATTTACAACATGGATTTGGTTATATTAATAATTTTATCAAAAAAGTTATCTTATAACATGAAGTTAGATAACTTTAAAGATTTTTTTAATTATTTTTTTTAAGAATTGTTTTAATTCCTAAAGATATGTTCACAATGACTTATTTAATTTTTCGTCTTCGACTGCTTTAAATTGATAACTTTATCAATCATTTTTTAAGTTACTGTGTCAGATATCATTAGATGATCTAATTGAAGTTTTTTAAGTTACTTATCTCAAAAATTGTTTTACTTTTTTAACATATTATTATAACAGTGATAGATAAGGCATATAAATTTACGTCTTTGACCGCTTATATTAATAACTTTATCAAATAAGTTACTTTTATTCAATAACTTTATCAAAATAGTTACTTTTATTTAATAACTTTTTCAAAAAAGTTACTTTTATTTGATAACTTTATCGAAAAAATTACTTTTATTTAATAACTTTATCAAAAAAGTTACTTTTATTTAATAACTTTATCAAAAAAGTTACTTTTATCTAATAACTTTATCAAAAAAGTTACTTTGGCTAGCAGCATTACATGACTAAATAATTTTTTTCAAGTTACCTATCTTAATGATTGTTTTAATTGCTAAAGTTATTTTTACAACATGGATTTGGTTATATTAATAATTTTATCAAAAAAGTTATTTTATAACATGAAGTTAGATAACCTTTAATAAGATTTTTTCATTTATTTTTTTTAAGAATTGTTTTAATTCCTAAAGATATGTTCACAATGACTTAATTAAGTTTTCGTCTTCTACTGCTTTAAATTGATAACTTTATCAATTATTTTTTAAGTTACTGTATCAGATATCATTAGATGATTTAATTGAAGTTTTTTAAGTTACTTATCTCAAAAATTGTTTCACTTTCTTAACATATTATTATAACAGTGATAGATAAGGCATTAAAATTTACGACTTTGACCGCTTATATTAATAACTTTATCAAAATAGTTACTTTTATTTAATAACTTTATCAAAAAAGTTACTTTTATTTAATAACTTTATCAAAACAGTTACTTTTATTTAATAACTTTATTAAAAAAACTACTTTTATTTAATAAATTTATCAAAAAAGTTACTTTTATTTAATAACTTTATCAAAAAAGTTACTTTTATCTAATAACTTTATCAAAAAAGTTACTTTGGCTAGCAGCATTACATGACTAAATAATTTTTTTCAAGTTACCTATCTTAATGATTGTTTTAATTGCTAAAGTTATTTTCACAACATGGATTTGGTTATATTAATAATTTTATCAAAAAAGTTATCTTATAACATGAAAGTAGATAACCTTATATAAGATTTTTTTAATTATTTTTTTTAAGAATTGTTTTAATTCCTAAAAATATGTTTACAATGACTTAATTGAGTTTTCGTCTTCTACTGCTTTAAATTGATAACTTTATCAATCATTTTTTAAGTTACTGTATCAGATATCATTAGATGATCTAATTGAAGTTTTTTAAGTTACTTATCTCAAAAATTGTTTCACTTTTTTAACATATTATTATAACAGTGATAGATAAGGCATATAAATTTACGTCTTTGACCGCTTATATTAATAACTTTATCAAAAAAGTTACTTTTATTTAATAACTTTATCAAAATAGTTACTTTTATTTAATAACTTTATCAAAAAAGTTACTTTTATTTAATAACTTTATCGAAAAAATTACTTTTATTTAATAACTTTATCAAAAAAATTACTTTTATTTAATAACTTTATCAAAAAAGTTACTTTTATCTAATAACTTTATCAAAAAAGTTACTTTGGCTAGCAGCATTACATGACTAAATAATTTTTTTTAAGTTACCTTACTTAATGATTGTTTTAATTGCTAAAGTTATTTTCACAACATGGATTTGGTTATATTAATAATTTTATCAAAAAAGATATCTTATAATATGAAATTAGATAACCTTTAATAAGATTTTTTTATTTATTTTTTTTAAGAATTGTTTTAATTCCTAAAGATATGTTCACAATGACTTAATTAAGTTTTCGTCTTCTACTGCTTTAAATTGATAACTTTATCAATCATTTTTCAAGTTACTGTATCAGATATCATTAGATGATGTGATTGAAGCTTTTCAAGTTACTTATCTTAAAAATTGTTTTATTTTTTTAACATATTATTATAACAGTGATAGATAAGGCATATAAATTTATGTCTTTAACCTATATTAATAACTTTATCAAAAAAGTTACTTTTATTTAATAACTTTATCAAAAAAGTTACTTTTATTTAATAGCTTTATCAAAAAAGTTACTTTTATTTAATAGCTTTATCAAAAAAGTTACTTTTATTTAATAATTTTATTAAACAAGTTACTTTTATATAATAACTTTATCAAAAAAATTACTGTTATTTAATAACGTTATCAAAAAAGTTGCTTTTATTTAATAACTTTATCAAGAAAGTTACTTTTATTTGATAACTTTATCAAAAAAGTTACTTTTATTTAATAACTTTATCAAAAAAGTCACTTTTATTTAATAACTTTATCAAAAAAGTTACTTTTAATAAATAACTTTATCAAAAAAGTTACTTTTATTTAATAACTTTATCAAAAAAGTTACATTTATTTAATAACTTCATCAAAAAAGTTACTTTTATTTAATAGCTTTATCAAAAAAGTTACTTTTATCTAATAACTTTATCAAAAAAGTTACTTATTTTTGATGCTCTTTTGTTTCAAAAATATTCTGGTGGGAAATTTAAAAAAAAATTTGTTATTTCCCCCGGCAGCTGGCCGCCGGCACCGGATGAACTCCTAGGGCTTCTCCGGCGGACCCCTCGCCCCCACGGCACCCCAGCAGCGCCCCAACCCCTCGTTCGCGTTCAAAAACCGCGCTTTTTCTTATTGATTACACCAAACATCTCTTCATTTCACTCACTCCATCCTCCATCGCCGCCAACAAACAAACAAAACAGTTGTTGTCGAGATGGCGTCGAGAGTGGACCAGTGCTGACGGCCGAACACCAAAAAACATTTAATTTTTAAAATAATCGCGAAATAAATCACATTTTTTTTTCTTCACGTATTTTATTGGTTTTTTTTCAATTCGATTGGCCTTATTTCCGAATTTCCATCCGAAAAAGGTGAGTTTTCTTCTTGATTTTCAAAAAAAGTTTTATGGATGTTGCACCTTGACCATCAGCAGCCTTGATTAAAATCTTAATTCCACTTTTTTTTTTTTTTAAATTAAAAATTTTGTTTTTTAATTTTATGCTGCCGTAAGGCAAAAAAAATATTATTTTTTTAGCGGTTTTTTAGTGCCATTTTGTGTGTGGCATGCTGTGGCTAATTAATAAATGTTAATTGTGCCAAAAAGCCAAAAATATCAAAAGGTATATTTCTAGCTAGATGTGACGTCAATGCTTGTTTGTATTAAATATTTAATCTAAATAATTATAATAAAAAATCTCACTTTTTCTTGAAAAACCACCAAATTGGCATCGCTGCTAATATTATTATTTTATCAAAAATACACAGGTCAAGGCTTCAGTCGTCCCAAAGGTCGTAATTGATAAATTTATTTCGAAAATAGTCTCAGAATAGGGATTTTTTGGGGTTAATTTGATGCGGTTTGAGGCCTTTTCAAAAATTTACAAAAGGTCTCTCACAGGCCCAGGTAGAAAACATCTCAAAAGCCAAAAATTCAAGAAATAATTTAGTATTTTCCTTCTTAATAATCATTTTCGATTGTTTTATCACAACTGTTTTATCTGGCCCATAAGAACCTTTTCTGTTTTCAAAAAAAAAAAAAAAAAATGTTTAATTTTTTTATGTTTTTTCCGGAAAATTTCAAAAAAAATATATAAAGAAAAAGTAAGTATTACCCAAAAAAGACTTACAATTTGTTTTTTTTCTTAATTTTTAAAAGGTCTTATAGAACCTTTTTAAGCTAAAGACGTAAAAATTACAAGAAAAAAAAACAAAGATTGTGATTAATTTAAAAAATTAATAAATTTAATTAGCCGACGTTTTGAAAATAAATAAAATAAGCGAATTTATTACTTTATTTTGAAAAATATAACAGTAAACATGTCTTTTATACCAAGTGATCCAAAAAATTAAAAAAAATGTAAAAATGTAAAATTTATTTTACATTTTTTGTACAAACACATTACTTACAAAAAAATAAAAGAAAAATTAGAAATATTAAACGTTTTTTGTAAAATTTAGTGATGTAGTGAAGCAGAAAATGATTTAGTGATGGATAGATAAATTAGTGTTGAATTAAATTACAATTCTAAGGAAAAAATGGCCAAATTAATAAAAAAAGTTATTATTAAATCAAAAAAAGTTACCTTTATCAAAAATTGTCGAGATTTAGTGTTGTGTAGAGTGAAAAAAAATTAATCTTACATCTGATTTTTTTCTGTTTTTGTACATAAGTGAGTGTCGGTAAAATTTAGTGACACTATTTAAATACCACTTTTTTCTATATCAAAAACGTTTGAATTATAAAAGCATTCTAAAAAAACATTTAATATTTTGGTAAAATTTAGTGACGGTTTAGTGTTGCAAAGGTAAATTCAGTGTTTTTTCTCTAAATTTTCAACACTTTTTATTCAATGACGTATTTACGTATAATAATTGTTTAAAAAAAGCAATTAAACATTACTTTAACACCTTAACACTAACTTTTTTCTAAAAAAATTAGTGACACAACATGATATTGAGTTCTGTTGCTAAAGTTTACTAACGTATCAAAATAAAATTGCATACAAAATGAAATAACGTTAAAATTACTCAAACACAACAAAAAACAATATCACTAAATTTTTTTTTAGAAAATTTAGTGTTGATTTAGTGCTCTTTCAAAAACAGATCTAGTTTTGTTAACTGTTGAAATGTTAATTTTGAAAATTAATATGTTTTTCTACACTAAAAAAAAAAAAATGAATTATTTTTTCAAAATTAGTGGTGATTTAGTGTGTCTATTTAGTGAAACAAAAACATATTTAGTTTGGTTGTTAAAATTGAAGAAAATTTATAAAATGCTAGTTTTATATCAAATTAGCAGTGACTATAAAAAAAATTACAAAATCACTTAATTTTTTTATAAAATTTAGTGCTGATATAGTGATCAAAATAGGAACATTATCAAAAATTGTCAAACCATCTTTTAGATTCAACTGTACTTTTTCCTATATCAAAAACGTTTGAATTATAAAAGCATTCTAAAAAAACATTTAATATTTTGGTAAAATTTAGTGACGGTTTAGTGTTGCAAAGGTAAATTCAGTGTTTTTTTTCTAAATTTTCAACACTTTTTATTCAATGACGTATTTACGTATAATAATTGCATTAAAAAAGCAACTATACATCACTTTAACACTATAACACTAAATTTTTTCTAAAAAAATTAGTGACAGAACATGATATTGAGTTCTGTTGCTAAAGTTTAATAACGCATCAAAACAATATTGCAAACAAAATGAAATAACGTTAAAATTACATAAAGACAAAAAAGAACACAATCACTAATTTTTTTTTTAGAAAATTTAGTGTTGATTTAGTGCTCTTTCAAAAACAGATCTGGTTTTGTTAAACTGTTGAAATGTTAATTTTGAAAATTAATATGTTTTTCTACACTAAAAAATAAATTATTTTTTGAAAATTAGTGGTGATTTAGTGTGTCTATTTAGTGAAACAAAAGCATATTCAGTTTTGTTGTTATAATTGGACAAAATTTATAAAATGCTGGTTTTGTATAAAATTAACAGTGATTGTAAGAAAAAAATGAAAAAATCACTTAATTTTTTTATAAAATTTAGTGTTGATTTAGTGATCAATGGAACATTATCAAAAATTGTTAAACCATCTTTTTGATTTAACTGTATTTTTTTATATATGAAAAATCTTTGAATTATAAATGCATTCTGAAAAAACATTTAATATTTTGGTAAAATTTAGTGAGGGTTTAGTGTTACAAAAGTAAATTCAGTGTTAATTTCCTAAATTTTTAAACTTTCGATTTAATGACGTATTTACGTAAAATAATTGTATTAAAAAAAGCAATTAAACATCACTTTAACACTATTACACTAAATTTTTTTTAAAAAAATTAGTGCTCATTTAGTGACACATTATAAAATTAAGTTCTGTACTAAAGTTTAATAACGTATCAAAATAATATTGAAATAAAATTAAAATTACTCAAACACAAAAAAAACATCACTAAATTTTTTTTTGGAAAATTTAGTGCTGATTTAGTGCTTATTTAAAAACAGATCTGGTTTTGTTAAACTGTTGAAGTGTTAATTTTGACTTTTAATATTTTTTTCTACACTAAAAAATAAACAAAATTAGTTATTTTTAAAAATTAGTGATGATTTAGTGTGCCTATATAACAAAAGCATATTCAGTTTTGTTGTTAAAATTGAACAAAACTTATAAAATGCTAGTTTTATATCAAATTAGCAGTGATTATAAGAAAAAAATTAGAAAATCACTTAATTTTTTTATAAAATTTAGTGTTGATATAGTGATCAAAGGAACATTATCAAAAATTGTTAAACCATCTTTTAGATTTAACTGTACTTTTTTCTATATCAAAAACGTTTGAATTATAAAAGCATTCTAAAAAAACATTTAATATTTTGGTAAAATTTAGTGACGGTATAGTGTTGCAAAGGTAAATTCAGTGTTTTTTTCTAAATTTTTATTCAATCACGTATTTACGTATAATAATTGTATTAAAAAAAGCAAATAAACATCACTTTAACATTATTACACTAAATTTTTCCTAAAAAATTAGTGCTCATTTAGTGACACATTATGAAATTGAGTTCTGTTGCTAAAGTTTGATAACGTATTAAAATAATATTGAATTAACGTCAAAATTACTCAAATACAAAAAAAAAACAAATCACTAAATTTTTTTTGAAAAATTTAGTGCTTATTTAAAAACTTAGTGCTTATTTTTTTAAAATTAGTGGTGATTTAGTGTGCCTATTCAGTGAAACAAAAACATATTCAGTTTTGTTGTTAAAATTGAACAAAATTAATAAAATGCTAGTCTTATATCAAATTAGCAGTGACTATAAGAAAAAAATTACAAAATCACTAAATTTTTTTTATAAAATTTAGTGTTGATATAGTGATCAAAGAAACATTATCAAAAATTCTTAAACCATCTTTTTGATTTAAATGTACTTTTTTCTATATAAAAAACGTTTGAAGTATAAATGCATTTTAGAAAAACATTTAATACTTTTGTAAAATTTAGTGACGGTTTAGTGTTGCAAGGGTAAATTTAGTGTTTTTCTTCTAAATTTTAACACTTTTGATTCAATGACGTCTTTACGTACAATAATTGTATTAAAAAAGGCAACTATACATCACTTTAACACTAAATTTTTTCTAAAAAAATTAGTGACAGAACATGATATTGAGTTCTGTTGCTAAAGTTTGATAACCTATCAAAATAAAATTGCATACAAAATGAAATAATGTCAAAATTACTCAAATACAAGAAAAAACAAAATCACTAAATTTTTTTTTGGAAAATTTAGTGTTGATTTAGTGTTTTCTCAAAAACAGATCTGGTTTTGTAAAACTGTTGACATGTTAATTTTGAAAATTAATATGATTTTCTACACTAAAAAATAAACAAAATTATTTATTTTTTTAAAATTAGTGGTGATTTAGTGTGCCTCTTTAGTGAAACAAAAACATATTTAGTTTTGTTGTTAGAATTGGACAAAATTAATAAAATGCTGGTTTTGTATCAAATTAGCAGTGATTGTAAGAAAAAAATGACAAAATCACTTAATTTTTTTATAAAATTTAGTGTTGATATAGTGATCAAAGGAACATTATCAAAAATTGTCAAACCATCTTTTGGAAATATCTGTATTTTTTTTCATATCGAAAAAGTTTGAAGTATAAATGCATTTTAGAAAAACATTTAATACTTTTGTAAAATTTAGTGACGGTTTAGTGTTGCAAAGGTACATTCAGTGTTTTTTTTCTAAATTTCAACACTTTTGATTCAATGACGTCTTTACGTACAATAATTGTATTAAAAAAAGCAACTAAACATCACTTTAACATAATTACACTAAATTTTTTCTTAAAAATTTAGTGCTCATTTAGTGACACAAAAATAAAATCAAAAATTTTTTTTTGAGAAATTTAGTGCTGATTTTGTGTTCATTTGAAAACAAATCTGGTTTTGTTAAACTGGTGAAGATTATAAATGCATTTTAGAAAAACATTTAATACTTTTGTAACATTTAGTGACGGTTTAGTGTTGCAAGGGTAAATTTAGTGTTTTTTTTCTAAATTTTAACACTTTTGATTCAATGACGTCTTTGCGTACAATAATTGTGTTAAAAAAGCAACTATACATTACTTTAACACTATAACACTAAATTTTTTCTAAAAAAATTAGTGACACAACATGATATTGAGCTCTGTTGCTAAAGTTTGATAACGTATCAAAATAAAATTGCATCCAAAATGAAATAATGTCAAAATTACTCAAATACAAGAAAAAACAAAATCACTAAATTTTTTTTTGGAAAATTTAGTGTTGATTTAGTGCTTTTTCAAAAACAGATCTGGTTTTGTTAAACTGTTGGAATGTTAATTTTGAAAATTAATATGTTTTTCTACACTAAAAAATAAACAAAATTAATATTTTTTTTAAAATTAGTGGTGATTTAGTGTGCCTGTTTAGTGAAACAAAAACATATTTAGTTTTGTTGTTAGAATTGGACAAATTTAATAAAATGCTGGTTTTGTATCAAATTAGCAGTGATTGTAAGAAAAAAATGACAAAATCACTTAACTTTTTTATAAAATTTAGTGTTGATATAGTGATCAAAGGAACATTATCAAAAATTGTCAAACCATCTTTTGGATATATCTGTATTTTTTTTCATATCGAAAAAGTTTAAAGTATAAATGCATTTTAGAAAAACATTTAATACTTTTGTAAAATTTAGTGACGGTTTAGTGTTGCAAAGGTACATTCAGTGTTTTTTTTTCTAAATTTTAACACTTTTGATTCAATGGCGTCTTTACGTACAATAATTGTATTAAAAAAAGCAACTAAACATTACTTTAACATTATTACACTAAATTTTTTCTAAAAAATTTAGTGCTCATTTAGTGACACAAAAATAAAATCACAAAATTTTTGTTTGAAAAATTTAGTGCTGATTTTGTGTTCATTTGAAAACAAATCTGGTTTTGTTAAACTGGTGAAGATTATAAATGCATTTTAGAAAAACATTTAATACTTTTGTAACATTTAGTGACGGTTTAGTGTTGCAAGGGTAAATTTAGCGTTTTTTTTCTAAATTTTAACACTTTTGATTCAATGACGTCTTTGCGTACAATAATTGTGTTAAAAAAGCAACTATACATTACTTTAACACTATAACACTAAATTTTTTCTAAAAAAATTAGTGACACAACATGATATTGAGCTCTGTTGCTAAAGTTTGATAACGTATCAAAATAAAATTGCATCCAAAATGAAATAATGTCAAAATTACTCAAATACAAGAAAAAACAAAATCACTAAATTTTTTTTTGGAAAATTTAGTGTTGATTTAGTGCTTTTTCAAAAACAGATCTGGTTTTGTTAAACTGTTGGAATGTTAATTTTGAAAATTAATATGTTTTTCTACACTAAAAAATAAACAAAATTAATATTTTTTTTAAAATTAGTGGTGATTTAGTGTGCCTGTTTAGTGAAACAAAATCATATTTAGTTTTGTTGTTAGAATTGGACAAATTTAATAAAATGCTGGTTTTGTATCAAATTAGCAGTGATTGTAAGAAAAAAATGACAAAATCACTTAACTTTTTTATAAAATTTAGTGTTGATATAGTGATCAAAGGAACATTATCAAAATTTGTCAAACCATCTTTTGGATATATCTGTATTTTTTTTCATATCGAAAAAGTTTGAAGTATAAATGCATTTTAAAAAAACATTTAATACTTTTGTAAAATTTAGTGACGGTTTAGTGTTGCAAAGGTACATTCAGTGTTTTTCTTCTAAATTTTAACACTTTTGATTCAATGGCGTTTTTACGTACAATAATTGTATTAAAAAAAGCAACTAAACATCACTTTAACATTATTACACAAAATTTTTTCTAAAAAATTTAGTGCTCATTTAGTGACACAAAAATAAAATCACAAAATTTTTTTTTAAAAAATTTAGTGTTGATTTTGTGTTCATTTGAAAACAAATCTGGTTTTGTTAAACTGGTGAAGATTATAAATGCATTTTAGAAAAACATTTAATACTTTTGTAACATTTAGTGACGGTTTAGTGTTGCAAGGGTAAATTTAGTGTTTTTCTTCTAAATTTTAACACTTTTGATTCAATGACGTCTTCACGTACAATAATTGTATTAAAAAAGGCAACTAAACATCACTTTAACACTATAACACTAAATTTTTTCTAAAAAAATTAGTGACACAACATGATATTGAGTTCTGTTGCTAAAGTTTGATAACGTATCAAAAGAAAAGAAAACGTCAAAATTACTCAAATACAAGAAAAAACAAAATCACTAAATTTTTTTTTGGAAAATTTAGTGCCGATTTAGTGAAACAAAATTATATTCAGTTTTGTTCTTAAAATTGAACAAAATTTCCATAATTTATATTAAATTAGCATTGATAAGAAAAAAATGTCAAAATCACTTAAATTTTTTTATAAAATTTTGGAAAAAGTTTAGTAGTGACTTAGTGCTCATTTATTGAATGAAAAAAAAATTTAGTCATATTGATGGTTGTTAGTCATTATGACGTAGTAGTGCTTTGTTAGTGACGTAAAAATTTAGTGACATACATTATTTTTGGAAAATTTAGTGATGATTAGGTGCTTATTTAGTGATTTAAGCAAGAAAATTGAGAGGGCGTAGCTAATTTAAATGTTGCAATAAATTAAAATAAATTATAAATAAATATAAAAAAAAACAAATAATAAAATAAAGATGATTATACTATATACAGTGTGTTGTCAATATTTTGTACATTTAAGATGTCTACTATACCGGGTGATCAAAAAACATGCAACAAAATAGACGTTTATCTAAAATCATGTACTTTTAAAGAGGCTATATAATCTTACAACTTCAACGTTACTCCAAAATTTTGAATTAATATCAATTAATTTTCAGTAGTTTTTTAATGGTTAATACGCAGGGGAATTTGGGTTAACGAAAGCAGATAAAAAACCAATTTCCGGTAATAAATTTCTATTTTTGTTATAGATTTTGGTTCAAAAAATGGCGCGAAACAATTACAGGCTATTGCTCTGTTCAGTTCTCTAAAATTAATAATAATTTAGCCACATTCGACGTGACTTGCCATAAAGTTTGCATAATTATTTGAAATAATTAATTTTCCACTTTTGAATTAATTAAAATGTCAATTAAACGTCAAGGGCGTGATTCACCTTCTTTTTTTAAAAAAAAAAATTTAAATTGTTGACGACAGGAAAAGAACGTAAACAAAGTCATCTAATAGTTATTAGTTGTGTAATGGGCCGTAAAATGTGACAATAATAAAAAAAAATTGTTTTTAATAGATATACAGGGTGTTGAAAAAAATACAGATATAAGTGAAAATAGTGGAAAAAAATTAAAAAGTATGATTGCCAAATATTTTAAATATTTTCTAAAAACAGCTTAAGATGCGTCAATAAAAAAAACAAAAAAAAACTATACAACAATAAAAAGAACACAAAACATATATGAGAAAACATGAGCTAAAAAACAGTGGGAAAACAAACAAAAACAAATGAATAATGATATAAAAGAATTACAAAAATCTAAAAAAAACAGAAAATAATAAGTGAAAAAAGACTGAAAAAAAGTGATGAACTAAAATTGCCTCACCGACTAAATGAATGTTTTTTAAGATGTGTCGATAAAAAAATCTGAAAAAACAATAAAGAACTAAAAAAAAAGATGAAACATAAAAAACTATAAACAAAAAAATAAATAAAATAAACTATACTCTTTTTTTTTGGCTTATTTATTTCTTTGTCACTTCTCACTGTTCTTTGTTTTTTTTTATTTATTTTATTTTTTTCTGTTTGATTGTTATAATGAGCAACATCTTTTTTACCTTTTTTGTCAATTTTGTTTATAATTTTTTTTTTTATTTTCGATGAGTTGTTTGCTTTTTTTCATATATTTTTTTTCTTTATTGTTGTTTTTTTATTTTTTTGAAAATTTCTTATTATAAGATTGGTTGCTTTTACAAGAGAGAGAGATAGAGAAAGAGAGAGTTTTGTAATCAGTCTGGCTCTATTTTGTCCTCATTTTTTCTTTTATTGGATTGTTTTTTGTTTGTTTTTTTGTGTATTAATCTCTGTTTGATTGTTATAATGAGCAACATCTTTTTTACCTTTTTTGTCAATTTTGTTTATAATCTTTTTTTTTTTTATTTTTGATGAGTTGTTTGTTTTTTTTCATATATTTTTTTTCTTTATTGTTGTTTTTTTATTTTTTTGTAAATTTCTTATTATAAGATTTGTTGCTTTTACAAGAGAGAGAGATAGAGAAAGAGAGAGTTTTGTAATCAGTCTGGCTCTATTTTGTCCTCATTTTTTCTTTTATTGGATTGTTTTTTGTTTGTTTTTTTGTGTATTAATTTCTGTTTGATTGTTATAATGAGCAACATCTTTTTTACCTTTTTTGTCAATTTTGTTTATAATCTTTTTTTTTTATTTTCGATGAGTTGTTTGTTTTTTTTCATATATTTTTTTTCTTTATTGTTGTTTTTTTATTTTTTTGTAAATTTCTTATTATAAGATTTGTTGCTTTTACAAGAGAGAGAGATAGAGAAAGAGAGAGTTTTGTAATCAGTCTGGCTCTATTTTGTCCTCATTTTTTCTTTTATTGGATTGTTTTTTGTTTGTTTTTTTGTGTATTAATTTCTGTTTGATTGTTATAATGAGCAACATCTTTTTTACCTTTTTTGTCAATTTTGTTTATAATCTTTTTTTTTTTATTTTCGATGAGTTGTTTGTTTTTTTTCATATATTTTTTTTCTTTATTGTTGTTTTTTTATTTTTTTGTAAATTTCTTATTATAAGATTTGTTGTTTTTACAAGAGAGAGAGATAGAGAAAGAGAGAGTTTTGTAATCAGTCTGGCTCTATTTTGTCCTCATTTTTTCTTTTATTGGATTGTTTTTTGTTTGTTTTTATGTGTATTAATTTCTGTTTGATTGTTATAATGAGCAACATCTTTTTTACCTTTTTTGTCAATTTTGTTTATAATCTTTTTTTTTTTATTTTCGATGAGTTGTTTGTTTTTTTTCATATATTTTTTTTCTTTATTGTTGTTTTTTTATTTTTTTGTAAATTTCTTATTATAAGATTTGTTGCTTTTACAAGAGAGAGAGATAGAGAAAGAGAGAGTTTTGTAATCAGTCTGGCTCTATTTTGTCCTCATTTTTTCTTTTATTGGATTGTTTTTTGTTTGTTTTTTTGTGTATTAATTTCTGTTTGATTGTTATAATGAGCAACATCTTTTTTACCTTTTTTGTCAATTTTGTTTATAATCTTTTTTTTTTTATTTTCGATGAGTTGTTTGTTTTTTTTCATATATTTTTTTTCTTTATTGTTGTTTTTTTATTTTTTTGTAAATTTCTTATTATAAGATTTGTTGCTTTTACAAGAGAGAGAGATAGAGAAAGAGAGAGTTTTGTAATCAGTCTGGCTCTATTTTGTCCTCATTTTTTCTTTTATTGGATTGTTTTTTGTTTGTTTTTTTGTGTATTAATTTCTGTTTGATTGTTATAATGAGCAACATCTTTTTTACCTTTTTTGTCAATTTTGTTTATAATCTTTTTTTTTTTATTTTCGATGAGTTGTTTGTTTTTTTTCATATATTTTTTTTCTTTATTGTTGTTTTTTTATTTTTTTGTAAATTTCTTATTATAAGATTTGTTGTTTTTACAAGAGAGAGAGATAGAGAAAGAGAGAGTTTTGTAATCAGTCTGGCTCTATTTTGTCCTCATTTTTTCTTTTATTGGATTGTTTTTTGTTTGTTTTTTTGTGTATTAATTTCTGTTTGATTGTTATAATGAGCAACATCTTTTTTACCTTTTTTGTCAATTTTGTTTATAATCTTTTTTTTTTTATTTTCGATGAGTTGTTTGTTTTTTTTCATATATTTTTTTTCTTTATTGTTGTTTTTTTATTTTTTTGTAAATTTCTTATTATAAGATTTGTTGCTTTTACAAGAGAGAGAGATAGAGAAAGAGAGAGTTTTGTAATCAGTCTGGCTCTATTTTGTCCTCATTTTTTCTTTTATTGGATTGTTTTTTGTTTGTTTTTTTGTGTATTAATTTCTGTTTGATTGTTATAATGAGCAACATCTTTTTTACCTTTTTTGTCAATTTTGTTTATAATCTTTTTTTTTTTATTTTCGATGAGTTGTTTGTTTTTTTTCATATATTTTTTTTCTTTATTGTTGTTTTTTTATTTTTTTGTAAATTTCTTATTATAAGATTTGTTGTTTTTACAAGAGAGAGAGATAGAGAAAGAGAGAGTTTTGTAATCAGTCTGGCTCTATTTTGTCCTCATTTTTTCTTTTATTGGATTGTTTTTTGTTTGTTTTTTTGTGTATTAATTTCTGTTTGATTGTTATAATGAGCAACATCTTTTTTACCTTTTTTGTCAATTTTGTTTATAATCTTTTTTTTTTTATTTTCGATGAGTTGTTTGTTTTTTTTCATATATTTTTTTTCTTTATTGTTGTTTTTTTATTTTTTTGTAAATTTCTTATTATAAGATTTGTTGCTTTTACAAGAGAGAGAGATAGAGAAAGAGAGAGTTTTGTAATCAGTCTGGCTCTATTTTGTCCTCATTTTTTCTTTTATTGGATTGTTTTTTGTTTGTTTTTTTGTGTATTAATTTCTGTTTGATTGTTATAATGAGCAACATCTTTTTTACCTTTTTTGTCAATTTTGTTTATAATCTTTTTTTTTTATTTTCGATGAGTTGTTTGCTTTTTTTCATATATTTTTTTTCTTTATTGTTGTTTTTTTATTTTTTTGTAAATTTCTTATTATAAGATTTGTTGCTTTTACAAGAGAGAGAGATAGAGAAAGAGAGAGTTTTGTAATCAGTCTGGCTCTATTTTGTCCTCATTTTTTCTTTTATTGGATTGTTTTTTGTTTGTTTTTTTGTGTATTAATTTCTGTTTGATTGTTATAATGAGCAACATCTTTTTTACCTTTTTTGTCAATTTTGTTTATAATCTTTTTTTTTTATTTTCGATGAGTTGTTTGCTTTTTTTCATATATTTTTTTTCTTTATTGTTGTTTTTTTATTTTTTTGTAAATTTCTTATTATAAGATTTGTTGTTTTTACAAGAGAGAGAGATAGAGAAAGAGAGAGTTTTGTAATCAGTCTGGCTCTATTTTGTCCTCATTTTTTCTTTTATTGGATTGTTTTTTGTTTGTTTTTTTGTGTATTAATTTCTGTTTGATTGTTATAATGAGCAACATCTTTTTTACCTTTTTTGTCAATTTTGTTTATAATCTTTTTTTTTTTATTTTCGATGAGTTGTTTGTTTTTTTTCATATATTTTTTTTCTTTATTGTTGTTTTTTTATTTTTTTGTAAATTTCTTATTATAAGATTTGTTGCTTTTACAAGAGAGAGAGATAGAGAAAGAGAGAGTTTTGTAATCAGTCTGGCTCTATTTTGTCCTCATTTTTTCTTTTATTGGATTGTTTTTTGTTTGTTTTTTTGTGTATTAATTTCTGTTTGATTGTTATAATGAGCAACATCTTTTTTACCTTTTTTGTCAATTTTGTTTATAATCTTTTTTTTTTATTTTCGATGAGTTGTTTGCTTTTTTTCATATATTTTTTTTCTTTATTGTTGTTTTTTTATTTTTTTGTAAATTTCTTATTATAAGATTTGTTGCTTTTACAAGAGAGAGAGATAGAGAAAGAGAGAGTTTTGTAATCAGTCTGGCTCTATTTTGTCCTCATTTTTTCTTTTATTGGATTGTTTTTTGTTTGTTTTTTTGTGTATTAATTTCTGTTTGATTGTTATAATGAGCAACATCTTTTTTACCTTTTTTGTCAATTTTGTTTATAATCTTTTTTTTTTATTTTCGATGAGTTGTTTGCTTTTTTTCATATATTTTTTTTCTTTATTGTTGTTTTTTTATTTTTTTGTAAATTTCTTATTATAAGATTTGTTGCTTTTACAAGAGAGAGAGATAGAGAAAGAGAGAGTTTTGTAATCAGTCTGGCTCTATTTTGTCCTCATTTTTTCTTTTATTGGATTGTTTTTTGTTTGTTTTTTTGTGTATTAATTTCTGTTTGATTGTTATAATGAGCAACATCTTTTTTACCTTTTTTGTCAATTTTGTTTATAATCTTTTTTTTTTATTTTCGATGAGTTGTTTGCTTTTTTTCATATATTATTTTTCTTTATTGTTGTTTTTTTATTTTTTTGTAAATTTCTTATTATAAGATTTGTTGTTTTTACAAGAGAGAGAGATAGAGAAAGAGAGAGTTTTGTAATCAGTCTGGCTCTATTTTGTCCTCATTTTTTCTTTTATTGGATTGTTTTTTGTTTGTTTTTTTGTGTATTAATTTCTGTTTGATTGTTATAATGAGCAACATCTTTTTTACCTTTTTTGTCAATTTTGTTTATAATCTTTTTTTTTTTATTTTCGATGAGTTGTTTGTTTTTTTTCATATATTTTTTTTCTTTATTGTTGTTTTTTTATTTTTTTGTAAATTTCTTATTATAAGATTTGTTGCTTTTACAAGAGAGAGAGATAGAGAAAGAGAGAGTTTTGTAATCAGTCTGGCTCTATTTTGTCCTCATTTTTTCTTTTATTGGATTGTTTTTTGTTTGTTTTTTTGTGTATTAATTTCTGTTTGATTGTTATAATGAGCAACATCTTTTTTACCTTTTTTGTCAATTTTGTTTATAATCTTTTTTTTTTATTTTCGATGAGTTGTTTGCTTTTTTTCATATATTTTTTTTCTTTATTGTTGTTTTTTTATTTTTTTGTAAATTTCTTATTATAAGATTTGTTGTTTTTACAAGAGAGAGAGATAGAGAAAGAGAGAGTTTTGTAATCAGTCTGGCTCTATTTTGTCCTCATTTTTTCTTTTATTGGATTGTTTTTTGTTTGTTTTTTTGTGTATTAATTTCTGTTTGATTGTTATAATGAGCAACATCTTTTTTACCTTTTTTGTCAATTTTGTTTATAATCTTTTTTTTTTTATTTTCGATGAGTTGTTTGTTTTTTTTCATATATTTTTTTTCTTTATTGTTGTTTTTTTATTTTTTTGTAAATTTCTTATTATAAGATTTGTTGCTTTTACAAGAGAGAGAGATAGAGAAAGAGAGAGTTTTGTAATCAGTCTGGCTCTATTTTGTCCTCATTTTTTCTTTTATTGGATTGTTTTTTGTTTGTTCTTTTGTGTATTAATTTACTCTTAGAAGTAAATTCATCAAATAGGTTATAATACCATTTAATTATGAAAACAAAAACATTCTTAAAAGACGGAAAAAGTCCGAAAACATAATAAACAAAGAAATATTTACCGTCTAAGCATTTGTTCGAAAAACAGCTTATAAAAAGTTGCAAAAAACTATAAAAAAATAAAAAAAAGAAATATGTATAAAAGTGAAAAAAGTATAAAAAAAACTTAAATAGAATGAACTGAAGAAAACTGTGAAAGAAATTATTAAAACAGAAAAATAGTAAATAACTAAAAAAATAAAATAGCAAAAAACTGAAAAAAAAATAAATTGGAAAATAATAAGCTTAATAAACGGAAAAAGACCGAAAAAGTGAAAACTAAAAATTACCTCGAGTTGTCTAAATAAATTTTTTTTGTTGTATTTTTATTTTTTTTTTTTAATTCTTGGCTGATTTATTTTTTTTTTCTTATATATCTATCTTTTACTTTCTACTGTTCTTTGTGTTGTTTTTTCTCTGTTTACTTTTGTTTTGTATTTTTTATTTATTTTACTTTTACTTTGTTTTGATTATTTTTTATTATGATAATAATCAAATTATATTTTTTGTTTTTTCTCTGTTTTTTGTTTTGTTTACTGTATGTTGTCTTTTTATTTTTTTGGTGTTTTTTTACTATAAGACTCATTGTTCTTACAAGCGATAGAGAGGAAGTTTTGTAAACAGTCTGGCTCAAATCTGTCCTCATTTTTTTGTATTTTTATCAATTTTGTAAACAATTTTGTAAACAAGAAGAAAAAAAAATAATAAAAAGAATTTTGTAATAACAAAAAACTGAAAAAAAAAATAAATTGGAAAATAATAAGCGGAAAAAAACCCTAAAAAGTAAAAACTTAGAATTACCTAGAGTTAGTTTATTATCTAAATAAATATTTTTTAAAAATAGCTTTCAAAACTTAAAATAAATTATAAATAAATAAAAAAAAAACACAAAACCTGTAAAAAAAATTTTTATAAATTTTTTTCGTTGTATTTTAGGTTTTTCTTTTTTACTCTTGGCTCATTTATCTATTTTACATATTTTTTTTTTGGTTTATTTATCTATCTTTTACTTTCTACTGTTCTCTGTGCTATTTTTTCTCTGCCTACCTTTCTTATGTATTTTTTATTTATTTTACATTTATTTTGTTTCGATTATTTTTTATTATGATGATAATAAAAAATGTTTTTTTGTTTCTTCCTTATTCTTTTTTCTTTACTGTATGTTGTCTTTTTATTTTTTTGGTGTTTTTTCATTATAAGACTTATTGTTCTTACAAGCGATAGAGAGAAAGTTTTGTAATCAGTCTGGCTCAATTCTGTCCTTATTTTTTTTTATTTTTATCAATTTGTTAATGTTTTTAATGTTGTTTTTTGTTTGTGTATTAATTTATTCTTAGAAGCAGACATTTTTACAATATAATTTTTTTATCAAATAAGTTATGATATCATTTAATTACGAAAAAAAAAAGAACATAGTAAAAGTAAACATGAAAAAAGCCCAAAAATCAATTAAACGAAGAAATTAGGTTATGTTACCGTCTAAGTACATATTTTCTAAAAAATAGCTTAAACGGCGTTAATAAAAAACTTGAAAAAAACTATAAAGGAATAAAAAAAGAGGGAATTTGTATGAAAAATAAGAATTATAGAAAAAAAACCTAAATAGAATGAACTAAAAAAAAACTGTAAACAAGAAGAAAAAAATAATAAATAATAAGATAAATAGAATATTAAAAAACTGAAATAAATAATAAATTAGAAAATAATAAATGTGTTAGGCGGAAAAAGTCCGAAAATGTGGTAAACTAAAAAATATTTCAAATTAGTTTATAGCCTAAATAAATCTTTTGTAAAAATAGCTTAAAGTGTCTTATTAAAAAACTTAAAAAAAACTATAAAAGAATAAAAACAACAATAATTTTCATTAATTTTAGAAAATTCCAAAAGTGTTTTACAAAAAAGTTTAAACAATTTGAAAACAAATTTCTATTACTTATAATAATTTTTTGTAATTTTTAAAAAAAAATTTAAAAGTTTTCAAACATTTTACAAAAAGTTTAGAAATTTTAAGTCAATTTTATAAAGTTTTTTATATATAACTGTGGTTAAAAAAGACTAATTTTTAACCAAGAGTTAGATAAAAAATAAATTTTTTGTAATGATTGATCTTTTTTTATTATTTTTTCTTTTTGTTCTTGTTGTATTTTTATTTCTTTCTCCTTCTCACTATTCTTTATGTTGTTTCTGCTTTTCTGTCACTTTTTTTTCAAAATTTTTTTCTTTTGTGTGCTTATTTTTGATTATAATTATGTTAACGCCTTAACCGACTCGAAGAATAATAAAATTTTCTTATAGATTTTGAATTTTGAAGTAATTTTTATAAAATATATCTTTTGTAGGATTTTTTTATCTTTATTTTTGTATCTTGCATTTTAATCTATCTTTCTTTATCTTACCTATTTCCAGCTTCTATTATTGTTTTGTTTTTTGTTTTTAAGAACCATAAACTGTTTCTCTCTCTCTTTAGTCTAGATTCATATATTTTTTTCTAAACTTTGATTTTTTAGCTATTTATGAAAAGCATCTTTTAGGCTGATTGACATTTTATTGAATTTTTTTTTATCAAATATTCAAAATTAATTGGACTGGACTGATGCTGAATTAATCTCACTTCTGATGTTTTGTACAACGCGCAGTTGTCTATTTATGCATTTTGTGTAAAAAGTTTCATAACGAAATTTTTTTTAAATTTTTTGTTACATTCATGTTGTTGCATTATTCGTAATGTGGCATAACTTTTAAAAAAAATTAATGTCTTTTTCAATGAAATCAGTGTATTTTTGAGTGTAAATGACGAGTGATAAGGAGCACGAAACATGTCTGAGCCTACAAATCTTTACCTTAAATGCTTTTTTTACAATTAAAAATGAAATAATCGTGGGCAATTATCCACTTAACGCACGCTTGCCGCGGTTGAGCAATCTCCGGTACAAGGAGAATACAATTTATTGCAACTTTTTCAAACATATCAGCTCGAGATTGTATTTTTCCAAAAAATTGCTATTAATTTCATATTATAAGAAAACAAATCCAAAATCAAATTATAAAAGTAACTTTCTCCGTACGAAAATAAGGTCACCGTACCGCAACAAAACGTTACAATTTTCGAAAAAAACGTGACTTTTGCCACAGTCTAATTGCGCAAAAATTCAAAAAATTTGAATGAGATTTTACCTTTTTGTTTGGTAATAAATTGGTAAAACCATATTTGTCAATTTAACCTTGGTGATTTTTTTTTTGTTATTTTGAGAATTGTTTAGCGACATTTGCATTAGAATAGGCGAATTAACGCAACCATTATAAATGTAGAAAAGGATGCATAAATAATTTTTATTAAGATAGAAAAGGACAATTTCAAGGAAATTAAAGAAAAAAAAACAAAATTTTTTTTTTTTGGATTTGTTTTTTTTTTGTTTTTAAATTTATGTAAAATAGATAATTATTTGTTTTAACTTAATAAAAATAGAAACAAATTAGATTATGAAATGCTGCTTTTGTCAAAAATTATTAATAAATGTTTGTATTTGTTATTTTTACTTAAAAATACATGAAAACAATGTCATAAAAAGAAAAAAAAAAGCTTAACCAAGTTTTAGTTTCAAAATTTATAAATTATAAATAAATTATTTATAAAAAAATATATAAATATAAAAACTTTAATAGAATTTGATAAATTGAAAATTCAATAATAAACAAAAATGTAGATAAAAAAGATTCTAACAATAAATAAAATAATAGACAGAAAAATAAGAAATAACACAAATTAAGACAAATTATATAAACAAAAAAAATTAATAATTTGTAGATAGATTACAAAAAAAAAACAAAAACAAACATAAAGAACGTATATAAGACAATACAATTTAAAAAAAAAATAAGAAAAAAATAACTTTTTTATAATTAAGTATAAATAAAACTAATCTAATAGAATTTAATTAGAAAATATATACAAAAACTTATAAAACAAAAAAAAAATAAGGAAAAAAAGTACCTGAAATAATCTAAGACAATAATCGTGACAGAGATGTATCAAAATCAAAAAATTATAAAAATTAAATTTAAAAAAACGCTTATTTATTATAAAAATATATAAGTCTAGACTAGAGAGAGAGAGAAAAAGAGAAAGAAAGAGAAACAGTTTATAGTTCTAAGAAACAAAAAACAAAACAATAATAGAAGCTGAAAATAGGTAAGATGAAGAAAGACAGATTAGAATGCAAGATACAAAAATTACTTCAAAATTAAAAATCTATAAGAAAATTTGAAAAAATGTAGACAGAAAAAAATAAGCAATACAAAGAATAGTACGAAAGAGGAAAAAAAAATAAGCCAAAAGAAAAGTAGAAAAGAAAAAATAAAAAAACATCGAAAAAAGGAAAAGAAAAAAAAGATCATTTTAAAAAAATAATTAGTTTTTTATAAAACCACAGTTATATGTTTAACCAGTGTTAGTGCAAAAACTTTGACATTCTCTAAAATTTTCTAAAAAACTTTATAAAATTCACTTAAAATTTCTAAAATTTATTGAAAATTGCTTTTAAAATTTTTCTAAAAATTACAAAAATTCATTATAATTAAATTTGTTTTTAAATTGTTCAAACTTTTTTTGAAAACACTTTTGGAATTTTCTAAAATTAATGAAAACTATTGATGTTTTCATTCTTTTATAGTTTTTTTTTTAAGTTATTTTTACAAAAAATTTATTTAGGCTATAAACTAATTTGAAATATCTTTTAGTTTACCACATTTTCGGACTTTTTCCGCCTAACACATTTATTATTTACTAATTTATTATTTATTTCAGTTTTTTAATATTCTATTTATCTTATTATTTATTATTTTGTTCTTCTTGTTTACAGTTTTTTTTTAGTTCATTCTATTTAGGTTTTTTTTCTATAATTCTTATTTTTCATACCAATTCCCTCTTTTTTTATTCCTTTATAGTTTTTTTCAAGTTTTTTATTAACGCCGTTTAAGCTATTTTTTAGAAAATATGTACTTAGACGGTAACATAACCTAATTTTTTCGTTTATTTGATTTTTGGGCTTTTTTCATGTTTACTTTTACTATGTTCTTTTTTTTTTCGTAATTAAATGGTATCATAACCTATTTGATGAAAAAATTATATTGTAAAAATGTCTGCTTCTAAGAATAAATTAATACACAAACAAAAAACAAAAAACAACATTAAAAACATTAACAAATTGATAAAAATAAAAAAAAAATGAGGACAGAATTGAGCCAGACTGATTACAAAACTTTCTCTCTATCGCTTGTAAGAACAATAAGTCTTATAAAGAAAAAACACCAAAAAAATAAAAAAACAACATACAATAAAGAAAAAAGAATAAGGAAGAAACAAAAAAACATTTTTTATTATCATCATAATAAAAAATAATCGAAACAAAATAAAGTTAAAATAAATAAAAAACACAAAACAAAGGTAGGCAGAGAAAAAATAACACAGAGAACAGTTGAAAGTAAAAGATAGATAAATAAACCAAAAAAAAAAAATGTAAAATAGATAAATGAGCCAAGAGTAAAAAAGAAAAAACTAAAATACAACGAAAAAAATTTATAAACATTTTTTTTACAGGTTTTGTGTTTTTTTTTATTTATTTATAGTTTTTTTTTAAGTTTTGGAAGCTATTTTTAGAAAATATTTGTTTAGACAATAAAGTAACTCTAGGTAATTCTAAGTTTTTACTTTTTAGGGTTTTTTTCCGCTTATTACGCTTATTATTTTCCAATTTATTTTTTTTTTCAGTTTTTTGTTATTACAAAATTCTTTTTATTATTTTTTTTTCTTGTTTACAAAATTGATAAAAATAAAAAAAAATGAGGACAGAATTGAGCCAAACTGATTACAAAACTTTCTCTCTATCGCTTGTAAGAACAATAAGTCTTATAAAGAAAAAACACCAAAAAAATAAAAAAACAACATACAATAAAGAAAAAAGAATAAGGAAGAAACAAAAAAACATTTTTTATTATCATCATAATAAAAAATAATCGAAACAAAACAAATGTAAAATAAATAAAAAATACATAACAAAGGTAGGCAGAGAAAAAATAACACAGAGAACAGTAGAAAGTAAAAGATAGATAAATAAACCAAAAAAAAAAAAATGTAAAATAGATAAATGAGCCAAGAGTAAAAAAGAAAAAACTAAAATACAACGAAAAAAATTTATAAAAATTTTTTTTTACAGGTTTTGTGTTTTTTTTTATTTATTTATAGGTTTTTTTAAGTTTTGGAAGCTATTTTTAGAAAATATTTATTTAGATAATAAACTAACTCTAGGTAATTCTAAGTTTTCACTTTTTAGGGTTTTTTTCCGCTTATTACGCTTATTTTTTCCAATTAATTTTTTTTCCAGTTTTTGTTTTTATTCAATTTTTTTAATTATTTGAAAATAGAAAATAGAAAAACTTGAAATACAACGAAAAAAAACAATAGAAATTTTTTTTTATAAGTGCTACAAATTCAATAAATTCAAAGAAAAAATAACAATATTAAGCAAATGGATTTAGAAAAAAATATAAACATTGAAGAATATTAAAAACAGGAAAAAATTAGAAAATAATTAAATTTGGATAAAACAACATACACCAAATAAAAATTAAAAAAAATAAATTTAGAAACAGACAGATAAGATTATAAAAATAAAAAATATATAAAACAAGAATAAAAAACAAAACATAAAAGTAAATGATGACAATTAAACAAAAAACAAAATAAAAATGCATATTAGAAGCAAAATAAACTAAAACAGATACAAAAAATTACATAAGTTTTTTGCAATTTTGAAAAAAAAAATTTTTTTAAATATATTGAAAAATTTTGAAATAGAAATAATAAAAATAAAATTATAACAATAAAAAGAATATAAAACAAAAATTAAAAACAAAACAAATAAGTAAATGATAACAATTGATCATAAAACAAAATAAAAATGCAGATTAAGAGCAAAATAAACAAAAACAAATACAAAAATTCTATAATTTTTTTGACAATTTGAAAAAAACAACATACATCAAAAAAAAAATAAAAAAAAATAAAATTATAAACAGGCAGATAAGATTATAACAATAAAAAGAATATAAAACAAAACAAATAAGTAAATGCTGGCAATTGAACATTAAACAAAAAAAAAATGCATATTCGAGCAAAATAAACAAAAACAAATACAAAATTACATAATTTTTTTGACAATTTTTAAGAAAATTTTTTTTAAATATTTTGAAAAATTTTGGAAAAGATAAAAAACTACAAATGGATTTAAAAAAATACATAAACGTTAATTTTAAAAACAAAAAAAAATTAAAAATTAATTAAATTTGGACAAAACAACATACATCAAAAGAAATAAAAAAATTAAATTACAAACAGACACATAAGATTATAACAATAAAAAATATGCAAAACAAAAATAAAAAACAACACAAATAAGTAAATGATGACAATTGAACATAAACAAAATAAAAATGCAGATTAGGAGCAAAATAAACTAAAACAAATACAAAAAATTACATAAGTTTTTTGACAATTTTCAAAAAAAATTTTTTTTTTAAATATATTGAAAAATTTTGAAATAAAAATAATAAAACTAAAATTATGAAAGATTATAACAATAAAAAGAATAAAAAACAAAACAAATAAGTAAATGATAACAATTGAACATAAAACAAAATAAAAATGCAAATTAAGAGCAAAATAAACAAAAACAAATACAAAAATTACATAGTTTTTTTGACGATTTTTTAGAAAAAAATATTTTTTTAATATATTGAAAAATTTTGGATAGGAAAAAAACTACCAATGGATTTAGAAAAAAATATAAACATTGAAAATTGTAAACAACCAAAAAAAATTAGAAAATAAATAAATTTGAAAAAAACAACATCGATAAAAAATTAAAAAAAATAAAATTATAAACAGACAGATAAGATTATAACAATAAAAAGAATATTAAACAAAACAAATAAGTAAATAATGGCAATTGAACATTAAACAAAAAAAAAATTCAGATTCGAGCAAAATAAACAAAAACAAATACAAAAATTTACATAATTTTTTTGACAATTTTTAAGCAAAATTTTTTTTAAATATATTGAAAACCTTTGGAAAAGTTAAAAAACTACAAATGGATTTAAAAAAAAACATAAACATTAATATTAGGAACAAAAAAAAAAATTGATTAAATTTGGATAAAAAACATACATCAAATAAAAATTAAAAAAAATAAATTTAGAAACAGCCAGATAAGATTATAACAATAAAAAATATATAAAACAAAAATAAAAAACAAAACAAAAAAGTAAATGATGACAATTAAACATAAAAGAAAATAAAAATGCAGATTAGGAACAAAATAAACTAAAACAAATACAAAAAATTACATAAGTTTTTTGACAATTTTCAAAAAAAATTTTTTTTAAATATTGAAAAATTTTGAAATAAAAATAATAAAAATAAAATTATAAAAGATTATAACAATAAAAAGAATATAAAACAAAAATAAAAAACAAAACAAATGAGTAAATGATAACAATTGATTATAAAACAAAACAAAAATGCAGATTAGGAGCAAAATAAACAAAAATTACATAATTTTTTTGACAATTTTTTGAAAAAAATATTTTTTTAATATGTTGAAAAATTTTGGATAGGAAAAAAACTACAAATTGATTTAGAAAAAAATGTAAACATTGAAAATTGTAAACAACCAGAAAAAATTAGAAAATAATTAAATTTGAAAAAAACAACATACATCGATAAAAAATAAAAAAAAATAAAATTACAAACAGACAGATAAGATTATAACAATAAAAAAAGTATAAAACAAACAAAAAATGCAGATTTAGAGCAAAATAAACTAAAATAAATACAAAAAATTTCATAATTTTTTGACAATTTTCAAAAATTATTTTTTTTTTGAAAATATATTGAAAAATTTGTAAAAAAAAAACACCATTGTCTACCCTAACTATAACAAATGCTGCAAAGCGTTTGGGTGCGCACTCTGTGGGTGCCGACTACTCTCACGACAAGCGTTTGGGTGCGCACCCTTCGGTTGCTGATTACTCTCAACACTGTTATTATATAAAAAATCTATTATTGGCATATTATATTGTGTATTTGTTTACTTTATTGTTTTGGACAATAAAATATTTGTTTATTATCCTCAGCTGCTAGATAATCTCTCTTAAACTTCAGAAATCGATCATTCACTGTCTTTTTGGTCTCTTAAGATTACCGATAACGGCACATTGGGCCCGTCAACCAAAATTTTGAAATCTTGTACAACGAAGATGAATGGGCGCATTATAATGCGCGTTATAATGCGCATTAAATTAAGAGACCCCAGTTGATCAAATTTGTATTGCGGCTCAATAATAAATTAACCCTTTCTAACCCCATAACTGGGGTCATATACCCAATTTGCATATTTTGCTTGAGCTGTACATGAAAACCCCATTTCTAGTTCAACCCTGGAATAAATTGTTTGTTTTTCTGTTTTTTTTTTTAATATTATGCAAAAACATAAATATTTATGAAAGAAATTCCGATTAAGATTGATAGAATTCTTGAAAATGAGTAAAATATTAGAGAACGCTGTGACGTCATGCGGCAGGTTTTAGTGCGATGGACCAATCAGAATCGGCAAAAAGCGTCCAAAATCGCACTCTTTTATTTTCCGTCAGTGCGATGCGAAAGCAATGCCATTACAAGACCAAAAATCTTTTGTGTCCTTTCGGCCGCCGCCATGTTTTTTGCAATTTTTCGGCATTGTCGAGCGAGTTTGAGACGTGTGCATTACTGGGCAGCCCCCGTGCCTCGCAGATTGCTCGCATTCTCCAGACTGGATGGCGGTCCCACAGGCTAAATAACTCCAATATGAGAGCGCCTCTATGATGTATGCCCTGCATTTTTCAGTAGATCCAATATGGCGTCTTTTGGCGTTTTTTCCGATATGGGGGTTGGGTCTTGCTTTTCGGGGTGAATGTTGTCTAATAAATAGTTGACTTTTTTTGAAGAAAAATAACGGAGCCGATAACAAAATCCAATTTTAGACTTTGTGACAGTGAGTTTAGCACCCTATAAAACAAAAAAGCTATACAGAATGTATAGATTTTAGGGGTGACATTTATTACCCTTAGATTATAGGGTTTTTTTCATAAATAAAAAAGCTTGCAATTACGCACGACACGTCTCGAAAGTGCTTTTACCGATCTTCTAAGCTGCCAAACTCGCGATATGACGTATTTTTGAAAGTTTTACATTTAAACGTTGGATCGCTGATTGAGCGTTAAATTTTGAACGTTATTGATGTAAAATTGCGCTTTTTTTATAAATAAACAGGTCTCAAATTCACTTAAAATTTTAAAAAAGTCTTATATATAGCGGTTAAGTGCCTGATCAAGCGTTAAATTTTTGATTTTTAAACGTTTTTCGGTATTTTTGTAAAAAAAAAAGCTTTTTATTATAACGTATTTTCTTAAAATGTTGGTATTTAGAAATTAAATCGTCAATTGAAGCTTTTATTTTGTAACATATTTTCTTAAAACGTTGATATTTAGAAATTAAAACGTTATTTGACCGTTAAATTTTAATTTTTAAACGTTTTTTTTTCTAAATTTTTGTTTTTTTATAAATAAGAAAGCTTTTGTTTTATAACATATTCTCTTAAAAAGTTGATATTTAGAAATTAAAACGTTATTTGACCGTTAAATTTTATTTTTAAACGTTTTTTTTTCTAAATTTTTGTTTTTTTATAAATAAGAAAGCTTTTGTTTTATAACATATTTTCTTAAAAAGTTGATATTTAGAAATTAAAACGTTATTTGACCGTTAAATTTTAATTTCTAAACGTTTTTTTTTTTAAATTTTCAGTATTTTTGTAAAAAAAAGCTACTATTATAACGTATTTTCTTGGAAAGTTTGTATTTAGAAATTAAATCGTTAATTGAAGCTTTTATTTTATAACATATTTTGTTAAAAAGTTGATATTTAGAAATTAAAACGTTAATTAACCGTTAAATTTCAATTTTTAAACGTTTTTTTTTCTAAATTTTTGTTTTTTTATAAAAAAAAAAGCTTTTATTTTATAACATATTTTCTTAAAAAGTTGATATTTAGAAATTAAAACGTTATTTGACCGTTAAATTTTAATTTTTAAACGTTATTGATCTAAAATTATGCTTTTTTTATAAATAAAAAGGTCTCAAATGTGCTTTAATTAATCTGGTAAGCTACCTAACTTACGATTTGACTTAACTTAAAAAAAAATTTTATATATAGCGGTTAAATGTCTAATCAAGCGTTAAATTTTAATTTTTAAACGTTTTTTTCTTCAAATTTCGGTATTTTTGTAAAAAAAAGCTTTCTATTATAACGTATTTTCTTAAAAAGTTTATATTTAGAAATTAAATCGTTGATTGAAGCTTTTATTTTATAACATATTTTCTTGAAAAGTTGAAATTTAGAAATTAAAACGTTAATTAACCGTTAAATTTTAATTTTTAAAGGTTTTTTTTTTCCAAATTTTTGTGTTTTTATAATTGAAAAAGCTTTTATTTTATAACATATTTTCTTAAAAAGTTGATATTTAAAAATTAAGACGTTATTTGACCGTTAAATTTTAATTTTTAAACGTTATTGATCTAAAATTATGCTTTTTTTATAAATAGAATGGTCTCAAATGTGCTTTAATTAATCTGGTAAGCTACCTAACTTACGATTGGACTTAACTTAAAAAAAAAATCTTGTATATAGCGGTTAAATGCCTAATCAAGCGTTAAATTGTAATTTTTAAACGTTTTGTTTTCCAAATTATTGTTTTTTTATAAATGAAAAAGCTTTTATTTTATAACATATTTTCTTAAAAAGTTGATATTTAGAAATTAAAACGTTAATTAACCGTTAAATTTTAATTTTTAAACGTTTTTTTTTTCCAGATTTTTCTTTTTTTTATAAATAAAAAAGTTTTTATTTTATAACATAATTTTTAAAAAGTTGATATTTAGAAATTAAAACGTTAATTGACCGTTAAATTTTAATTTCTAAACGTTTTTTTTTTAAATTTTCGGTATTTTTGTAAAAAAAAGCTACTATTATAACGTATTTTCTTGGAAAGTTTGTATTTAGAAATTAAATCGTTAATTGAAGCTTTTATTTTATAACATATTTTGTTAAAAAGTTGATATTTAGAAATTAAAACGTTAATTAACCGTTAAATTTCAATTTTTAAACGTTTTTTTTTTTCTAAATTTTTGTTTTTTTATAAATAAAAAAGCTTTTATTTTATAACATATTTTCTTAAAAGTTGATATTTAGAAATTAAGACGTTATTTGACTGTTTAATTTTAAACGTTTTTTTTTTTCAAAATTTTTGGTATTTTTGTAAAAAAAAGCTACTATTATAACGTATTTTCTTAAAAAGTTGATATTTAGAAATTAAAACGTTATTTGACCGTTAAATTTTAATTTTTAAACGTTATTGATCTAAAATTATGCTTTTTTTATAAATAAAAAGGTCTCAAATGTGCTTTAATTAATCTGGTAAGCTACCCAACTTAGATTTGACTTAACTTAAAAAAAATTGTATATAGCGGTTAAATGTCGAATCAAGCGTTAAATTTTAATTTCTAAACGATTTTTTCTTCGAAATTTTCGGTATTTTTGTAAAAAAAAAAGCTTACTATTATAACGTATTTTCTTAAAAAGTTGATTTTTAGAAATTAAATCGTTAATTAACCGTTAAATTTTAATTTTTAAACGTTTTTTTTTTCTAAATTTTTGTTTTTTTATAAATAAAAAAGCTTTTATTTTATAACATATTTTCTTAAAAAGTTGATATTTAGAAATTAAAACGTTATTTGACCGTTAAATTTTAATTTCTAAACGTTTTTTTTTTTAATTTTTCGGTATTTTTGTAAAAAAAAGCTACTATTATAACGTATTTTCTTGGAAAGTTTATATTTAGAAATTAAATCGTTAATTGAAGCTTTTATTTTATAACATATTTTGTTAAAAAGTTGATATTTAGAAATTAAAACGTTAATTAACCGTTAAATTTTAACTTTTAAACGTTTTTTTTTTCTAAATTTTTGTTTTTTTATAAATAAAAAAGCTTTTATTTCATAACATATTTTCTTAAAAGTTGATATTTAGAAATTAAAACGTTAATTAACCGTTAAATTTTAACTTTTAGACGTTTTTTTTTCTAAATTTTTGTTTTTTTATAAATAAAAAAGCTTTTATTTTATAACATATTTTCTTAAAAGTTGATATTTAGAAATTAAAACGATAATTAACCGTTAAATTTTAATTTTTAAACGTTTTTTTTTCTAAATTTTTGTTTTTTTTATAAATAAAAAAGCTTTTATTTTATAACATATTTTCTTAGAAGTTGATATTTAGAAATTAAGACGTTATTTGACCGTTAAATTTTAATTTTTAAACGTTTTTTTCCTCAAAATTTTCGGTATTTTTGTAAAAAAAAGCTACTATTATAACGTATTTTCTTAAAAAGTTGATTTTTAGAAATTAAATCGTTAATTGAAGCTTTTATTTTATAACATATTTCCTTAAAAAGTTGATATTTAGAAATTAAAACGTTAATTAACCGTTAAATTTTAACTTTTAAACGTTTTTTTTTCTAAATTTTTGTTTTTTTATAAATAAAAAAGCTTTTATTTTATAACATATTTTCTTAAAAGTTGATATTTAGAAATTAAAACGATAATTAACCGTTAAATTTTAATTTTTAAACGTTTTTTTTTCTAAATTTTTGTTTTTTTTATAAATAAAAAAGCTTTTATTTTATAACATATTTTCTTAGAAGTTGATATTTAGAAATTAAGACGTTATTTGACCGTTAAATTTTAATTTTTAAACGTTTTTTTCCTCAAAATTTTCGGTATTTTTGTAAAAAAAAGCTACTATTATAACGTATTTTCTTAAAAAGTTGATTTTTAGAAATTAAGTCGTTAATTGAAACTTTTATTTTATAACATATTTTGTTAAAAAGTTGATATTTAGAAATTAAAACGTTAATTAACCGTTAAATTTTAATTTTTAAACGTTTTTTTTTCCAAATTTTTGTTTTTTTTATAAATAAAAAAGCTTTTATTTTATAACATATTTTCTTAAAAGTTGATATTTAGAAATTAAGACGTTATTTGACCGTTAAATTTTAATTTTTAAACGTTTTTTTCTTCAAAATTTTCGGTATTTTTGTAAAAAAAAGCTACTATTATAACGTATTTTCTTGAAAAGTTAGTATTTAAAAATTAAATCGTTAATTGAAGCTTTTATTTTATAACATATTTCCTTAAAAAGTTGATATTTAGAAATTAAAACGTTGATTAACCGTTAAATTTTAATTTTTAAACGTTTTTTTTCTAAATTTTTGTTTTTTTATAAATAAAAAAGCTTTTATTTTATAACATATTTTCTTAAAAAGTTGATATTTAGAAATTAAAACGTTATTTGACCGTTAAATTTTAATTTTTAAACGTTATTGATCTAAAATTATGCTTTTTTTATAAATAAAAAGGTCTCAAATGGGATTTAATTAATCTGGTAAGCTACCTAACTTACGATTTGACTTGACTTAAAAAAAAATTATATATAACGATTAAATGCCTAATCAAGCGTTAAATTTTTATTTTTAAACGTTATTTTTTCTAAAATATTTGTTTTCTTATAAATAAAAAATACTTGCTATATAACGTAATTTGGTAAAAAGTTGATATTTATATATTAAATTGTTAATTGACCGTTAAATTTTAATTTTTAAACGTTATTGATCTAAAATTATGCTTTTTTTATAAATAAAAAGGTCTCAAATGTGCTTTAATTAATCTGGTAAGCTACCTATCTTACGATTTGACTTAACTTAAAAAAAAAAATTTATATATAGCGGTTAAACGCCTAATCAAGCGTTAAATTTTAATTTTTAAACGTTATCGATGTAAAATTGTGCTTTTTTTATAAATAAAAAAGCCTCGAATGTGCTTAAATCAATCTGGTAAGCTACCAAACTCACGATTTGACTAACTTTTAAATAAAAAATTATATATAGCGGTTAAATTCCTAATCAAGCGATAAATTTTAAACGTTATTTTTGTAAAAAAATTTTGTTTTTTTATAGATAAAAAGCTCACTATATATAACGTAATTTTGTAAAAGTTGATATTTAGAAGTTAAATTGTTAATTGACCGTTAAATTTTAAGTTTTAAACGTTTTTGACCTTAAATTATTAATTTTTTTAAAAATATGAAAGTTTATAAGTGCACACGTTACGTCTCAAAAGTGCTTAACGCTCTTAATCAAGCGTTAAATTTTAATTTTTAAACGTTTTTTCTTTCAAATATTTGTTTTTTTTATAAACAAAAACGTATTATATGCAGTAGTTTTTTAAAAAGATTTATATTTAGACGTTTAATTGCTAATTGACTGTTAAGAAGCGATTAAGCAAAAAGTCTAGCTGTTGAAAAAATTAAATAATAGAATTCTGAAGCTGATGCGTTAATTGAGCGTTATTTTTAATTTTTAAGCGTTTTTCAATTAGAGCATGTTTAAATGTAAAAAAGCCTTTAAACATGTGTAAAATAATAAAATAAAAGCATTGTGAACATTTAAAGCTGAAAACTAAATTACTAAAAACTTTATAACGCCAAAAAACCCAGCCGTTATATCAATATTTGACGTTATAATCGTTAATATAACGTTATAAGCGCGCATAATGTACACATTTTTGTTACATTTAAAAGCGTTTATAACGCCATAAACGTTTAAAATTCTTTCCTAACTTAAACTAAAACGAAAATTTTATTGAAAAGTTATTATTAATTTTCAATTTTGTAATTTTTATTAAGCGTTTAATACGTTGAATCGGTTAAGTTATAAATTAAGAATTAAAAACTTTTAGACGTTGTCGAGTTAATAATCGTTTAAAAATTAACATTTTGGAGAAAATTATTTATATTTAGACGTTGGTCCGTTAACAAAGCGTTAAATTATAACGCTTATGATGATCAAAAGAAGAAATTTAGTTGAGAATTTAAAATTTAATAGCGTTCAAAACGTTATAATGGTATAAATCCGTTAAAAAATCGTTAAATTATAACGCTTATGATGATTGAACGTAGAAATTTAGCTAATATTTGGAAATTTAATAGCGTTCATAACGTTATAACGTTTATAACGCTATAGATCCGCTCACAAAGCGTCAAATTATAACGCTTATGATGATTAAACGTAGAAATTTAGTTAAGATTTTTAAATTTAAAAGCGTTTATAACATTTTAACGTTGACCACGTTATAAATACGTTCACAAAGCGTTAAATTATAAGTAGAAATTTACTTAAGATTTTTAAATTTAATAGCCTTTATAACGTTATAAATCCGTTAACAAAGCGTTACATTATAACGCCTATGATGATTGAACGTAGAAATTTAGCTAAGATTTTGAAATTTAATAGCGTTCATAACGTTATAACGTTTATAACGCTATAGATCCGCTCACAAAGCGTTAAATTATAACGCTTATGATGATTAAACGTAGAAATTTAGTTAAGATTTTAAAATTTAAAAGCGTTTATAACATTTTAACGTTGACAACGTTATAAATACGTTCACAAAACGTTAAATTATAAGTAGAAATTTACTTAAGATTTTTAAATTTAATAGCGTTTATAACGTTATAAATCCGTTAACAAAGCGTTAAATTATAACGCCTATGATGATTAAACGTAGAAGTTTAGTTGAGATTTTAAAATTTAATAGCGTTCATAACGTTATAACGGTATAAATCCGTTAAAAAAGCGTTAAATTATAATGCTTATGATGATTGAACGTAGAAATTTAGCTAAGATTTTGAAATTTAATAGCGTTCATAACGTTATAACGTTTATAACGCTATAGATCCGCTCACAAAGCGTTAAATTATAACGCTTATGATGATTAAACGTAGAAATTTAGTTAAGATTTTAAAATTTAAAAGCGTTTATAACGTTTTAACGTTTACAACGTTATAAATACGTTCACAAAGCGTTAAATTATAAGTAGAAATTTACTTAAGATTTTTAAATTTAATAGCCTTTATAACGTTATAAATCCGTTAACAAAGCGTTAAATTATAACGCCTATGATGATTAAACGTAGAAGTTTAGTTGAGATTTTAAAATTTAATAGCGTTCATTACGTTATAACGTTATAAATACGTTCACAAAGCGTTAAATTGTAACACTTATGATGATCAAAAGTAGAAATTTAGTTAAGATTTTAAAATTTAGTAGCGTTTATAACGTTATAACCTTTATAACGTTATAACGTTTATAACGTTATAAATCCGTTAACAAAGCGTTAAATTATAACGCCTATGATGATTAAACTTAGAAATTTACTTAAGATTTTTAAATTTGATAGCCTTTATAACGTTATAAATTCGTTAACAAAGCATTAAATTATAACGCCTATGATGTTTAAACGTAGAAGTTTAGTTGAGATTTTAAAATTTAATAGCGTTCAAAACGTTATGATGGTATAAATCCGTTAAAAAATCGTTAAATTATAACGCTTATGATGATTGAACGTAGAAATTTAGCTAAGATTTTGAAATTTAATAGCGTTCATAACGTTATAACGTTTATAACGCTATAGATCCGCTCACAAAGCGTTAAATTATAACGCTTATGATGATTAAACGTAGAAATTTAGTTAAAATTTTTAAATTTAAAAGCGTTCATAACATTTTAACGTTTACAATGTTATAAATACGTTCACAAAGCGTAAAATTATAAGTAGAAATTTACTTAAGATTTTTAAATTTAATAGCCTTTATAACGTTATAAATCCGTTAACAAAGCGTTAAATTATAACGCCTATGATGATTAAACGTAGAAGTTTAGTTGAGATTTTAAAATTTAATAGCGTTCATTACGTTATAACGTTATAAATACGTTCACAAAGCGTTAAATTGTAACACTTATGATGATCAAAAGTAGAAATTTAGTTAAGATTTTAAAATTTAGTAGCGTTTATAACGTTATAACCTTTATAACGTTATAACGTTTATAACGTTATAAATCCGTTAACAAAGCGTTAAATTATAACGCCTATGATGATTAAACTTAGAAATTTACTTAAGATTTTTAAATTTGATAGCCTTTATAACGTTATAAATTCGTTAACAAAGCATTAAATTATAACGCCTATGATGTTTAAACGTAGAAGTTTAGTTGAGATTTTAAAATTTAATAGCGTTCAAAACGTTATGATGGTATAAATCCGTTAAAAAATCGTTAAATTATAACGCTTATGATGATTGAACGTAGAAATTTAGCTAAGATTTTGAAATTTAATAGCGTTCATAACGTTATAACGTTTATAACGCTATAGATCCGCTCACAAAGCGTTAAATTATAACGCTTATGATGATTAAACGTAGAAATTTAGTTAAAATTTTTAAATTTAAAAGCGTTCATAACATTTTAACGTTTACAACGTTATAAATACGTTCACAAAGCGTAAAATTATAAGTAGAAATTTACTTAAGATTTTTAAATTTAATAGCGTTTATAACGTTATAAATCCGTTAACAAAGCGTTAAATTATAACGCCTATAATGATTAAACGTAGAAGTTTAGTTGAGATTTTAAAATTTAATAGCGTTTATAACGTTATAACGGTATAAATCCGTTAAAAAAGCGTTAAATTATAACGCTTATGATTGAACGTAGAAATTTAGCTAAGATTTTGAAATTTAATAGCGTTTATAACGTTATAAATGCAATATAAACAATACTAAAAGTCAAATTTTGTAAGAAATAACAATTGAAATTCTTGAAATTCTTGAAACAATAGAATTATTTTTTAAAATTGTATAATTGGTAATTATTATTTTTATTATTATTTACATTTTGAAATGTAATTTAAATCTGAATTTGATAACAATCTTCCGCCATTTTGATGTTGAAGGTTGTCATGTAATTAAACCCTCTTTGCTTTTAATAGGGCTTTACCCCGATAACATCGATTTTCTCTTCAGAACTTTAATTACCAGACGTTGGAAGTGTCTCTATTAATTGTTAAATTAATAATCCAATCAAAAAAAAAAAGAAAAAACAACAATAAATGCTAATCCAAAACACAAATTTGACATTTGTGTTGTTGGTAAGTAAAAACAAATATATTGTTATAAACAAAATCAGAAAAAAAATTGTTTATTATCGGCGATTAATCATCTCGACAATTTTTAAAAAACTTTTTTATTTTTTTAATCAAGTTTTTTTTTTGCGTGGGTTTTTTCACTCTTGTATTTTATAGTTCTTGATTTTTTTTACAAAAAAACAAATTTGAATGAATTTTTAACCTAACTTTTTTTTTGCTTCAGTTTTTTTTCTTTTATCACTATATTTTCACATTTTTCTACTAATTATCCGACATTCTTTTGTTCAAGTATTGTTTTTTTAAGTGTTTCTGTTTGCTATAACTTGATTTTTTTAACTGTTATTTGGTTTTGTAGTCATTCTTCGTTTGTTTTCTTTTTATTGTCGTCTTTTTTTTGTATTTTTGTCATTTTACTGTTGTTTTTCTTTTCTTTTTCATTATTTTGTTTCATTTCGGTTTATTACATTAATATTTTCCTAAAGATTTAAAATCTTAATTTTGGGTATTGCTTTTTTCTTTTTGTTCTATTTTTATGTGTTTTTTCAATGTTGTTTTTTTTATCCTATATTATTTGTTTGTTTTTTTAAATTGTTAATAGTTTAATAATAAAATTTAAACGAACGACCTATAAATGGAACAATTTTAAAATTTTAATTTTGTATTAATCAAAATTTTCTCAAAAATACTTAACAAATATTTTTGTTGTTTTTTTTATTGCTGTCTTTTTTGTTGATTTTTTTCTTTTTTATTTTCAGTTTTAAGTTTTTTTTTGAATTGTAGTTTTTTGTGTTGTTTTTTTTTCTTTTCCATCTTTTTCTTTATTTTTGCTTTTTGCATATTGTGTTTTTATCTTTTTGCATTCTGTCAGCTTATTTTTTTACTATTTTTTATATTCTAGTCGTCTTTTTTATTGTACTTATCAATTTTTTTTTATATTTTTGTTTGATAATTTTTTTATTTTTTTTTTAATATATTTTTTTACATTTTATTCTATTTTTTGTTTTTGTCTTAATTTGTTCTTCTAGTTTTTTCTTCGTATTCTATAATTTTCCACAATCATATTTTGGTTTTTTAGGTTATTTTCTTTTATTTTTTTGTTTTTTTTTTGTCTATTCTGTTGTCATTTAAGGCACTTTTTACATTTTTGTTTACTTTTTTCTGATTCTTCTACTGCTATTTGTTGCATTTTACTTAATATCATTTTTTTTTTCACTTTTTATCTTAATTTTTTTTTATTTTTGTTAACTTTTTCTCATCTTTTTTAATGATCAATTTTCCAGAATCGTACTTAACTTTTTATGAAGGGAACAACAATTTTCCAGAATCGTACTTAACTTTTTATAAGGAGAACAACAATTTTCCAGAATCGTACTTAACTTTTTATAAAACTCCAAATTTTTCATTTTTTTGGTTTTTTTACAATCTAATCTTTCAAATTTTTTTTTGTTTTTGTTTTAACTAGCTCTTGTGGTTTTTTCTTCACCTCCTCTATTTTCCTATACACAAATTTTTGCTTCATCAACACATTTCCTTTCTTATTTTTTTAGATTTTTGTTCACTTTTTTCTCTCTTTTCTATTGCTATTCGTTGCATTTTACTTTTTGTTTTGTCTTACCTAACCTCATTTTTTTTTCGCTCTTCTTATCTTAATATTTCTTTTGTTTTTTCTATTGCTATTAGTGTTTTTTACTTCTTATTTCTAAAAATTTGTTTTTTTTCTATCAACTTTTTTGTCGTCAACAAAGTTTTTTTTGAGCTTTTAGGATAGTTTTTTTTTCTATTTTTTTATCTAATTCTTCTACTTTTTTCACATTTTATTGTGTTTTCCTAATTTTTTGTCTTAATTAGCTTTTTTAGTGTTTTTTTCACATTCTCAAATTTTCTGTCAAATTCTACTTTATCAACATATTTTCTTTTTTTTTATTTTTCTTCTTTTAGTTTTTTCTTTAATTTTTAAACTTTTTTATTTAACATCATTTTTATCTTTATTTTTTTCTTTACATTTGTTTCATATTTTTTCCATTGTTTTGTTTGCTGTCTCTTTTATTTTACTTTCTGATTTTGTTTTTTTTAACCTCATTTTTTTTTGTATTTGTCTTTTTCTGTCATTTAGTTCTTTGCTACCAAAAAAGTTTTTGTGAGACCAATTTTCCAGAACCGTACTTAACTTTTTATAAAACTCCAAATTTTTTCTTCATTTTTTTGTTTTTTTTTTCAATCATCAACACATTTTTTTTCCTATTTTTTTAGATTTTTGTTTACTTTTTTCTCTCTTTTCTATTGCTATTCGTTGCATTTACTTTTTGTTTTGTCTCACTTAACCTCATTTTTTTCTTCTGTTTTTTTATCTTTATATTTGTTTTATTTTTTCTATTGCTGTTAGTGTTTTTTTACTTCTTATTTCTTAAATTTGTTTTTTTCTATCAACTTTTTTGTCGTCAACAAAGTTTTTTTCTGAGCTTTTAGGATAGTTTTTTTTTCTATTTTTTATCTAATTCTTCTATTTTTTTCACATTTCATTGTGTTTTCTTAATTTTTTGTCTTAATTAGTTCTTTTAGTGTTTTTTTCACATTCTCAAATTTTCTATCAAATTCTACTTTATCAACATATTTTCTTTTTTTTAATTTTTCCTTATTTAGTTTTTTCTTTAATTTTTAAACTTTTTTATTTAACATCATTTTTATCTTTATTTTTTTCTTTACATTTGTTTCATATTTTTTCCATTGTTTTGTTTGCTGTATTTTTTATTTTACTTTCTGATTTTGTTTTTTTTAACCTTATTTTTTTTTGTATTGGTCTTTTTCCGTCATTTAGTTCTTTGCTACCAAAAAAAGTTTTTGTGAGACCAATTTTCCAGAACCGTACTTAACTTTTTATAAAACTCCAAATTTTTTCTTCATTTTTTTGTTTTTTTTTCAATCATCAACACATTTTTTTTCCTATTTTTTTAGATTTTTGTTTACTTTTTTCTCTCTTTTCTATTGCTATTTGTTGCATTTACTTTTTGTTTTGTCTCACTTAACTTCATTTTTTTTTCTGTTTTTTTATCTTTATATTTGTTTTATTTTTTCTATTGCTGTTAGTGTTTTTTTACGTCTTATTTCTTAAATTTGTTTTTTTCTATCAACTTCTTTGTCGTCAACAAAGTTTTTTTTTGAGCCTTAAGGATAGTTTTTTTTCTATTTTTTTTACATTTCATTGTGTTTTCCTAATTTTTTCTCTTAATTAGCTCTTTTAGTGTTTTTTTCACATTCTCAAATTTTCTATCAAATTCTACTTTATCAACATATTTTCTTTTTTTTTATTTTTCTTCTTTTAGTTTTTTCTTTAATTTTTAAACTTTTTTATTTGACATCATTTTTATCTTTATTTTTTTCTTTAAATTTGTTTCATATTTTTTCCATTGTTTTGTTTGCTGTCTTTTTTGTTTTACTTTCTGATTTTGTTTTTTTCAATCTTATTTTTTTTGTATTTGTTTTTTTCCGTTATTTAGTTCTTTGCTACCAAAAAAGTTTTTGTGAGATCAATTTTCCAGAACCGTACTTAACTTTTTATAAAACTCCAAATTTTTTCTTCATTTTTTTGTTTTTTTTTTTCAATTATCAGCACATTTTTTTTCCTATTTTTTTAGATTTTTGTATACTTTTTTCTCTCTTTTCTATTGCTATTCGTTGCATTTACTTTTTGTTTTGTCTCACTTAACCTCATTTTTTTTTCTCTCTTTTTATCTTTATATTTGTTTTATTTTTTCTATTGCTGTTAGTGTTTTTTTACTTCTTATTTCTTAAATTTGTTTTTTTCTATCAACTTCTTTGTCGTCAACAAAGTTTTTTTTTGAGCTTTCAGGATAGTTTTTTTTTTCCTACTTTTTTCACATTTCATTTTCTTTTCCTAATTTTTTGTCTTAATTAGCTCTTTTAGTGTTTTTTTCCCATCTCAAATTTTCTATCAAATTCTACTTTATCAACATATTTTCTTTTTTTTAATTTTTCTTTATTTAGTTTTTTTTTTAATTTTTAAACTTTTTTATTTAACATCATTTTCATCTTTATTTTTTTCTTTACATTTGTTTCTAATTTTTCCCATTGTTTTATTTTACTTTCTGATTTTGTTTTTATCAACCTCATTTTTTTCTTTGTTTTTTTTAAATTTGTCTTTTTCCATTATTTAGTTCTTTGCTACCAAAAAAGTTTTTGTGAGACCAATTTTCCAGAATCGTACTTAACTTTTTATAAAGGGAACAACAATTTTCCAGAACCGTACCCAACTTTTTATAAAATTCCAAATTTTTTCTTAATTTTTTTGTTTTTTTTTTTCAATCTAAACATTTTATTTTTGTGTTTGTTTTAAGTAGCCCTTGTAACTTTTTCTTCACATCCTCTATTTTCCTTTACACAAATTTTTGCTTCATCAACACATTTCCTTTCTTATTTTTTTAGATTTTTGTTCAATTTTTTCTCTCTTTTCTCTCTTTTTTATTGCTATTCGTTGCATTTTACTTTTTCTTTTGTCCTACTTAACCTCATTTTTTTCTCTCTCTTTTTATCTTAATATTTGTTTGGTTTTTTCTATTGCTATTATTGCTTTTTATTTCTTATTTATTTAATTTATCAACTTCTTTGTCGTCAACAAATTGTTTTTTTTTATTTTTTTTTGTTTTTATTTTAGCTGCATATACAGTGTGAGTTATTAGTGTGGGATTGATCTCTTATGTTTTTGCTAGTGATTTAATGTAAGTTTGGCTAACCGACTGAATTTAGCAAAAACTCTATTGTTTGAAAGATTTTGGGGTTATGTGAAGGGACTTAATTTTCCAGGATCGTACTCAGTTTTTCTGAAGCACAAATTATTTAGGAAAAAAAAGTGTTTTTCTGGGGAAAAAAATATATTTTTACTCTTTCACGTCTTCATAAATAAATTTTGATAAATAATGATTGTTTATTAATTATAAAAAACATTTTTTAATAAAAAATAATTTTTTTTAGCCGATTTTTATAAAATTTCGCACATAATAACCTTGACTGATATTGTTTAAAATATAATCAATATGAGATAAATAAACAATTGTTTATTTTACGGTCATAAACACAATTTTTGCTTAATATCCCGTTATAGGACTTAAGTCGCTCAACGCTGCTTAAGTCACGTTTTTACTTATTTTTATTTTTTGTAGCTAAATTTATAGCGTTTAATTCAAAATTATAGTGGAAAGGATTAATTTATCTTTCTAATAACACACGATAACTCTGGAAATCCCTCAAACTTTGACCTTACTTAGAATTTTTCAATTAGATAATGGGATTTATCTCAAATTCAAGTCCGGCTCTGGATTAATCATCCCATTTTTATGCGGATCCAGAGAGGGATGATGACGAGAAAATAGAAATTTGGGGGAGGTTTCTTGGGGGAGGAAGATATCTTTGAATTCGGAACAGCTGAACAAAAAAAAAACCAAATCGGTAGAGCAGAAAATAAGCGGCTATTGAGCTTAAATTGCTATTTGCCAAGGACTTTCTTAATTGGAAATTTAATTCGAAAATTAATTAATTAAAAATCTAATTAATTGGGGATTTTTCATCCAGAATGAGGATCTTTGAGAGAGTTTTAAGGCGCAGATAAGCGCAACATAAATTAAAAATAAAAAAAAAACAAACGAAAACAAAAATAAAAGAAAGAAGCAACACATTATTTTAGTTTATTTTAGTTTATTTTAGTTTATTTTACTTTATTTTAGTTTATTTTAGTTTATTTTTGTTTATTTTAGACTATTTTAGTTTATTCTAGTTTATTTTACTTTATTTTAGTTTATTTTAGTTTATTTTAGTTTATTTTAGTTTATTTTAGTTTATTTTAGTTTATTTTAGTTTATTTTAGTTTATTTTACTTTATTTTAGTTTATTTTAGTTTATTTTAGTTTATTTTAGTTTATTTTAGTTTATTTTAGTTTATTTTAGTATATTTTAGTATATTTTAGTTTATTTTAGTTTATTTTAGTTTATTTTAGTTCATTTTTGTTTATTTTAGTTTATTTTATTTTAGTTTATTTTAGTTTATTTTAGTTTATTTTAGTTTAATTTAGTTCATTTTAGTTTATTTTAGTTTATTTTAGTTTATTTTAGATTATTTTAGTTTATTTTAGTTTATTTCAGTTTATTTTAATTTTTTTTTGTTTATTTTAGACTATTTTAGTTTATTTTAGTTTATTTTACTTTATTTTAGTTTATTTTAGTTTATTTTAGTTTATTTTAGTTTATTTTAGTTTATTTTAGTTTATTTTAGTTTATTTTAGTTTATTTTAGTTTATTTTAGTTTATTTTAGTTTATTTTAGTTTATTTTAGTTTATTTTAGTTTATTTTAGTTTATTTTAGTTTATTTTAGTTTATTTTAGTTTATTTTAGTTTATTTTAGTTTATTTTAGTTTATTTTAGATTATTTTAGTTTATTTTTGTTTATTTTAGTATATTTTATTTTAGTTTATTTTAGTTTTTTTTAGTTTATTTTAGTTTATTTTGGTTTGACATATTTAATGTCAATTTGCAATATCAAAACAAAAAACATGCAAAAGTGAGAAGAAAAACAACAGTAAACAAACGGCAAGAAAAGAAAAACAACAATCAAAAAATAAAAAATTTCAAATTTGTTTTTAAACCGTTTTTAAAATAAATTTGTGTCTACATTTTTAAAATAATTTTCCTGAAAAGTGATGTTTTTAGCCTTATCTATCTGTTTTCAAATTGGTATTACTGTCTGTCAATTGAAAAAACTAAAATTAGCGCCATCCATTAGCAGTTTCTTACATTAGGGTCGAAAAACCACGTTTCTACATTACGTTGCTAGACATACTAGCGCAACATAAATTAAAAATAAAAAAAAACAAACGTACACAAAAATAAAAGAAAGAAGCAACACTGAAAAACAAACGCAAAAAGTAAAACAACAACAATAAAAAAAAGCATTTTAACGCCGATGGGCATATTTAAAGTCAATTTGCAATATCGAACAAAAAGCATAAGAAGAAAAACAACAGAAACAAACGGCAAGAAAAAAAAAACAACAAAAAAAGAAAAAAATATTTCAAATTTGTTTTTAAACCGTTTTTAAAATAAATTTGTGTCTACACCTTTAAAGTAATTTTCCTGAAAAGTGATGTTTTTAGTCTTATCTATCTGTTTTCAAGTTGGTATTACTGTCTGTCAATTGAAAAAACTAAAATTAGCGACATCTATTAGCAGTTTCTTACAGTAGGGACGAAAAACCACGTTTCTACATTACGTTGCTAGACATACTAGCGCAACATAAATTAAAAATAAAAAAAAAACAAACGAACACAAAAATAAAAGAAAAAAAAACACTGGAAAACAAACGCAAAAAGTAAAACAACAACAATAAAAAAAACAGTATTTTAACGCCGATGAGCCTATTTAAAGTCAATTTGCAATATCAAAACAAAAAACATGCAAAGGTAAGAAGAAAAACAACAGTAAACAAACGGCAAAAAAAAGAAAAACAACAAAAAATAAAAAAATTCAAATTTGTTTTTAAACCGTTTTTTATATGGGATAGGCCTACAATTATGGATATGTTTTTATTTGTTGATGACGAAGAATTTGATAATAAAAAAAAACAAATTTAAAAAATAAGATGAAAAAACTAAAGTTTTATATATAAAAGCTTTACAAAAATTGTAAAAAATAATGATAAAAAAGGAGGAAAAAATGAGGTTAAGTAAGACAGAGCAAAAATTAAAATGCATCAAATAGGAATAGAAGAGACAGAAAAAAGTAGACAAAAATTTAAAAAAAAAATAGAATAAAGTCAAAAAAAAATTATTTAGATTGAAGAAATAGATCAAAAAAAAAACAACAAATGTGTTGTTTGAAACCGTAATTAAGCCAAAAAATAGAGAAAAAACTATTCTGAAAGCTCAGTGGAGCATTCTATAAGATAACAATATAAAAAATATCATTAGAAAAAGTTGAAAAAAATTAAAAAATAATAATAATATAGAATAAACAACAGCGTTAAAAAAAATAGAAAAAACTAAACAGAAACTTTAAAAAATGTTAAAATAAAAAATGAGGCTAAGTAATACAAAAAAAAAAGTAAAATGCATCAAATAGCAATCGAAGAGACAGAAAAAAGTAGACAAAAATGTAAAAAAAATAGAATAAAGTACAAAAAAAAATATATTTAAGTTTAAAAAATAGATTAAAAAAAAATATGCTGTTTTAAAACGTAATCAAGCTTAAAATTAGGAAAAAACCAGCAAATTTTTCTCTAAAAAAAAGATATGAGAATTTTGTAGCAAATGGAATAGACGACTTATTTTAGCGCCACCCTGTATACAAATTTTAACGCAAATTTTAATATTGTGACGTGATAGCTTACAGTACGGTTTATTTCTATAACTTATTTACACACTTATTTATTTATAAACTAATATTACACTACTTTAATTTTACACTGATTCATATGTCTGTCAATTGACGGAAATAAAATTAGCGACATCTATTAGCAGTTTCTTACATTAGAGTCGAAAAACCACGTTTCTACATTACGTTGCTAGACATAATAAAAAAGTCAGACTTAGTTTGAATAAATTTGCTTCGACTTTATTTTTAAATTAAAAATAGTGATTTTTTACTCTATCAAAAAATGTCAAAAACGCCGGCTGTGTAACTTTTTCTTTTAAATTAATTATTTTAATGATTTTAAAGATGTTTAAAATAATTTTCCTGAAAAGTGATGTTATTACCCTTATCTATTAGTTGTCAAGTTGGTATTACTGTCTGTCAATTGACAAAACTAAAATTAGCGACATCTATTAGCAGTTTCTTACATTAGGGTCGAGAAACCACGTTTCTACATTACGTTGCTAGACATAATAAAAAAGTCAGACTTAGTTTGAATAAATTTGTTTCGACTTTATTTTTAAATTAAAAATAGTGATTTTTTACTCTGTCAAAAAATGTCAAAAACGCCGGCTGTGTAACTTTTTCTTTTAAATTAATTATTTTAAAGATGTTTAAAATAATTTTCCTGAAAAGTGATGATTTTAGCCTTATCTATCTGTTTTTCAAGTTGGTATTACTGTCTGTCAATTGAAAAAACTAAAATTAGCGACATCTATTATCAGTTTCTTATACTAGGGTCGATAAACCACGTTTCTACATTACGTTGCTAGGCATAATAAAAAGGTCCAACGTTTAACTCGATGGACTTAGTTTGAATAAATTTGCTTTGACTTTATTTTTAAATTAAAAATGGTGATTTTTTACTCTGTCAAAAAATGTCAAAAACGCCGCCTGTGTAACTTTTTCTTCAGATGTTTAAAATAAATTTGTGTCTACACCCTTAAAGTAATTTTCCTGAAAAGTGATGTTATTAGCCTGATCTATTAGTTGTCCAGTTGGTATTACTGTCTGTCAATTGACAAAATAAAAATTAGCGACATCTATTAGCAGTTTCTTACATTAGGGTCGAGAAACCACGTTTCGACATTATGTTGCTAGACATAATAAAAAGGTCAGACTTAGTTTGAATAAATTTACTTCGACTTGATTTTTAAATTAAAATTTGTTACTCTGTCAAAAAAAAAATGCTGTCAAAAACGCCGCCTGTTTGATTTTTATACATGTAAGATTTTCTTTAGGTGTTTAATATAAATGTGTGTCTACACCCTTAAAGTAATTTTCCTGAAAAGTGATGTTATTAGCCTTATCTATTTAATTATTTTCTTTACAACCCCCTAAAATACCTACTAACCCTTAAAAAGCAAATTTGGTTAAAATTTTGTTAATATAAGTTCTCGGCGTAGGGTTTGAAGCCTTTGGCAGCTCGGTTTGTCTGCCTACTTAAGTGTGGAGTTAAGGGATGAGGGTGAAAGGGCGGAATATCCATAAAGGCAGCGAATGACGGTGCTGCCGCCGAGACCGTAACGTAATTACTCCAGCGAAATACAACCCCGTAAAAAAGCGCTCTAGGTCAAAGCGTTTCTCGTAAATTCCTGCACCCTTTTAAGAGGGATGATTGATAATTATTGGTGGCGGTAAAGTTGAAAAGGAAGACACTTTTAAGGAAAATCTGTCATCGTGGAAAATGAACTGCCTTCCGTTCAAACAAGGGATGAATTGCATGGTTGCCAACATTAACCCTGGTTGACCCCGGAAATATCCCTCTTTCTGGAGACCGTAAAACATTAATTTTCCACTCAACATTCATCCAGGATAATGGATGGATTACGGGAAAGATGACGGCGGCTTTAATCGTTTTCAAAAAAATTATTTTCACCTATGGCCACCGATTTTTTTGTCGGGCCGCCATTTTTACGGCTCGGGAATTCTTTAATTAAATCGCCTTCTGGGTAGCCAATTAGCTGCAATTCCAATTATTCCTGGAATTGTCTGTGGTTTAAGCCCCAGCAAAAAAATATTTTTGCTGAAATGGTCCGAAAGGAACCACAGAAAATAAATTAATCGGAAAAAAACAAAAGAGGCAGCTTTTTGGCGGTATTAATGTCAAAATAAATAAAAAAATAAAAATGAATAAATTCAGTTTTAATTGCAATAAAATTTCCAAAAACAAAAATGAAAACATTTGGCATATTAATTTGTATTTTTTTCTAATTGATTTTTTTTTTGTTAAAAAATTCAATTATTTACTTCTAAAACTTATTTCTCAAATTCATTTATTTGTCAAAACACAAAAATTTATGATATTAAAGTAAAAAACAAAAAGAAAAATTGAAAGACAAAAAAACCGATTGGATGAAAAAAGAAGAGAAATTTATAGAAAAACACTGTTAAATAAAAAAAGATGGATAATAAAGTCAATTTTAGAAAAAATGGGAAAGAGAAACTGTGTTTATGGCAAAAAATTTGAAAAAAAAAATACTAAGAAATAAAGAATGACAAAATATTGAGTAAGACAAGAAGAAAAGGTAAAATAGAATACACAGCAATAAAAAAGATAGTAAAAACTAAAAGAAAATGTAGAAAAAAAAAGAAGTTTAATAAAACTTAACAAGAAGTAAAATGCAACAATAAAGAAAAAACAAAAAAAGTAAACTAAATTAAAATAAAGCTGATGCTAAATTAAAAAAATAGTTACTTAAAGAAAGAACTAAAAGTATAAAAAAGAAAAAAAGAAAAAATTGGTTGATGAAACAGAGTTAGATTGAGAAAAAAAATTTTAAAACAAAATTAAAAAATAGACCAAAAAGTAAAAAAATATGTTTAGATGAAAGAATTGTCAAAAAGAGAAAAAAAATAGAAAACACTGTTTTCAAAAAAAATTAATCGGAAAAAAACAAAGCAGACAGCTTTTTGGCGGTTTTAATGTCAAAATAAATAAAAAAATATAAATAAAAATGAATAAATTCAGTTTTAATTGCAATAAAATTTCTAAAAACAAAAATAAAATCTAAAAAAAATGAAAACATTTGGAATATTAATTTGTATTTTTTTCTAATTGATTTTTTTTTTTGTTAAAAAATTCAATTATTTACTTCTAAAACTTATTTCTCAAATTCATTTATTTTTTACAACACAAAAATTTATAATATTAAAGAAAAAAACTAGGAAAAAAATTGAACCGATTGGATAGAAAAGAAGAAAAATTTATAGAAAAACAGTGGTAAATAAAAAAATATCGATAATAAAGATAATTTAAGAAAAAATGGAAAAAGCAAGGAATTTGATATAGAAAAAAACTAAGGAATAAGAAGAAAAAAAATTAACAATGTAAATAAAAAAGATAGTAAAAACTTAAAGAAAATGCAGAAAAAAAAATTAAGTTTAATAAAACTTAACAAGAAGTAAAATGAAATAATGGAAAAAACAGAAAAAGTAAACAAAATCAAAATAGAGCTGATGCTAAATAAAAAAAATAGACAATTAAAGAGGGAACTAAAAGTATAAAAAACAAAAAAAATTGAAAATTGGTTGGATTGAGAAAAAAATTCATAAGACAAAATCAAAAAATAGACCAAAAAGTAAAAAATATGTTTGAAAGAATTGTCAAAAAGAGGAAAACAATAGAAAACACTGTTTCTGAAAAAACCTAATAACAAAAAAAAACTTAAAACATTTGGCACACTCAGATGTAATTTTTTCTAAATGATTTTTTTTTTGTTAAAAAATTCAATAAGTTGTTTTTGAAATTTATTTCTCAAATTTATTTATTTTTCACAACACAGAAATTTATAATATTAAAGAAAAAAACTAGGAAAAAAATTGAACCGATTGGATAAAAAAAGAAGAAAAATTTATAGAAAAACAATGTTAAATAAAAAAAGATGGATAATAAAGACAATTTTAGAAAAAATTAAAAAAAAAACTGTGTTTATGGCAAAAAATTTGATAAAAAAAAACTAAGAAATAAAAAATGACAAAATATTGAGTAAGACAAGAAGAAAAGGTAAAATAGAATACACAGCAATAAAAAAGATAGTATAAACTAAAAGAAAATGAAGAAAAAAAAAGAAGTTTAATAAAGCTTAACAAGAAGTAAAATGCAATAATGAAGAAAAAACAAAAAAAGTAAACTAAATTTAAATAAAGCTGATGCTAAATAAAAAAAATAGGTAATTAAAGAAAGAACTAAAAGTATAAAAAAGAAAAAAAGAAAAAATTGGTTGATGAAACAGAGTTAGATTGAGAAAAAAAATTTTAAAACAAAATTAAAAAATAGACCAAAAAGTAAAAAAATATGTTTAGATGAAAGAATTGTCAAAAAGAGAAAAAAAATAGAAAATACTGTTTTCAAAAAAAATTAATCGGAAAAAAACAAAGCAGACAGCTTTTTGGCGGTTTTAATGTCAAAATAAATAAAAAAATAAAAATAAAATGAATAAATTCAGTTTTAATTGCAATAAAATTTCCAAAAACAAAAATAAAAACTAAAAAAAAATGAAAACATTTGGCATATTAATTTGTATTTTTTTCTAATTGATTTTTTTTTTTGTTAAAAAATTCAATTATTTACTTCTAAAACTTATTTCTCAAATTCATTTATTTTTTACAACACAAAAATTTATAATATTAAAGAAAAAAACTAGGAAAAAAATTGAACCGATTGGATAGAAAAGAAGAAAAATTTATAGAAAAACAGTGGTAAATAAAAAAATATCGATAATAAAGATAATTTAAGAAAAAATGGAAAAAGCAAGGAATTTGATATAGAAAAAAACTAAGGAATAAGAAGAAAAAAAATTAACAATGTAAATAAAAAAGATAGTAAAAACTTAAAGAAAATGCAGAAAAAAAAATTAAGTTTAATAAAACTTAACAAGAAGTAAAATGAAATAATGGAAAAAACAGAAAAAGTAAACAAAATCAAAATAGAGCTGATGCTAAATAAAAAAAATAGACAATTAAAGAAAGAACTAAAAGTATAAAAAACAAAAAAAATTGAAAATTGGTTGGATTGAGAAAAAAATTCATAAGACAAAATCAAAAAATAGACCAAAAAGTAAAAAATATGTTTGAAAGAATTGTCAAAAAGAGGAAAACAATAGAAAACACTGTTTCTGAAAAAACCTAATAACAAAAAAAAACTTAAAACATTTGGCACACTCAGATGTAATTTTTTCTAAATGATTTTTTTTTTGTTAAAAAATTCAATAAGTTGTTTTTGAAATTTATTTCTCAAATTTATTTATTTTTCACAACACAGAAATTTATAATATTAAAGAAAAAAACTAGGAAAAAAATTGAACCGATTGGATAAAAAAAGAAGAAAAATTTATAGAAAAACAATGTTAAATAAAAAAAGATGGATAATAAAGACAATTTTAGAAAAAATAAAAAAAAAAACTGTGTTTATGGCAAAAAATTTGATAAAAAAAAACTAAGAAATAAAAAATGACAAAATATTGAGTAAGACAAGAAGAAAAGGTAAAATAGAATACACAGCAATAAAAAAGATAGTATAAACTAAAAGAAAATGAAGAAAAAAAAAGAAGTTTAATAAAACTTAACAAGAAGTAAAATGCAATAATGAAGAAAAAACAAAAAAAAGTAAACTAAATTAAAATAAAGCTGATGCTAAATAAAAAAAATAGGTAATTAAAGAAAGAACTAAAAGTATAAAAAAGAAAAAAATAAAAAATTGGTTGATGAAGCAGAGTTTGATTGAGAAAAAAAATTTTAAAACAAAATTAAAAAATAGACCAAAAAGTAAAAAAATATGTTTAGATGAAAGAATTGTCAAAAAGAGAAAAAAAATAGAAAACACTGTTTTCAAAAAAAAAACAAAAAAAGATGAAAACATTTGGCATATTAAGATGTAATTTTTTGTAAATGATTTTTTTTTTTTTGAATTCATTAATTTGCTTCTAAAATTTATTTCTCAAATTCACTTATTTTTCAAAACACAAAAATTTATAGAAAAACAATGTTAAATAAAAAAAGATGGATAATAAAGACAATTTAAGAAAAAATGGAAAAAAGAAACTGTGTTTATGGCAAAAAATTTGATAAAAAAAAACTAAGAAATAAAAAATGACAAAATATTGAGTAAGACAAGAAGAAAAGGTAAAATAGAATACACAGCAATAAAAAAGATAGTAAAAACTAAAAGAAAATGAAGAAAAAAAAAGAAGTTTAATAAAACTTAACAAGAAGTAAAATGCAATGATGAAAAAAAATAGAAAAAAGTAAACAAAATTAAAATAAAACTGATGCTACATTAAAAAAATAGGTAATTAAAGAAAGAACTAAAAGTATAACAAAGAAAAAAATAGAAAAATGATTGATGAAGCAGAGATTGATTGAGAAAATAATTCTTAAAACAAAATAAAAAAATAGACCAAAAAGTAAAAAAAAAAAAATATGTTTAGATGAAAGAATTGTCAAAAAGAGAAAAAAATAGAAAACACTGTTTTCAAAAAAAACCTAAAAACAAAAAAAGATGAAATCATTTGGCACATTAAAATGTAATTTTTTCTAAATGATTTTTTTTTTTAAATTCAATAATTTGCTTCTAAAATTTATTTCTCAAATTCATTTATTTTTTACAACACAAAAATTTATAATATTAAAGTAAAAAACAAGAAGAAAATATTGAAAGAGAAAAAACCGATTGGATGAAAAAAGAAGAAAAATTTATAGAAAAACAGTGTTAAATAAAAAAAGATGGATAATAAAGACAATTTTAGAAAAAATGGAAAAGAGAAACTGTGTTTATGGCAAAAAATTTGATAAAAAAAAGACTAAGAAATAAAAAATGACAAAGTATTGAGTAAGACAAGAAGAAAAAGTAAAATAGAATACACAGCAATAAAAAAGATAGTAAAAACTAAGAGAAAATGTAGAAAAAAAAGAAGTTTAATAAAACTTAACAAAAAATAAAATGCAATAATGAAAATAAATTGAAAAAAGTAAACAAAATCAAAATAGAGCTGATGATAAATGAAAAAAATAAGTAATTAAAAAAAAAAAATAAAAGTCTAAAAAAGAAACAATAGAAAATTGGTTGATGAAGCAGTTTGATTGAGAAAAAAAAATGTTAAAACAAAATCAAAAAATAGAACAAAAAGTAAAAAAAATATGTTTAGATGAAAGAATTATCAAAAAAAAATAAATAAAAAACACTGTTTCCAAAAAAAAGCTAAAAACAAAAACAGATAAAAACATTTGGTATGTTAAGATGTAATTTTTTCTAAATGATTTTTTTTTGTTAAAAAATTCAATAATTTGCTTCTAAAATTTATTTTTTTACAACACAAAAATTTATAATATTAAAGTAAAAACAAGAAGAAAAATTGAAAAAGAAAAAAACCGATTGAATGAAAAAAGAAGAGAAATTTATAGAAAAACAGTGTTAAATAAAAAAAGATCGATGATAAAGACAATTATAGAAAAACTGGAAAAAAGAAATTGTTTATGGCAAAAAATTTGATAAAAAAAGACTAAGAAATAAAAAATAACAAAATATTGAGTAAGAAAGAAGAAAGAGTAAAATAGAATACACAGCAATAAAAAAATACAATAAAAACTAAAAGAAAATGTAGAAAAAAAATTAAGTTTAATAAAACTTAACAGAAAACAGAAAAAAATAAACAAAATCAAAATAAAGCTGACGCTAAATATAAAAAAAATAGGTAATTAAAGAAAGAACTAAAAGTATAAAAAAGAAAAAAATAGAAAAATGATTGATGAAGCAGAGATTGATTGAGAAAATAATTCTTTTTAACCAAAATAAAAAAATAAATTAAAAAGTAAAAAAAAAAAATATGTTTAGATGAAAGAATTGTCAAAAAGAGAAAAAAATAAAAAACACTGTTTCCAAAAAAAAGCTAAAAACAAAAAAAGATGAAAACATTTGGCACATTAAAATGTAATTTTTTCTAATTGATTTTTTTTTTAAATTCAATAATTTGCTTCTAAAATTTTTCTTCTCAAATTCATTTATTTTTTACAACACAAAAAATTATAATATTAAAGTAAAAAACAAGAAAAAAAATTGAAAGACAAAAAACCGATTGGATGAAAAAAGAAAAAAAATTTATAGAAAAACAATGTTAAATAAAAAAAGATGGATAATAAAGACAATTTAAGAAAAAATGGAAAAAAGAAACTGTGTTTATCGCGAAAAATTTGATAAAAAAAAACTAAGAAATAAAAAATGACAAAATATTGAGTAAGACAAGAAGAAAAGGTAAAATAGAATACACAGCAATGAAAAAGATAGTAAAAACTAAAAGAAAATAGAACTGATGCTAAATAAAAAAAAAATTGACAATTTAAGAAAAAACTAAAAGTATAAAAAAGATAAAAATAGAAAATTGGTTGATGAAGCAGTTTGATTGAGAAAAAAAAATGTTAAAACAAAATCAAAAAATAGACCAAAAAGTAAAAAAAATATGTTTAGATGAAAGAATTATCAAAAAAAAAATAAATAAAAAACACTGTTTCCAAAAAAAAGCTAAAAACAAAAAAAGATAAAAACATTTGGTATGTTAAGATGTAATTTTTTCTAAATGATTTTTTTTTGTTTAAGAATTCAATAATTTGCTTCTAAAATTTATTTTTTTACAACACAAAAATTTATAATACTAAAGTAAAAACAAGAAGAAAAATTGAAAAAGAAAAAAACCGATTGAATGAAAAAAGAAGAGAAATTTATAGAAAAACAATGTTAAATAAAAAAATATCGATGATAAAGACAACTTTTAAAAAAATGGAAAAAAAAATGTGTTTATGGCAAAAAATTTGATAAAAAAAAACTAAAAAATGAAAAATGACAAAGTATTGAGTAAGACAAGAAGAAAAAGTAAAATAGAATACACAGCAATGAAAAAGATAGTAAAAACTAAAAGAAAATAGAACTGATGCTAAATAAAAAAAAAATAGTCAATTTAAGAAAAAACTAAAAGTATAAAAAAGAAAAAAATAGAAAATTGGTTGATGAAGCAGAGTTTCATTGAGAAAAAAATGTTTAAAACAAAATTAAAAAATAGACTAAAAAACAAAAAAAATATGTTTAGATGAAAGAATTGTCAAATAGAGAAAAAAATAGAAAACACTGCTTCCAAAAAAAAGCTAAAAACAAAAAAAGATGAAAACATTTGGCACATTAAAATGTAATTTTTTCTAATTGATTTTTTTTTGTTAAAAAATTCAATTATTTACTTCTAAAACTTATTTCTCAAATTCATTTATTTTTTACAACACAAAAATTTATAATATTAAAGTAAAAAACAAGAAGAAAAATTGAAAGAGGAAAAAACCGATTAGATGAAAAAAAGAGAGAAATTTATAGAAAAACCATGTTAAACAAAAATAGATCGATAATAAAGACAATTTTTAAAAAAATGGAAAAAAAAATTTGTTTATGGCAAAAAATTTGCTAAAAAAAAACTAAAAAATGAAAAATTGAGAAAAAAGTATACAAAATTTAAATAAAAAAATGCTAAATAAAAAAAATAGACAATTAAACAAAGATCTGAAATTATAAAAATGAAAAAAATAGAAAAATTGTGGATAAAGCAGAGTTTGATTATAGAAAATTAGAGAATATAAACAAAAAACTAAAAAAAATTCTTAAAACAAAATCAAAAAATATACCAAAAAGTAAAAAAATATATAAAAGAATTGTGAAAAAGAGAAAAAAAAAACTAGAAAACACTGAAATGTGATATTTTAATAAAAAAAATAAGAAAAAAAAAATTTAAGGGTAAGTACAATGAAAAATGAGAATAGAGATGAGATTAGAAAATAATAATCAAAAAAATAAGCTGGGAGAAAACAAAAGAATATGGATGTCAAATACAATATGCAAAAAAAAAGAAAAATAACAAAAAGGAAAACAAGAAAAAGGTGGAAAAGAAAGAAAAAAGCCAATCTGAAAAGTAAAGAAATGTTGTTGATGAGAGACAATTTGATTACAAAAAAATACAAAATTAGTAAATACAGAAAATAAACAAAAACAGAAGATAAAAACAAATAATAATCAAAATGATAAGGAAGACTAACTGGCCGTTAATAAATCAGTAATTGAAGAAAAAACTAAAAAGACAGACAAGAAAAAAAATAGTAAATTTGTTGAAGAAACAGAATTTGATTATCGAAAATTTGGAGAATATAAAGAAAAAAATATAAAAACAAATTAAGACAAAATCAAAAAATAGACAAAAGGTAACAAAATATATTTAAATTAAAGAAAAGAAGAAAAAAACATATAGAAAAAACCGAAATAAAAATAAAAGTGAAATAATTTTTTAGAGATGAGATTATAAATAATATCAATAAGAAAAAGAACAAAAAGTGAAAAATAACAATAGAAAGAAAGAAAAAGATGAAAAAAAAAACAAAAAGCAAAAGTAAAAAGGAATGTTGCTGAATAACAAAAAAATTAAAAATTAAAAATTTGAAAAAAATAAACTAAATAGACCAAGTAAGACAAAAATAAAAATAAGGGGGTGCGCAACCCTTCTCGTCACAGCTATAATTTACGTCAAATATGTTAAAAAATCTTTTTTTTATTAATGTACTGCAGCGGAATTGTAAATGTAAATAATTTAGCATACATTTTTCTCCCCTATTTACTCGAGTATGAATTTAAATATAGATTTCCCACCCCACAATACAAATATTATCTCAATTTTCGGCTATTATGCAAATATTTGGAGGTTTCTCTGTCGGTTTTGGTTCGAAAAAAGAAAGCACAAATGGCTTTATGATGGGAAAAACGGTAAAATAATTTGCTGAAGAGAGAAATTTAATAGGATTGTGTTTACTTTGTGTTTTATAGTGCACGAAATTAATCTTTTTCGCATTAAGTTCATTAAGCGAGCCGGATAAAACCGCTTGTAAGGGGTGTTTTAGGGCTTTTGTATAACAAAATAAGCTAGACCAGTGAAAAAAGGGCATTTTTTTCAAAAAAAAATGAGTTAAAGTAGAAAAAAATCTGGTTCTAAGCTTTTAGCTCAGCCTGCTCCAGGCAGGTTCTATAGGGTTTATGTCAGGAAACCTGGCTGGCTATTTTTTCTTGTTCTATTAGATTTAAGTCAGGAAACCCACAAGGCTGGTTCATCTTCAGTTTTCAGAGCAAAATTTCTGATTTTTTCTGTTTTGCTCAACTTGTTCTAGGAATTTTCTATAGGATTGAAATCGGGAATCCTAGGAGACCGATTCATCTTAGATTTTTGCTGTCGATAAATGATTTTGACAGAATAGATAACACTTCCTAATCAAATTTTTCTATCTTTACAACCTATCATGGAAACCTGCTGTTACCTTTATCTCTTTTCAATTTTTTTTCTCTTTTGTGAAGCAAAAACCATGTGGATTTGCATTTTAACAACAAAATCTATGAGTATTCCATTACTTTAACCAAACACAATTCGTTGAACGGAAACTGCTTGTTAAAATCATGATCAGAATGGTGGAGTTAAGTGGACTAGAACGTTAAACTCGTTCAATTTTTTCATTTTTTTTTTATTTATTTTTTTTTTTGTTGCGACAACCATGTCGGATTGGATTATACACAAAAACTGACATGGATGATACAGAAAAAGGCATAATTCGTTTGTTTCCATCTTGCCTAATTGATAGTCACTTATAGAAAAAATTATAAAAAATCACTCGTCTCTCTCTTTTTATCTCACACATTTGTTCATTATTTTCTCTTCTTCTAACCCATTTTCACCTTTGCTTAATTGATAGTCACTTATAGAACAAATTATAAAAAATCACTCGTCTCTCTCTTTTTATCTCACACATTTCTTCATTATTTTCTCTTCTTCTAACCCATTTTTACCTTTGCTTAATTGATAGTCACTTATAGAACAAATTATAAAAAATCACTCGTCTCTCTCTTTTTATCTCACACATTTCTTCATTATTTTTTCTTTGTCTAACCCATTTCCACCTTGGCTAATTGATTGTCACTTATAGAACAAATTAAAAAAAGTCACTCGTCTCTCTCTTTTTATCTCACACATTTGTTCAATATTTTCTCTTCTTCTAACACATTTTCACCTTTGCTTAATTGATAGTCACTTATAGAACAAATTATAAAAAATCACTCGTCTCTTTCTTTTTATCTCACACATTTCTTTATTATTTTCTCTTTTTCTAACCCATTTTCACCTTGCCCAATTGATAGTCACTTATAGAACAAATTATGAAAAATCACTCGCCTCTCTCTTTTTATCTCACACATTTCTTCGTTATTTTCTCTTTTTCTAACCCATATGTTTTTTTTTTTTTTTTGATTTTGCATTAGAATGTTGACATGTTTATGTTTTTTTTAGTTTTTTTTTTTAAATACAGTGATGGTTTTATTATTATTATGTTTTTGTACTTACTGTTTATACTTTAAATTGGTTATCTTCAAGTTTTCTTCTTGTTTATCTACATTTTTATCTCTTTTTATAATATTTTTAAAAAATGATATTTTTATTTATTTTTTTCCAATCATTCCACATTATTAGGTTTTTTTGTCTAACAATAGTTTTTTCTCTGATTTTCTTATTTTCCTTTTTCAATATGTTTGTTTTTGTTTTTTATTGTTTTACATTTTTTACCTTCTTTCCTCTCATTTAAATCTCGGTATTTAAGTTTTTTCTTTCTGTCTTTTTTTTGAAATACTTTTTGAAGTACTTTTTTATCATGTGTTTTTTGTCAGTTTTTTTAAAATTAAATTCTTTCTGTTATAATTGTTTTTTTCTGGCTTTTCCTATTTTTGTTTTTAAGACTTTAATTTTTTGTTTTGCTTTTTTCTGTATTGTTATCTGCAATTATCACTGCTTTTGGCGCTTTTTTTGTTTTTATTATTTTGTTTCTAACAATTGTTTTATTTGTTTTTTTTTTTATCACAATAATGTGTCTAGAATGTTTATTATTGCCTGTGTCTTTTTTTTTCTCGATTTATATTTTTCTTTAAATTAAGCTATTTTTTTGTTTTATTATTGGTTTTAATGTTTGTTTTTACTTTTTTTATAGAGTTTATATTCTTACTTTTCATTATGGTTGCCTATAAGAATATGTTACCAGGTAGCTTTTTTTTATATTTTCTAATTTTGTATCAGTCATTTGTTTTTTTTGTTTTTTTATATTTTACTTGCTAATGCATTTTTGTGTGCTGTTGTTTTCTGTTTTTCTTCAATTTTGTGTACTTGTTTCATCTTTTTTTTCTGCATTTTTTGTTTTCATTTCTTTAATGTTGCCTAGCCAAAAATATTTTTGTGTTATTTTTATTTATGTTGTACCTATAATTCCTTTTTTATGGAATTTTTTTAAGCTTTGATTTTCGCATGGTTTTTTGAGCAGATTTTTCATTGTTTATTTTTTTGTTTTTTTTTACATTTTACATTGTTTTTTTTATTTTTTATATATTATTATTTCTGGTTTTACTGTTACTTTTATTGATTTTTCTGTATTTTTGTTTTTTATCTCATTTACGCATTGTTTGTTTATTATTTTTTTTAAATTAATATTTTTGTTGTTTATGTCATTAATTTTTTTTTGTCGTCTATTTTTTTCTATTGTTACTTTAGTTTTTAGAATATTTTATCATTTTCTTTTTATCTGATCTATTTATTTCTAAGTTATTAAGGCACACTACTGTTTTTATTTATTTTTTTCTGTTTTTATTTTTATTTTTTTTATTTATTTTTTTTCTGTTTTTATTTATATTTTTCTGTGTTTATTGTTTCATCATTTATTTTTATTTTTTCTATATTCTTATCTTTAATTATTGCTGTTCTTATTATGTCTATTTTAAGTATTTTTTTTTAGTTTTTTAATTTTTATTATTATTTTTTTTTGTTTTTTTAATGGCATTTATTTTTTTTGTTTTATTATTTTGATTTAGCTTTCTCTTTTCTTGTTTCTTGTTTTTTTTTTGTATTCTTTTTGTAATTTGGTTTTTTTTTATTTTTGGCATTATCTGACTTTATATTTGCTTTTATTCTTTCTATATGGAAGTTTATATAGCATTGTTTTTGTTTTTATTATGGCTTTTTTTATCCGATCTTTTACTTTTTTCTACCACTTTTTTTGTTTTTTTCTATTCTTATTTTAGTTTTTTTTCTTGAACGAAAATGCAGTACTGATGGCAATTGTGAAAACGGCATTTTGATAAAATAACACATATAGACCGAGAGCTCACACTAGACAATTCCTCGCTATAGTATTTGGAATAATTTTGAAGTGAGGAACGTCAATCGTTGAAAATTCATTTTGATACAATAAAGGTTATTTAATTTGGCTTGCGAAACCTATGCAATCAGATTAATTGCCTGATGATGGTCGCTAGATTATGCGAAACTTTAATTTTTTCAATTAATTTTTTGAGTGGAAAAGCATTACTAATAGTGTCGATACATTATCTTATAGACCAAGAGCTTGTAGTCGTAACTTATGGTGTTCTATGGAAAAGATTTACCGATCATTGCCTCTTATATCCAAAAAGAAAACAGCTAATACAAATTTATTTAGAAGCAAAGATCTATAGGCTTATATATTTTTTTTTTCTTATAGACCAAGAGCTTATACTCAGTAATTTGTAGTTGTATCTAATGGTTTTCTATAGAAAAATTTACTGATCATTGCCTTTTATTTACAAAAACAAAAAGCAGGTAATACAAATTTATTTAGAGATCCATAGGCTTCTGTTTTTGTTATCTTATAGACCAAGAGCTTATAGCAAGTGAGCTGTAGCCATAATTAATGGTGTTCTATGGGAAAGATTTACTTTCCAAAAAGAAAACAGCTAATAAAAATTTATTTAGAAGAAAAAATTTATAGGCTTATGTATTTTTATTATCTTATAGACCAAGAGCTTATAGCAAGTGAGCCGTAGCTATAACTAATGGTGTTCTATGGGAAAGATTTACTGATCATTGCCTCTTACATCCAAAAAGAAATCAGCTTATACAAATTTATTTAGAAGCAAAGATCTATAGGCTTATATATTTTTTTTTTCTTATAGAGCAAGAGCTTATACTCAGTAATTTGTAGTTGTATCTAATGGTTTTCTATAGAAAAATTTACTGATCATTGCCTTTTATTTACAAAAACAAAAAGCAGGTAATACAAATTTATTTAGAGATCCATAGGGTTATGTTGTTTTTATCTTATAGACCAAGAGCTTATAGTCATGGCAAATAGTGTCTTATATTAGACATTTACCAAAAAATATAGCTAATAAAATTTGTTTAGAATAAAAAACTCATCGATTTATCTATTATAATTATCTTATAGACCGAGAGCTTATAGTGAGTTAGCTGTAGCTATAGCAAAAGTGGTCTATGATGGAGATTTACTGATCATTGCCTCTTACAATCAAAAAATAGACTTATTTATCAGATTTTTAGCTCTCATCAGTGCGACTTTTTGTAACTTTATGTTTTTTGTGTCTATATTAGTCTTGTTTTGATATTTTGAATTTTTTTTTTTAAGATATGAGCAGCTGGGTTTGGCAGCGCCATCGCAGAAGATTGACCTCATCAATGAACACCTTTTTGAACGTCCACTAGAAATAAGTCCGACCTCTTCGTCATGACCATGTCAGTAGCAGCTAAAATATGCAGAAGGATGTCACCAAAGACCTTCGCCCTCTCCGCCATAGGCCTCACCATCCTCCTTTGCGTTTATTATGCGAGATACACCACCGAGATCAGGAGCCCCCCGCAAGATAACCCCAAAATGGAGGAAAGCGACTTACCACAGCCCCAGAGGATGCTCCAACTGGTCCAAAGGGCCAGAAAAGAGAGCAAAAGCAGCGCCTTCCAAGTGTGCCCCAAGCTCTATGCGGCGGAAGCTGATGTGAACACTGTGGATGTTTTTAAAGATTTTGAGTTTCAGGTGAGTTTCTAATAATAGAAAAGCAAACATAAACATTTCTTCGAAGAAGAAAAAAATTGTGAAACGCTAAAGAAACTTGAGCGGATTCTTATCAAACGCTTTGCGTAGATCAGCATAAAATCGGGGTAGCGTGCTGGCTTGTATTCTCTTGAAACAGATAAAGATCTTCGCGGAATACTTACCTTTTTTACCAGATTTTTGTAGTGTTGCATTATTTTTTAATAATTTTTTAATATCTTATTACTTGCGGCTCCTTATCTATAATAATTAGGAGAACTATTGAGCTTACAGTACAGACTAAGCTTGTTGTAAACGTCAAAAGTGACAATTATAGCAAAACATTGTGATATAGAATTTTGTCAAGGATTCTAACTCTAGGTAGCAACTCTCAGACTATAAGTCAGGTCAGGTCAGAAGCTTGTGTGACACAGTGCCGGACAATGTTTACAATATCCTATTAATTACTTTGTGTTTTATACTGCACGAAATTAATCTTGTTGGCATTAAATTCGTTAAGCGAGCTGGATGAAACCGCTTGAAAGAGGTGTTTTGGGGCTTTTGTATAACAAAATAAGCTAGACCAGTGAAAAAGGGCATTTTTTTCAAAAAAAATGAGTTAAAATTGAAAAAAATCCGATTTTTTAGGTCAACATGCTCCAGGCAGGTTCTATAGGGTTTAGGTCAGGAAACCTAGGAGCTCAGTTGATCTGAGCTGCGCTTGCCTCGTAAAATTGAAAGACAAATGAAAAAAATGATTTTTTCAGAAAGAAAAAACAAATTAACCAAAAAAAAACTAACAATTTATTTACAAATTCAATTAAAAGATCATTAATAAAACACAAAACGTCAGATATATATACCGCTTCGAGTTTGCTAAATAATAAAATTAATGTAATCTGACCTAACCTAACCTCACTTATGTTTGCGCAAAGCTCACTTTGCCGCACTCAACGTTTGTACAAAAACAAAAGAAAAAAAATGATAAATTCAATTAAAAGATCATTGATAAAACACAAAAAGTCGTATATAAATACCGCTTCGAGCTTGCTAAATAATAAAATTTATGCAATTGGACCTAACCTAACCGCACTTATGTTTGCGCAAAGTTTACCTTTGCCGCACTCAATGTTTGTACAAAAACAAAAGAAAAGAGTTTATAAATTCAATTAAAAGATCATTAATAAAACACAAAAAGTTATATATAAATACCGCTTCGAGTTTGTTAAATAATAAAATTGATGAAATTTTACATAACCTAACCTCACTTATGTTTGCGCAAAATTTACTTTGTCGCATTTAATGTTTGTACAAAAACAAAAGAAAAGAGTTTATAAATTCAATTAAAAGATGATTAATAAAACAAAAGAGGTCAGATATAAATAATGCTCGATGAAAGTGATCTTTTTAATAATTACAGAAGATCAGATTGTCTAATACTCTCCAAATCAATAGATTTTTTCCCTTAGACAGTCGAAAAAGTTGGAAAAACGCTCGTAAAAGCGCAAAGTGTGATAAAACTTCTTATGACGTTTTGGCCACTTAACCAATAGGATTTGGTGGAATAAAAGAATTCCCTTTGTGTATCAAAGTTGGATATAAAGTTTGCACGCGTCTATAAAAGAAAAAAGCAAAAAAACAGAAATGAAAAATAAAAAAATGATTAACAAAGTGAGAATGAAAGAAGAAGACATCAAACATAAAAAAAACAAAGAAAACAGACAGAAAGAAATATAAATAAACAAGAGAAAATACGAAAAATTGAGGAAAAAAAGTACAATAGGACAATAACCAAAAATAAAAATAGAAAAGCTTATTGAAAACAAAAAAAAATTATGATAAATAAATAAATAAGAATCATAAGAGACAGAAAAAAGAAAAATTTAGACAATAGAATAACAAACAAACTAAAACAGCTAAAACATAAAACAACAAAAAAAGCTGAGAAAGGAAAGGAAAAGAAGAAATCAAAAAAATATGTTAAAAAATAACAAAAATAAAATCTTAAAATACATAAATAGATTTGAAATATGTGGTAATTATCGTAAAAACATGAACAAAATAAGAAGAATACCAATAAAAGATGCAGAATGCCAAAATAAACAAAATAAAATAATAATAAAGCCCCTAAAAAATATTGAAAAAGACAAAAATAAACAAAAAAAACTGCAAAAATAGGAAACACTATGTACAACAGAGGCATAAGACAGAAAAAAAATAGAGATAAAAGAGCGAAAAATCTATATTTATAGAAGAATTTCAACGCAAGAATAGAAGAAAAAAAAATAAAAACTAGGCTAAACAACAACAATTAAAAATAGACAGCAAATCAAAAAAAAAAAACAATATATAAAAAATGTAGACAGTAAAAAAAAACTTTAAACAAAAGATGCAGTATGCTAACAAAATCAAAAACAAAATAAATTTTGAAAAACATTATCTCAAAAAAAAGATAACTAGAAGAGAAAAACAGAAAATAGAAACTATTTACAGCAAAAAAAAAGAGAAGAAAAGAGAAATAATTAAAAGATCTTAAAATTAAATAAAATTTAACTCGACAAAAGCAAAAATTAAAAAAGAACGGATAATAAAGAAGAAAGTAAAAGCAAAAGAGCATTAAAAGCACAAGAAAAAGAAAAAATAATGATAAAAATAGAAAGAAAACAAAAAGTTTGATGCTTTTTGCGATCTTAGAATACATAAAAAAAAATCAAAAAAAATATGAGACAATGAGCATAATTAAAAATAAAATCGTTCACTTATTAAAAAAGATAAAAGAAATAGGAAAGATAAAAGACAGAAAACATGAAAAGTTGAGCAAGGAAACAAGAAACAACAAAAAACAATAAAAAATACGAAAACAAAACTAAAAACACACAAGGAAACTGAGACAAAAATAGAAATAGAGCAGTTTAATAATAAAAACATTTAAATTATATAAAAAACATTTAAGAAAAAACGTTAAATAAAAATACTGAGAAGAAGAAAGTAAATCTAGACAGTAAATCTTAAAAATAATAGAAAGTCTAACAAAAATAGTAAAAAATACTAAGAAAAAGAAAACAATAATCTGAAAAATATTTAAAAATCTTACAACAAAGGAGAAAAAATATAAAAAAATGCAAACAAAAATAAATAAGAGAAATAAACAAATTTTATACAATAGAATAAAAAACAAGAAAAGCTAAAAATAGATTTTAAAAAGAAAACAAATCAAGAAAAACTAGAAAATAGAAACAAAAATATTCTGAAAAATAGTGAAAATTAAAAAACACAAAAACAAATTTAAAAATGAAAAATTATTGAAATAATAAAAATAAGAAGAAGTAAAAAAAAATGTAAGAGAATAGAAACAGAAATGCAAATGGAAAATGCAGTATGCCAAAAAACACAAAACAAAAAATACCATAGTAAACACAATAAAAAAGCCAAAAAAAAAGCACAAATAAAAGAAATAGTAATTAAAATAAAAAAATTAAAATTATTTATTTCAAGCAAAAAGCAGAAAAGAGATAAAAAACTACAGTTATAGAAAGTCTCTAACGAAAGACCAAATATAGAAAAAAAACATAAAATGAGCTACAAAACAGGCGAATAAAAAAACCGACAAAAAATAATAAGCAAAATAGAAAAAAACTTAGACAGTAGAACAAAAAAAAGTTTTGAAAATCTAAAAATACATAAAAAAAATAAACAAAATTTAAGAAAAAGAGAAATAAAACAAGAAAAATTTAAAAACTTGAAAACGAAGAAAAACCAAAATATTCTAAAAAATAGTGGAAATTAAAAAACACAAAAACAATTTTAAAAATGTTAAAAATTGTTGAAATAATAAAAATATCAAAAAAATGTAAGAGGATAGAAAAAGAAATTCAAATAAAAAATGCAGTATGCCAAAAAACACAAAACAAAAAATAGCATAGTTAAACACAATAAAAAAGAAACAAAAAAAAAATGCTGAAACAAATACTAATTAAATAAAAAAAATAAAGTCTATTTACTGCACAAGCAAAAAGCAGAAAACAGATAAAAAAATAAAAACATACAATTATAGAAAATCTCCAACACAAGAAAAAATATAGGAAAAAAAGTAAAAAAATAAGCTACAAAAAACGCGAGTATAAAAAACAGACAAAAAAATTATAAACAAAATCGAAAACAAAGTTAACCGGTAGAACAAAAAAAAGTTTCGAAGATCTAAAAATACATAAAAAAAATAAAAAACTAAAAATGAGGATAAACAAAAATATTCTGAAAAATAGTAGAAATTAAAAAACACAAAAACAATTTCAAAAATGTTAAAAATTGTTGAAACATTAAAAATAATAAAAATATTAAAAAAATGTAAGAGAATAGAAAAAGAAATGCAAATAGAAAATGCCAAAAAACATAAAACAAAAAATAGCATACTAAACACAATAAAAAAAAACAAAAAAAAGCAGAAATAAAAACAAATAGTTTTTATGAAGATTAACAAAAATGATACAAAAAATGAAGATTATTTACTGCACAAGCAAAAAGCAGAAAACAGATAAAAAAAATAAAAACATACAGTTATAGAAAATCTCTAACGCAAAGAAAATTATAAAAAAAATTAGCTACAAAAAACACAAGTAAAAAAACAGACGCAAAATAATAAACAAAATCGAAAAAAGTTAGACAGTAGAACCAAAAAAAGTCTAGAAATTCTAAAAATACATAAAAAAATAAAAAACAAAACAAAAAAAATACAAGAGAAAGAGAAAACAACCGAGACAATATTCTAAAAAGTAGCACAAATTGAAAAAAAAAGGTTCTTCTGAGAATACGTAGAAAAGAAAATAAATGTAAGATAAGCAATTGTCAAAAAAATATGCAGTGCGCCAACACAAATAAAACATAAAATAAAAACAAGAACAAATTTTTTTTTAAATCTAAAAATACATAAAGAATCTAAATAAAAAAAGATTGACAAAAAAACACAAATAACTCAATATAACAAACAGTATAAGGTAACATTATTAAAAAAAAGAAAAAAACATAACATAAACACAAAAAAAAATGATAAACCAGGTACAATGATAAATATAAAAAATAATTACAAAATTTCCCCAAATTGATAAGATAGAACAGAATTTTTAAAAGATAAAAATCTAGAAAAAAAAAGCATATATATTTCATAAAAAAATTGACAAAAAAACATTAGAAAACAATAAAATGTAAAAAGATAAAAAAAAGTAATTTAAAAAAAAAACAAAGATAATAAAAAGTGTAAAATAAATAAACATAGAACAGAATTATTAAGATATGAATCTAGAAAAAAAAAGCATTAAAAAAATTGACAAAAAAACATTAGAAAACAATAAAATGTAAAAAAATAAAAGAAGTAATTTAAAAAAAAAAACAAAGATAATAAAAAGTGTAAAATAAATAAACATAGAACAGAATTATTCAAAGATATAAATCTAGAAAAAAAAGCATAGATATTTCATAGAAAAATTGACAAAAAAACATTAGAAAACAATAAAATGTAAGACAATAAATGAAAGTAATGTAAAAAAAACAAAGATAATAAAAAGTGTAAAATAAATAAACATTAGAGAACAATAAAATGTAAGGAGATGAAGAAAAGTAATGTTAAAAAAAACAAAGATAATAAAAAGTGTAAAATAAATAAGCAAAATATAAAATTGAAAGTAAACAAATAATCAAAAAAACATTGGAAAAAAGATAAATGCACTAGCAAAAAAAACATCGGATATCTGTTTCGACCACCAAGTGGTCATCATCAGGAGATAAATAAGAATAAATAAAAAATGCTAGGTACAACACAAACAAGTTTTGTTGGTAGAAAAAAAATATTTAAAATTTGTTCCTGTGACAATACTCTTACAATAATCTTCAACATTATAAGCCAAAATAAGAAAAAAAACAGAAAAAAATAATAATTTGAGAGAAAAAAAAACAGAAAGAAAAAACAGAGAAATTGTAAATTGTGAAAAAGTGACAGATAAAGTCAAAAAGATCATAATAGAAACATGTGATCAAAAGGAAGTCACTAAAAAATGTAAACAGAAATAAAAAAAAAACAAAAATGACAAACGTAATTATGGAAAACAAACAAAAATTCAATGTTTTTTAAATAATGCAATTTTTTATTTAAAAAAAAATAGATGCCGCCATCTTGAAAAACCGTTCTCGGGCGTGAACTTTAGCGCTTCCAAGTGATTAGTGACAACATCAAAGCGTTCGACAAGAAGCTCCCCTAACCTCAATTTTATCTTTTCTTTTGTTTTTTCTTCGACCGCACAAGATGGTAACAGAGAAGACTCGTCGTCACAACTTTGTAAAAAAGTTCTCTTTGTCTTGGATTCTATGGATTTAGAGTTCATTTCATGTCTGCTTAGCTTACAAGTTGACATAAAGAGAGACGCGTCAACTGAATTTACTTTTGGTGGATGTCAGCGAAGGGATGAACTTACAAGAAATTGGGGTGGAAAATGGTTCAGTTAGGGTGCAGAGCTAACAGCAAACAGGGAGGAATTTACATGTGTTAGAGGGTGTAGACTGATTTTGTCTGTCAAACTGCTGTCATTTAATGAAATTTAAATAAGCAGAAACTAGATTGGGGGTGAATAAAAAAGAAAATTTGAGTCAAAGAATCAAGTCACAACATAATTTTTGTCTCTTTTTTTTTGTTTTTTTCTTACATTTTTACTTATTTCTTCTGTTTTTCAAGTGTCTTATCAACCTAGTTCATTTTTGATTATTCTATTATAACGTAATTGTGATGTTTTTTTATTAACATCTTTTTTATTATATCTTTCTTCTATTTCCTTTGTTTCTTCTGTTCCTTCACTTCTTTTTCTTTATTTTGCTCTGCTAAATTCTTCACATCTTCTGTTTCTTTTGAATTTTTCTTCACTCACTGAGTTTGTTTTTTGTTTCTTTCTATCACGTCTTTCCACATTTCTCTTTCTTTTGTTTTTTTATAAGATGTTTTTTTCTTCTGCTGTTTTTGCAACAAACTTCTTTTGTTTCTGTAGTTTTAAATAATTTGTTTTTACTTTTGATGAACTTTGAAAGTATTAATAAATTTTAAAAAATAAATATGAAAATTTCAAATTTATTTTTATAAAATTTTCGGAAAATTATTAAAAAATAAACCAAAAGAAGAGAATCATAAACTAAAAAATTGAAAAAAAAACCCTTTTAATGATAGGAAAAAAAAAGTGATATAGATAAGCAAAAAAAAGCAAAAAACCCAAAATCCAAAAAAAATAGTAGCTTTAGAAGTCATAAATATCTGTCAAAAAATTATGACAGCTCTTATTGTAAATCGGTAATAAAAACACAGTTTCCTCTAAACCGCCGGATTAAAAGTGGCTTCAATGTGGTTAATGTAATTTTTTCAATTTTTGATTTTTACACAGCCTCCGCTGATCCTAAAACCCCGTGTACAAAGCATTAATTAAACCACTACAATTAACGAATTTTCACTATTTTCCTATTAGAAAACGACCGTGTGAATCCATAAATAAACAAAGAAATAAACACGGAAGCCCGCAGCAGGTCGTTTGCATTTCAATTAAGCCCAGTCCTGCTTTCCATATTTTCTTAAGCAAAACAACAATAAACTGATTGCGGCATGTTTACTGGCACAGCACAGTTGTCCCAATTTTCCAAACAGAAAAAAAACAACAGTTATTCCATCTGAATAAACAGGGCCGTCGAACTTTTTCCAATTTGGAACCGCTGGAAATTTATAGAAGTCTTTAGTCTTGGATCAAAAAAAAACAAAACCAATTTTTGTTTTGACCATGTAAAAAAACCACGAAAAAAAATTTTTGACCAACAAAACAATGTGAGACACGTTTTGCTGGTATTAGAGCTCATAAGTCTCTCATAGCTCTTTTATCCAATCCAAAACCTCTATTTTGGCATTCTGATCATCACCTGTAATTTTTTTTTAAGCAGAGTTAACTCGGCGTTAGGCAAGAGCTAATAATTGATCAACAATTGACCTGACTTGACCTGTACATTTTTTTTTAATAAGCAAAAGCTAATAATTAATCAACTATTTACCTGACCTGACCTGTAATTTCTTTTTTAAGCAAAGTTAACTCGGCGTTAGGCAAGAGCTAATAATTGATCATCACTTGAGTTGACCTAACCTGTAATTTCTTTTTTAATAAGCAAGAGCTAATAATTGATCAACAGTTGACCTGACCTAACATTTTTTTTAAGCAGAGTTAACTCGGTCTTAGGCAAGAGTTAATAGTTGATCAACAATTGACCTGATCTGAACTGTAATTTCTTTTTTAAGCACAGTTAACTCGGCGTTAGGCAAGAGCTAAGAATTGATCAAGAATTCACCTGACCTAATCTAAAACTTTTTTTAAGCAGAGTTAACTCGGCGTTAGACGACCTAACTTGTATTTTTTTTTAATAAGCAAGAGCTAATAATTAATCAACAGTTGACCTGACCTGTAATTTCTTTTTTAAGCAGAGTTAACTCGGCGTTAGGCAAGAGCTAAGAATTGATCAAGAATTGACCTGACCTAATCTAAAATTTTTTTTAAGCAGAGTTAACTCGACGTTAAACAAGAGCTAATAATTGATTAATAATTGACCTGATCTGAACTGTAATTTATTTTTGAAGCAGAGTTAACTCGGCGTTAGGCAAGAGCTAAGAATTGATCAAGAATTGACCTGACCTAATCTAAAATTTTTTTTAAGCAGAGTTAACTTGACGTTAGACGACCTAACTTGTAATTTTTTTTTAATAAGCAAGAGCTAATAATTAATCAACAGTTGACCTGACCTGTAATTTCTTTTTTAAGCAGAGTTAACTCGGCGTTAGGCAAGAGCTAAGAATTGATCAAGAATTGACCTGACCTAATCTAAAATTTTTTTTAAGCAGAGTTAACTCGACGTTAAACAAGAGCTAATAATTGATTAATAATTGACCTGATCTGAACTGTAATTTATTTTTTAAGCAGAGTTAACTCGGCGTTAGGCAAGAGCTAAGAATTGATCAAGAATTGACCTGACCTAATCTAAAATTTTTTTTAAGCAAGAGCTAATAATTAATCAACAGTTGACCTGACCTGTAATTTCTTTTTTAAGCAGAGTTAACTCGGCGTTAGGCAAGAGCTAATAATTGATCAACAATTGACCTAAACCGACCTGTAATTTCTTTTTTAAGCAGAGTTAACTCGGCGTTAGGCCAGAGCTAAGAATTGATCAAGAATTGACCTGACCTGATCTAAAATTTTTTTTTTAAGCCGAGTTAACTCGGCGTTAGACGACCTAACCTGTAATTTTTTTTTAATAAGCAAGAGCTAATAATTAACAACAGTTGACCTGACCTGTAATTTCTTTTTTAAGCAGAGTTAACTCGGCGTTAGGCAAGAGCTAATAATTGATCAACAATTGACCTGACCTGTAAATTCTTTTTTGAACAGAGTTAACTTGGCGTTAAGAAAGAGCTAATAATTGATGAAAAATTGACCTGATCTAACCTGTAATTTTTTTTTAAGCAGAGTTAACTTGACGTTAAGCAAGAGCTAATAATGGGTCAACAATTGACCTGACTTGTAATTTCTTTTTTAAGAGGAGTTAACTCGGCGTTAGGCAAGAGCTAATAATTGATCATCAATTGAGTTGACCTGATCTGTAATTTCTTTTTTAAGCAGAGTTAACTCGGCGTTAAGCAAAAACTAATAATTGATCAACAATTGACCTGACCTGTAAATTCTTTTTTGAACAGAGTTAACTCGGCGTTAAGAAAGAGCTTATAATTGATAAAAAATTGACCTGATCTAACCTGTAATGTTTTTTTAAGCAGAGTTAACTCGGCGTTAGGCAAGAGCTAATAATTGATCAACAATTGACCTGACCCGACTTGTAATTTCTTTTTTGAGCAGAGTTAACTCGGCGTTAGACAAGAGCTAATAATCGATCAACAATTGACCAGACTTGTAATTTCTTTTTTAAGCAGAGTTAACGCGGCGTTAAGAAAGAGCTAATAATTGATGAACAATTGACAAGACCTAACTTGTAATTTTTTTTAAGCAGAGTTTACTTGACGTTAAGCAAAAGCTAATAATGGGTCAACCATTGACCTGACCTGTAATTTCTTTTCAAAGCAGAGTTATCTCGGCGTTAAGCAAGAGTTAATAATTGATCAACAATTGACCTGACTTAACCTGTACTTGCTTTTTTAATAAGCAAAAGTTAATAATTAATCAACAATTGACTTGACCTGTAATTTCTTTTTAAGCAGAGTTAACTTGGCGTTAGGCAAGAGCTAAGAATTGATCAACAATTGACCTGACCTGATCTAAAATTTCTTTTTTAAGCAGAGTTAACTCGGCGTTAGACAAGAGCTAATAATTGATCATCACTTGAGTTGACCTAACCTGTAATTTCTTTTTTTAATAAGCAAGAGCTAATAATTGATCAACAGTTGACCTAACCTAACATTTTTTTTAAGCAGAGTTAACTCGACGTTAAGCAAGAGCTAATAATTGATCAATAATTAATCTGACCTGACCTGTAATTTTTTTTAAGCAGAGTTAACTCGAGGTTAGGCAAGAGCTAATAATTGATCAACAGATGACCTGACCTGACCGGCATTTTCTTTATTAAGCAGAGTTAACTCGGCGTTAAGCAAGAGCTAATAAGTGATCAACAATTGTTAATAATAAACAAAGTTATGTAGACTTTTGTCTTAATTGTTTTTTGACCTGACCTAACCTGAGCAATGTTTCCGTATTCATTTAGTTACCCAAAATTTGTAGAAAATTAATTTTTGGTCATTATTTCAGCTCAATATTGAATAAATCAATATATATATTAAAAAAAAAAACATAAAAATTATGAAAATAATTTCTTACACTGTTGCCAAATATATTTCATTGCTAAGCAAGAGCTAATAATTGACCACTACTTGATCAACAAAATTTTGTTGTCTTGATTGAAGTTAGATCTGACCTGACCTGACCTGACCTGACTAACTCTTTAATATTGACCTAGTTTCTCTTAAGCTGTCAACAGTTAGCTTATGACTATTAGGTCAGTTTGTCATTAAATAAGTCATTGTACAATTAATTATTGTCTAAAAATGTTTATCTTTTTATTAAACATTAAACAATTTTTTTGCGCTGTTGCCAAGCATGCGTTTTTTTCTTCAACAAACCGCCGAAAAACCTTTTGGTTTCTCTGAAGTAAAGTCAGCTCAGCGCTAAGCAAGAGCTATTAATTAAACAGTCAACAAAACAAAATATTTTTTACACTGTTGCCAAATACACGTTTTTTTCTTTAACAAAACGCAGAAAAAATCGCTTGAAAAATTGTCTACAACCAAGCTTTTAGCTAATAATTGACGTTATGTCCAAGCAAGAGCTAATAATTGTTGATAACGTCGTACAATTTTGTTGTGATTGTTGTCAAATTTCAGTTGTCAAAACGTGTGTTTTGATTATACAGATTTTCAATTGTTTTTGAAAAAAAAAGCACATCGTCTCTTGAAAGGTACTCAAAATAGCTACTCTATGCCAGTCTTTTGTTTATTCAACATCGAAAACAATTGGTTTTGTTTGTTTTTCTCGGTGCAAATTCCCCATTCACACGTATTTGTCTTATGCCAAGTCGAGAAACACTTTGTTTGCCTTTACAGAGAACATGGTAAGAGTGAACTAAAATGGCTGACAGCTATTGTTATCGCTTTAACTCAGTTTAGAGAAAAACGCTCGATTTGTGCGGTTTGAAACCGCGATAAAAGGGGCGTTTTTCGGTATTTTTATATTCTTTATTCTGGGCTGGATTTTCATTGCTGATGGTTCTATTCAACAATTCGAATGAAAATAAAAACGCTTTGGAGGATTTGAAGTGGAAACCGATTTGGATTTTGTAACATTTTAGAAGTGGACTGGAAGTCCTTCGAGATTTCGCATGGTCAAGCGGTTTTTTTCGGTTATCTCTTAGTGATTTTAATGGAATTTTCACTCATCAGTGAGTTTGAACGTGTTTGCTCAATCTAGTGTTAATTCTTATTTAGATGGAACTTTATCTTCCATTTGAAACACAAAATAAACAAAAAAAGTCAAAATTATTGGAAAAAAAAATCCAGTGTACATAGTCATGAAAAAAAAAGAAACAAAATAGTAAAACTAAAACAAGAAAAAAAGAAAGTAAAGATTTGAATACAAGACAATACAAGAATGCTGTAAAAAAGAATAAAAAGAAAGACTACAAAAAAAAAAATTCTTAGCAAAGTAAATATAACAACAAAAAACTTTTTTTTTGTTTTTATTTTTTATTTTATTTTTGTTGGCGCACTGCATATTTTTTAGACGTTTTTTATCTTACATTTATTTTCTTCTCTGTGTATTCTCAGAAGAGCTTTTTTTTCCAATTTGTGCTACTTTTTAGAATATTGTCTCGGTTGTTTTCTCTTTCTCTTATTTTGTTTTTTATTTTTTTATGTATTTTTAGAACTTCTAGACCTCTTTTTGTATGTTTTTATTTTTTTTTATCTGTTTTTTGCTTGTGCAGTAAATAATCTTCATTTTTTTATTTTAATTACTATTTGTTTTGATTTCTGCATTTTTTTTTGTTTTTTTTTATTGTGTTTACTATGCTATTTTTTGTTTTAGGTTTTGGCATATTGCATTTTCTATTTGCATTTCTTTTCTATTCTCTTACATTTTTTTAATATTTTTGAAATTTCCACTATTTTTCAGAATATTTTTGTTTTTCTTCATTTTTTATTTTTTATTTGTTTTATGTATTTGTAGATCTTCGAAACTTTTTTTTGTTCTACTGTCTAACTTTGTTTTCTATTTTGTTTATAAATTTTTTGTTTGTTTTTTAAACTCGCGTTTTTTGTAGCTTATTTTTGTACTTTTTTTCCTATATTTTTTCTTGTGTTGGAGATTTTCTATAATTGTATATTTTTATTTTTTTATCTGTTTTCTGCTTATTGCTTGTGCAGTAAATAGACTTTATTTTTTTATTTCAATTACTATTTGTTTTTATTTCGGCATTTTTTTTTTTGTTTTTTTTTATTGTGTTTATTATTTTTTGTTTTATGTTTTTTGGCATACTGAATTTTCTATTTGCATTTTTTTTTCTATTCTCTTACATTTTTTTTACTTTTTATTATTTATATTATTTCAACAATTTTTAACATTTTTAAAATTGTTTTTGTGCTTTTTAATTTCCACTATTTTTCAGAATATTTTTGTTTTTTTTTATTCTCTATTTTTTAATTTGTTTTCTTTTTACAATCTATTTTTAGCTTTTCTTGTCTTTTTATTCTATTGAATAAAATTTGCTTATTTCTCTTATTTATTTTGGTTTGCATTTTTTTATAATATTTTTTTTTCTTTGTTGTAAGATTTTTAAATATTTTTCTAATGTCTAGATTAGATTATTCTTTTCTTTTTCTCAGTATTTTCTACAATTTTTGTTATGTATGTATTGTTAGACTTTCTTTTTTTTTAAGGTTCACTTTCTTTTTCTCAGTATTTTTGTTTTATGTTTTTTCTTAAATGTCTCTTATAATATTTATATGTTTTTTATTAGTAAACTGCTCTATTTCTATTTTTGCTTGTTGTCTCAGTTTTCTTATGTGTTTTTAGTTTTGTTTTCTAGTTTTTTATTTTTTTTTTGTTTTTTCTTGTTCAGTTTTTTTTCGTGTTTTCTGTCTTTCATCTTTCCTATTTTTTTTTTCTATTTTTTTTAATAAGTGAACGATTCTATTTTTAGTTATGCAAATTGTCGCATTTTTTTTTGTTTTTTCTTTATGTATTCTAAGGTATATAAAGTATATGCATTCTAATTAAGCCAAACGGGAAATTTTTTTCTTTTGAATTTGCAAAGAGCATTAAATTTTTTATGTTTTTTTACTTATTTTTATCATTATTTTTTCTTCTTCTTGTTTTTTAATGCTCTTTTGCTTTTTTCTTTCTTCTTTCTTATACGTTCTTTCTTAATTTTTGCTTTTGTCGAGTTAAATTTCATTTAATTTTAAGATCTTTTAATTATTTCTTTTTTCTCCCTTTTTTTTTATTTTTTTTTTTTGTTGTAAATAGTTTCTATTTTCCTCTTCTAGTTACCTTTTTTTGGAGATTATGTTTTTCAAAATTTATTTTGTTTTTGATTTTGTTAGCATACTGCATCTTTTGTTTAAAGTTTTTTTTTACTGTCTAACATTTTTTATATATTGTTTTCTTTTTTTTGATTTGCTGTCTATTTTTAATTGTTGTTGTTGTCTGGCACAGTTTTTATTTTTTCTGCTTCTATTCTTGCGTTGAAATTTTTCTATAAATATAGATTTTTCGCTCTTTTATCTCTTTTTTTCTGTTTTATGCTTCTGTTGTACATAGTGTTTTCTATTTTGAGATTTTATTTTTGTTATTTTTTTGATCACTTTTTTTCCTTTCTTTTACTTTTTCAGCTTTTTATGTTGTTTTATGTTTATTATGTTTTGGCTTTTTTAGTTTTTTTGTTATTCCATTGTCTAAATTTTTCTTTTTTCTGTCTCTTATGATTCTTATTTATTTATTTATCATATTTGTTTTTTGTTTTCAAAAAGCTTTTCTATTTTTATTTTTGGTTATTGTCCTATCGTACTTTTTTTCCTCAATTTTTCGTATTTTTTTCTATTTGATGTCTTTTTCTTTCATTCTCACTTTGTTTATCATTTTTTTATTTTTCATTTCTGTTTTTTTGCTTTTTTCTTTTATAGACGTGTACAAACTTTATATCCAACTTTGATACACAAAGGGAATTCTTTTATTCCACCAAATCCTATTGGTTAAGTGGCCAAAACGTCATAAGAAGTTTTATCACACTTTGCGCTTTTACGAGCGTTTTTCCAACTTTTTCGACTGTCTAAGGGGAAAAATCTATTGATTTGGAGAGTATTAGACAATCTGATCTTCTGTAATTATTAAAAAGATCACTTTCATCGAGCATTATTTATATCTGACCTCTTTTGTTTTATTAATGATCTTTTAATCGAATTTATAAACTCTTTTCTTTTGTTTTTGTACAAACATTTAGTACGGCAAAGTAAACTTTGCGCAAACATAAGTGAGGTTAGGTTAGGTCAAATTTCATCAACTTTATTATTTAGCAAGCTTAAAGCGGTATTTATATCTGACTTTTTGTGTTTTATTAATGATCTTTTAATTCTTTTTTTTTTTTGTACAAACGTTGAGTGCGGCAAAGTAAACTTTGCGCAAACATAAGTGAAGTTAGGTTAGGTAAAACTTTATCAATTTTATTATTTAGCAAGCTCAAAGCGGTATTTATATCTGACTTTTTGTGTTTTATTAATGATCTTTTAATTCTTTTTTTTTTGTACAAACGTTGAGTGCGGCAAAGTAAACTTTGCGCAAACATAAGTGAGGTTAGGTTAGGTAAAATTTTATCAATTTTATTATTTAGAAAGCGGTATTTATATCTGACTTTTTGTGTTTTATCAATGATCTTTTAATTCTTTTTATTTTGTTTTTGTACAAACATTGAGTGCGGCAAAGTAAACTTTGCGCAAACATAAGTGAGGCTAGGTTAGGTCAAATTTTATCAATTTTATTATTTAGCAAACTCGAAGCGGTATTTATATCTGACTTTTTGTTTTTTATCAATGATCTTTTAACTGAATTTATAATTTTTTTTCTTTTGTTTTTGTACAAACATTGAATGCGACAAAGTAAATTTTGCGCAAACATAAGTGAGGTTAGGTTAGGTCAGATTTTGAAGCGGTATTTTCACCTGACCTTTTGCCTTTTAATTAATGCTCCTTTAATTGAATTTACAAGCGCTTCTCTTGTTTTTGTAAACACACATAATGTCAAAATTAATTGTATTCGCTTATAAATCAGTGCGACAAAGTGAAGTTTGCGCAAACATCATGCTTGTTTATTATTGAGTGCGGCAAAGTAAAGTTTGCACAAACATTGAGTTGGGGGAGTGTTGCTTGGGGGGCTGGTTCAAACATTGGAGTATTTTCCAGACCGACGGGGATGAATTTTGATGAAAAATGTTGAAAAGAAGAAAATTTGGAAAATTATATCAAAATTTTGGCGAATTTAACGAAGAAAAGTAAAATGGAAAAGAAAAAAAGAGTTATAGTGAATAAGAAACAAAAAAAAAAACATAGAATGATGATAAAGAAAGAAAATTTGAAAAAAAAAAAAAGAAAAAGGTGAAAAAGAAGAGAGAAAAGGTTTTACAAGAGACAAAAAGAGATGAATTGAAGAAAGTTTCAGAAGTTTTTGATGATTTTTTGAAAAATCTGTAGCTAATAACTTTGAAAAGCAGAAAAATAAAAGAAGAACTGGAAGGATTCTAAAACAATAAAAAGAAAAAGCGAAGAAACATCAAATTTGATTAAAATTTTGTTTGAAACTATTAATTAAGAAGAACAGAGAAGAAGGAGGAAATAAAAATAATTAAAACAAAAAAAGAAAGACGAATAATGGTACGAAAAAAGTAAATTTGTAAAAAAGAACTAATATTGAATTGAAAACAAAGAAACAAGGGCTAAAAAGAAAGTAGTATAATAATAAAGAATAGAAAAAATTTGACTCAAAAAAAAAATAAACAAAAAAAGTGCAAAAAAAAGTTGTTTAAGGTAAGTATTCAAAAAATATATAACAAAAAAAATTCAAAAAGTTAGATGAAAAACAGAAAAATTGAGTCAAAAAGCAAAGAAAAAAGAACAGCAAAAAACAAAACAAAAACGAGAAAAAGATTTGGAAATAGCAAAACAAATGAAATCGAGAAAGTTTGAGAAATTTTTGGAGATTACACATTTTTCTAAGATTTTTCTTTAAAAAAAAATTTGAAAAACGTTGCTAAACTATCTTATCCGTGTTTTTCAGGAAACATAAGCAGTGACATAACGCCAAATTAACAGAAAAATAGCATAGAGTCAATAAGAAGAAGAAATAATAAAATTAATAAAATAAAAAAAAAGAAAAGAAGGAGAAAAAGAAAAAATAACAAAAGAACATGAAACAAGTGAAATGAAAAAAGCTTACTTTTTTAGTTAGAAAGTTATTTTTAAAACACTTTTACAAAAAAAATCGAGGAAAAAAGACGTATGATAATAAAAAAAAAGATACATTGAGAAAAAATTCACAAAAGTAAAAGAAAAAAAATCAAAAAAAAAGATGAAACATGTGAAACATAGAAAAACTTGAAATTGTTGACTAAGAAAACCAAAAAAATCAAGAAAAAAATTAAGAAATTGATTAAAATATTCAAAAAAAGTCAGAAAAGAAAGACAGACAATGGATAAAGATAAAGTAACAGCAAAACAAAACGTTAAAACATACAAAAATATTTATGAAAAGTAAAAAAGAAAAAACTATAGTCGAAAGAAGAAAAACAAAGTAAGAAAGCAAAGAATAAAAGCAAAATAAATAAATAAAAATAAAAATAAAAAGGTAAAATAAACTTTTGAAAGGAAATAGATGTAAAAAATAAGAAGAAGATGAAAATAATAAGAAGCAAAATAAATAAAAACAAATAATAAGAAGACAAAAAGAGCATAAAGGGCACAAGGTTTTTTGTCAGCCAAATTGTTGCTATTTTTGTCTGTGGTGGGTCTAAAAAAATTGCTTTAAGCCTTTTTTTTTTTAATTGAATTAAAAAATTTATATTAAAAAAAATATAAATTATTAGTAAACAATTAATTATTTACACTGTTTATTGTTAAAATAATTCTATTGTGACATTGTTTATAACCTTTTCTGATCTGATGATTTATATTCCAGCCTGCCTGGATGAAAAGCAAGGAATACTGGGATAAATCCTTTGAAGATCGCTTTGAAAGGCAGAAAATGGATGCCGAAAGGCCCCCTCTTAAGGTATTGTAAAATACACCCTTCTAAATATAATTAATAATTAGGAATCTCAATCAACACCTCTCCCCTTTCTCCCATTTCCACCAAGCCGATCCAGGGAATTTTTCGGGAAAAATTGTAATTTTTTTGTGCTTTTTATTATTTTTTATTTTCTTATTTCTTTTCTCTTTTTATTCTGTTAGTTTTTTTATTTTTTATTGTATGTTTGTCTATGTCTTCTCTTTTGATCCTTCTTCTTCCTTCTATTTTTGTTTATTTATTCTTCTATTGAAAAATTGTAATTTTTTTTGTGCTTTTTATTATTTTTTATTTTCTCATCTTTATTTATTATTTCTTTTCTCTTTTTATTCTGTTAGTTTTTTTATTTTTTATTGTATATTTGTCTATGTTTTCTCTTTTAATTCTTCTTCTTCCTTCTATTTTTGTTTATTTATTCTTCTATTGAAAAATTGTAATTTTTTTTGTGCTTTTCTTTATTTTTCATTTTCTCATCTTTACTTATTATTTCTTTTCTCTTTTTATTCTGTTAGTTTTTTTATTTTTTATTGTATGTTTGTCTATGTCTTCTCTTTTAATTCTTCTTCTTTCTTCGATTTTTGTTTATTTATTCTTCTATTGAAAAATTGTAATTTTTTTGGTGTTTTTCTTTATTTTTCATTTTCTCATCTTTACTTATTACTTCTTTTCTCTTTTTATTCTGTTGGTTTTTTTATTTTTTATTGTATATTTGTCTATGTCTTCTCTTTTGATACTTCTTCTTCCTTCTATTTTTGTTTATTTATTCTTCTATTGAAAAATTGTAATTTTCTTGGTGCTTTTCTTTATTTTTCATTTTCTCATCTTCACTTATTATTTCTTTTCTTTTTTTATTCTGTTAGTTTTTTTATTTTTTATTGTATATTTGTCTATGTCTTCTCTTTTAATTTTTCTTCTTTTTTCTATTTTTGTTTATTTATTCTTCTATTGAAAAATTGTAATTTTTTTTGTGCTTTTCTTTATTTTTCATTTTCTCATCTTTACTTATTACTTCTTTTCTCTTTTTATTGTTAGTTTTTTTATTTTTTATTGTATGTTTGTCTATGTCTTCTCTTTTGATCCTTCTTCTTCCTTCTATTTTTGTTTATTTATTCTTCTATTGAAAAATTGTAATTTTTTTTGTGCTTTTTATTATTTTTTATTTTCTCATCTTTATTTATTATTTCTTTTCTCTTTTTATTCTGTTAGTTTTTTTATTTTTTATTGTATATTTGTCTATGTCTTCTCTTTTTATCCTTCTTCTTCTTCCTTCTATTTTTGTTTATTTATTCTTCTATTGAAAAATTGTAATTTCTTTTGTGCTTTTCTTTATTTTTCATTTTCTCATCTTTATTTATTATTTCTTTTCTCTTTTTATTCTGTTAGTTTTTTTATTTTTTATTGTATATTTGTCTATGTCTTCTCTTTTGATCCTTCTTCTTCCTTCTATTTTTGTTTATTTATTCTTCTATTGAAAAATTGTAATTTTTTTTGTGCTTTTTATTATTTTTTATTTTCTCATCTTTATTTATTATTTCTTTTCTCTTTTTATTCTGTTAGTTTTTTTATTTTTTATTGTATGTTTGTCTATGTCTTTTCTTTTGATCCTTCTTTTTCCTTCTATTTTTGTTTATTTATATCATTTTACTTATATTATTTTCAATCTATAATTTTTATTTTTTTTTTTATTGTTATTTTTATTGTACAGTAGTCTATGTCTTTTCTGTTCTTTCTTTTTTCTTTTTCTTTTTTTGTCAAAAATTCTATAGTTTACAGTTTACTTTATTTGTCTATGTCTTCTCTTTTGATCCTTCTTGTTTTTTTATTTTTGTTTATTTATATCATTTTTTTATATTATTTTCAATTTATAATTTTCATTTATTTTTTTATTGTTATCTTTATTGTACAGTAGTCTATGTCTTCTCTGTTCTTTCTTTTTTCTTTTTCTTTTTTTGTCAAACTATGTTCTTTTATTACTCTTTTCTAAATGAATCTCTTAATTTTTTGTCTCACTTTATTATTGTCTTTTCTCTTTGTTTTCTTTTCTTTTTCTTTTCTTTCTTTTAATTGTTTTTTTTTGTTTATCTGTACTTCTAGAGGCATATGGATTAAGACTATTACTTTTTTTCTATGTCCTGTGGTCTACTTTTTCTTAATTTATTACTGTTTCTGTTTGTATTTTTCCGTAGGTCTACCTCTATGTTTTTTTCTCTTTCTCTCTTATTTTTCTTGTATTTTTGTTGAGAATCTTCTACTCTTTTTCTTATTTTTTTTTTTGAATTTCTTTTAAAAAAATGTCTCCAATCAGAAAATTTGAGTCTTTTTTTCTCTCTTTTTTCTTTCTCTTCTTTAGTTGTCTGATGTGTTTGTTGTATATTGTTTTTATCTTCTATAGTTCACCTCTATTTTTCATCTTTTTTTATTTTAGTTCACCTCTAATTTTCATCTTTTTTCTTTTATTTTTTTTAGATTTTTGGCTAACTTTTGTTATACAAGTACCGATACTTAATTTATTCCATTCCAGGTTATTATAGTTCCACATTCCCACAACGATCCAGGCTGGCTAAAGACCTTTGAAAACTATTTTCACTACGTGTCCCGTCAAATTATGAATAATATGGTCGCCAAACTGCAGCAGTACAAGAACCTCACTTTTATCTGGTCGGAAATTGCCTTTTTGAATGCTTGGTGGGAAGAGGCTCATCCCAGCAAACAGCGCGCTCTAAGAAACCTGGTCCATTCTGGAAGACTGGAAATTGCCACTGGAGGATGGGTTATGACAGATGAGGCTAACGCCCATGTTTATGCCATGGTGGATCAGTTAATTGAAGGTATGTGGAAGCTACAAGTCAATTTTTGACCTGACCTGACCTGACCTGACTTGGTCTGTCTTCTATCCTCTAAGAACTCTTATCCAAAAAGTCAAATTGAAAACGTAGTCTTTTTCTCTTGTGACTGATCTTCTTCAGACCTGACCTGACTTAGCCTGCCTTGACCTGACCTGACCTGACTTGGTCTGTCTTCTATCCTCTAAGAACTCTTATCCAAAAAGTCATATAGAAAACGTAGTCTTTTTCTCTTGTGACTGATTTTCTTCAGACCTGACCTGACTTAGCCTGCCTGGACCTGACCTGACCTGACTTGGTCTGTCTTCTATCCTCTAAGAACTCTTATCCAAAAAGTCAAATTGAAAACGTAGTCTTTTTCTCTTGTGACTGATCTTCTTCAGACCTGACCTGACTTAGCCTGCCTTGACCTGACCTGACCTGACTTGGTCTGTCTTCTATCCTCTAAGAACTCTTATCCAAAAAGTCATATAGAAAACGTAGTCTTTTTCTCTTGTGACTGATTTTCTTCAGACCTGACCTGACTTAGCCTGCCTGGACCTGACCTGACCTGACTTGGTCTGTCTTCTATCCTCTAAGAACTCTTATCCAAAAAGTCAAATTGAAAACGTAGTCTTTTTCTCTTGTGACTGATCTTCTTCAGACCTGACCTGACTTAGCCTGCCTTGACCTGACCTGACCTGACCTGACCTGACCTGACTTGGTCTGTCTTCTATCCTCTAAGAACTCTTATCCAAAAAGTCAAATTGAAAACGTAGTCTTTTTCTCTTGTGACTGATTTTCTTCAGACCTGACCTGACTTAGCCTGCCTTGACCTGACCTGACCTGACCTGACCTGACTTGGTTTGTCTTCTATCCTCTAAGAACTGTTATCCAATCTCACATTTGACTTCAAATTGTATCTATCCAAGAAGTTTAATACGAAACGTAGCCTTTTCTAGCTATATTTTCTTCAGACCTGACCTGACTTGACCTACCTTTAGTTGACCTGACTTGACTTGATTCGTCTTCTATCTTTTAAGAACTCTTATCTAATCTCATTTTTGACTCCAAATGGTATCTACCCAAGAAGTTTGCAACTTTTGCAAAAAGTCAAATTGAAAACGTAGCCTTTTCTACCTATACCTTTTTCAGACCTGACCTGACCTGACTTGACCTGACCTGACTTGGTTTGTCTTCTATTCTCTAAGAACTTTTATATAATCTCACATTCGACTCCAAATTGTATCTACCCAAGAAGTTTAATAGGAAACGTAGCCTTTACTAGCTATATCTTCTTCAGACCTGACCTGCCTTGACCTGCCTTTACTTGACCTGACCTGACTTGGTTTGTCTTCTATTCTCTAAGAACTCTTATCTAATCTCACATTTGACTTTAAATCGTATCTACCCAAGAAGTTTTTAACTTTTGCAAAAAGTCAAATTGGAAACGAAGTTTTTTCTAGCTATATCTTCTTCAGCCTGACCTGACTTGACCTGGCTTAACCTGACCTGACTTGGTTTGTCTTCTATCTTCTAAGAACTCTTATCTAATCTCACATTTGACTCCAAATTGTATCTACCCAAAAAGTTTGCAACTTTTGCAAAAAGTCAAATTGGAAACGTAGCTTTTTCTAGCCATATCTTCTTCAGTCCTGACCTGACTTGACCTAACCTGACCTGACTTGGTCTGTCTTCTATCCTCTAAGAACTCTTATCTAATCTCACATTCGACTCCAAATTGTATCTACCCAAGAACTTTGCAACTTTTGCAAAAAGCCAAATTGGAAACGTAGCTTTTCCTGACCTGACCTGACCTGACTTGCTTTGACCTGACCTGACTTGACTTGGTATGTTATCTATCCTCTAAAAACTCTTATCCAATCTCACATTTGACTCTAAATTGTATCTATCCAAAAAGTTTGCAACTTTTGCAAAAAGTCAAATTGGAAACGTAGTCTTTTCTAGCTATATCTTGTTCTGACTTGACTTGACCTGACTTCACCTGACCTGACTTGGTCTGTTTTCTATCCTCTTAGAACTCATATCTAATCTGACATCCGACTCCAAAGTGTATCTACCAAAGAAGTTTAATAGGAAACGTAGCCTTTTCTAGCTATATCTTTTTCAGACCTGACCTGACCTGACTTGACTTGACTTGGTTTGTCTAAAAACTTCTATCTAACCTCACACTCGACACCAAATCATATCTGTGCTTTATTGTCTAGGTCATCAGTGGGTTTGGTCCAACCTAGGCATAAAACCCGTTTCAGGCTGGTCCGTGGATCCGTTTGGCCACGGCAGCACCCAGCCTTACATTCTCGCCTCATCAGGCATAAAAGGCACCGTAATCCAGAGGATACACTACGCTTGGAAGCAGTGGCTGGCATTGAAGCAATACGGGGACTTTCGCTGGGTCCCCAACTGGAGCCCCTCGCAGCCCTCGGCGACGATTTTAACGCATAATCAACCTTTTGATATCTACTCCATTAAGCACAGCTGTGGCCCCCACCCTTACATTTGCCTTAACTTCGACTTCCGGAAAGTCTTGGGAGAATACACCGAATACTCCATCAAGTCTCAGAGTATAAATGAGAAGAATATAAAAGAGAAGAGCGAGTTACTGCTGGAGCAGTATGCAAGAACTGGCTCCCTCTTCCCGCATAATGTGGTACTAATGCCCCTCGGGGACGACTTCCGGTACAACGTCGCCGAAGAATGGGACCAACAGTACACCAACTACATCAAATTGATGGATTATATCAATGCAAATCGGGATAACTACAAGGCGGAGGTTGTGTTTGGCACCCCAAAGGACTACTTCCAGGAGATCACCAAACGATATGACCAATTCCCTTCGCTGAGGGGTGATTTCTTTGTCTATTCCGATATTTTCTCGGAAGGGCGTCCCGCCTACTGGTCCGGCTACTACACCACCCGACCCTTCATGAAAATCCTGGACCGGGAGCTGGAGAACAGCTTACGAGGGGCCGAAATCCTGTACACAATTGCGTTGAATAACGCCCGCCAGCAGAAACTGCTCCCTTACCTAAAAATCCTGGAGCGGGATTTCGAGAAATTAGTTCGAGCCCGGAGAAATTTAGGCCTCTTCCAGCACCACGACGCCATTACCGGGACGAGCAAATCCTTCGTAATGCGCGATTACGGCTTGAAGCTCTTTGAAGGGATTCGGGATACGGTCAGTATCCAGCAAAATTCGCTCCAGAGCTTGCTGTTTCCGAAATTGCCACTCAAGGCTGGCGGGGGTGTGGTGCTAAGCGATTTGGAACGGGACTCGTACGAGAAGCTGCCCCGGAAAACTCCCATAAATCTCTGGCCGAAGCAGGAGCGCCGGGTTGTTGTGTACAACTCCTTGGCGCAGGATCGGGAGCAATTAGTGCAGGTGAGGGTGAACACCAGCAGTGTTGTGGTTCTGGACCACCAAGGGGGGGATGTGGCGTTCCAGATCAACCCCGTGTGGGACACCTCGGAAAGTAACACGAAATTGTGGATTGCGGCTGATGAGTATGAAGTGATTTTTGTGGCAAAGCTTAAGGCCCTTTCGATTACAAGCTTTAGGGTGCTCTATTCGGACGATAGTGGCGCCAAAATGGCGACGATTTATTGCAATAAATGCCACCGGAAAGCCGCCATTGTTACTAACACCGACAGTACGGTCCAGAAGTCGCCGGAAGTGCTCAAATCAAAATTTAAGATCAAAAATATTCCCACAGGGGATATCCAGCTGGAGAATCATAAGTTCAAGATTCTCTTCAATGGGAATACGGGATTTATGAAGACAGTTACCAGGAAGCACAGTCCGAAGATTATGCAATGTGGCCTACAATTTGCCGCCTATAGGAGTGCCCAATTCCATTCCGGGGCTTACTTGTTCATGCCGGATCCCAACGAACGGGATATCGAGAAGGATGTGCTCCAGCAATACAAGGACCAGATGAGTATTATCATAACTTCTGGATCGGTTTCTAGTGAAATCACGGTTATTTATGGACCGTTCCTGGTGCACAGTACGGCAATTTATCATTCGGAGGAGTCGAGTTTTGCCGATGCTATTTCGTTGGAGAGCACCGTGGACTTTGAGAGCCCCCCAAAAAACCGGGAAACGGAGCTTTTTATGAGGATTGTGTCAGACGTGCAAAATGGGGAGCCCCCGGAGTTCTACACGGATCAGAATGGCTTCCAAATTCAGAAGCGGGTAAAAGTGGAGAAAATTGGGGTTGAGGGGAACTATTACCCCATTACAACCATGGCGTTTATACAAGATGAGAATATAAGGCTTAGCCTACTCACAGATCATGCACAAGGGGCAGCTAGTTGGCAGCCAGGATTCCTGGAAGTGATGCTTGACAGACGGACTTTGTATGATGATTCCCGAGGGATGGGAGAGGGACTTGTTGACAATCGCAAAACAATCAATCGATTCTGGTTACTGATAGAAGATGTGATTCCTTTGAAAAATTCCGGGAAAGGTCACAATAAACGTTTTGAAAATTCTGACGATACTTTTGAGAAAGGGGATGTGGTGAGGAGTTTTAATCAACCAACGGATCCTGTAGAGCCCATAAAACAGGACACCTATACCATCCCTTCTCTCTACTCGAATCAAATGTCAAATATCCTAAATTATCCCGCTGGGATTTTCATCCTGGATGGTGAACACCACGATCCGATGGAAGAAGATTTCACATTGATTGATCAATCATTCCCGTGTGATACCCATCTTCTGACCCTTCGCACCCAGCCCGATTCCGTCTATTCCCAGTTCCCTTCCTCCAGTGCCCTTTTAGTGTTACATAGACAGGCCTATGATTGCGCCGTGCACAGCAACTACACCTGTTCCTCATCCAGCTTAGCCAGCGAATTCCGATTTGCGAAAGTCAAAGAGATCCAATCAAAATCCCTGACCGGGATTGATAATCTAGGCGATATTGTACAATTTTTGAGTGATATTTCTATTGAACCGATGACTTTGAAGACTTTTAATATGACCTTTGTATAGTCAGATGAGAAATTATCAATGTGATTTTATAGATACTTTTTATCCGGAGTTCCCACTTCTTATTTATATTTTTTTAGATTTTTGTAGATAGTGTACATAGAGGAAGAGAACGATATATTATGTATGTTCCTTTTTTATCAAAAAAAAACAATTTTTCGTTGATTTTCTTTTTTTTTGTAGTTTTTAGAGATTCTTATATCAAAGCACCGACTGATCAATATTATAGTTATTTATAAGTATTTTTATTTATAAATTTTGCTGTTGTTTGTACCGATACAATTATTGTTGATTTTATTTACAGAAAATAAAGACTCCTGTGCGCTAAGCTGCTTCATATAGTTTTTTTAAACTCTGAAATGTTCCTACTCTTATCTCTCATGGTTTTCTTTCACTTTTTACCTTTTTTGTATCTTCCTCTTACTTGTTTCTTCTTTTACTTTTGTGTTTCTTTTTCATATTGTTTCTTCTATTTGTATTCAGTCTTCTTCATCTAATTACGTTTCTACCATTCTTAGAGCTTCAAATGTCTTTTGTCTCTTCTTATCTCTCATTGTTTTCTCTCACTTTTTATCTTCCTCTTACTTGTTTCTTCTTTTACTTTTGTTGTTTTTTTTCTTTTTCATATTGTCTCTTCTATTTGTATTCAATCTTCTTCATCTAATTACGTTTCTACCATTCTTATAGCTTCAAATGTCTTTTTTCTCTTCTTTCTTCTTATGCCTATTCTTATCTCTCATCGTTTTTTTTTACTTTTATCTTCCTCTTACTTGTTTTTTCTTTTACTTTTGTGTTTCATTTGCTGTTTTCTTTTTTTTCATGTTGTTTCTTCTATTTGTATTCAATCTTCTTCATCTAATTACGTTTCTACCATTCTTATAGCTTCAAATGTCTTTTCTTTCTTCTTATGCCTATTCTTATCTCTCATTGTTTTTTCTCACTTTTTACCTTTCTTTTTTATCTTTCCTTTACTTGTTTGTTATCGCGTTTCTTCTGCTGTCTTTTTCTTTTTCATATTGTTTCTTCTATTTGTATTCAGTCTTCTTCATCTAATTACGTTTCTACCATTCTTATAGCTTCAAATGTCTTTTTTCTCTTCTTTCTTCTTATGCCTATTCTTATCTCTCATCGTTTTTTTTCACTTTTTATTTTCCTCTTACTTGTTTCTTTTTTTACTTTTGTTGTTTTTTTTCTTTTTCATATTGTTTCTTCTATTTGTATTCAGTCTTCTTCATCTAATTACGTTTCTACCATTCTTATAGCTTCAAATGTCTTTTTTCTCTTCTTTCTTCTTATGCCTATTCTTATCTCTCATCGTTTTTTTTTACTTTTATCTTCCTCTTACTTGTTTTTTCTTTTACTTTTGTGTTTCTTTTGCTGTTTTCTTTTTTTTCATGTTGTTTCTTCTATTTGTATTCAATCTTCTTCATCTAATTACGTTTCTACCATTCTTATAGCTTCAAATGTCTTTTCTTTCTTCTTATGTCTATTCTTATCTCTCATTGTTTTTTTTCACTTTTTACCTTTCTTTTTTATCTTTCCTTTACTTGTTTGTTATCGCGTTTCTTCTGCTGTCTTTTTCTTTTTCATATTGTTTCTTCTATTTGTATTCAGTCTTCTTCATCTAATTACGTTTCTACCATTCTTATAGCTTCAAATGTCTTTTTTCTCTTCTTTCTTCTTATGCCTATTCTTATCTCTCATCGTTTTTTTTCACTTTTTATTTTCCTCTTACTTGTTTCTTTTTTTACTTTTGTTGTTTTTTTTCTTTTTCATATTGTTTCTTCTATTTGTATTCAGTCTTCTTCATCTAATTACGTTTCTACCATTCTTATAGCTTCAAATGTCTTTTTTCTCTTCTTTCTTCTTATGCCTATTCTTATCTCTCATCGTTTTTTTTTACTTTTATCTTCCTCTTACTTGTTTTTTCTTTTACTTTTGTGTTTCTTTTGCTGTTTTCTTTTTTTTCATGTTGTTTCTTCTATTTGTATTCAATCTTCTTCATCTAATTACGTTTCTACCATTCTTATAGCTTCAAATGTCTTTTGTCTCTTCTTTCTTCTTATGCCTATTCTTATCTCTCATCGTTTTCTTTCACTTTTTATCTTCTTCTTACTTGTTTTTTCTTTTACTTTTGTGTTTCTTTTGCTGTTTTCTTTTTTTTCATGTTGTTTCTTCTATTTGTATTCAATCTTCTTCATCTAATTACGTTTCTACCATTCTTATAGCTTCAAATGTCTTTTCTTTCTTCTTATGCCTATTCTTATCTCTCATTGTTTTTTCTCACTTCTTACCTTTCTTTTTTATCTTTCCTTTACTTGTTTGTTATCGCGTTTCTTCTGCTGTCTTTTTCTTTTTCATATTGTTTCTTCTATTTGTATTCAGTCTTCTTCATCTAATTACGTTTCTACCATTCTTATAGCTTCAAATGTCTTTTGTCTCTTCTTTCTTCTTATGCCTATTCTTATCTCTCATCGTTTTCTTTCACTTTTTATCTTCTTCTTACTTGTTTTTTCTTTTACTTTTGTGTTTCTTTTGCTGTTTTCTTTTTTTTCATGTTGTTTCTTCTATTTGTATTCAATCTTCTTCATCTAATTACGTTTTTACCATTCTTATAGCTTCAAATGTCTTTTTTCTCTTCTTTCTTCTTATGCCTATTCTTATCTCTCATCGCTTTTTTTCATTTTTTATTTTCCTCTTACTTGTTTCTTCTTTTACTTTTGTTGTTTTTTTTCTTTTTCATATTGTTTCTTCTATTTGTATTCAGTCTTCTTCATCTAATTACGTTTCTACCATTCTTATAGCTTCAAATGTCTTTTTTCTCTTCTTTCTTCTTATGCCTATTCTTATCTCTCATCGTTTTTTTTTACTTTTATCTTCCTCTTACTTGTTTTTTCTTTTACTTTTGTGTTTCTTTTGCTGTTTTCTTTTTTTTCATGTTGTTTCTTCTATTTGTATTCAATCTTCTTCATCTAATTACGTTTCTACCATTCTTATAGCTTCAAATGTCTTTTGTCTCTTCTTTCTTCTTATGCCTATTCTTATCTCTCATCGTTTTCTTTCACTTTTTATCTTCCTCTTACTTGTTTCTTCTTTTACTTTTGTGTTTCTTTTGCTGTTTTTTTTTTTTTTATATTGTTTCTTCTATTTGTATTCAGTCTTCTTCATCTAATTACGTTTCTACCATTCTTATGGCTTCAAATGTCTTTTGTCTCTTCTTTCTTCTTATGCCTATTCTTATCTCTCATTGTTTTCTTTCACTCTTTACCTTTCTTTTTTATCTTATCTTTCTTTACCTATCTACGTAAGACAGATCGTATCAAAGCTAAGCTGTTTTTAAATAGACAGAATTGCTCTTGTTAACTGATTTAGAAACGTTTTTATTAATTCCCTATCTTGATTGGTCGTTTTATTTTAAAGTTTTGAAGCACCAAGTGGAGTATATGATATAACCCTTCTTATTGGCGGAAAAGGTGCTGTTCCAATAGAAGGAGGAGTTTAATATATGAGACAAGCGTTCTAATTCGCTGATAAAGATTTAGAAGAAATTATGTCCTCTTTTCTTTTATTTTCTTTTTTTTCTACGTCAATTCATATTGTTTTTCCTATTTTTCTTTGCTGCTATTTCTTTATCCTCTTTAGCATTTTACCTTTCTCTTCCTCTTATTTTTTCTCTTTGTTTTTAAACTCATCTCTTATTTCTTCTATTTTTTTTTTAAACTTTTTGTTTTCTTGTCTTAACTGTTCTTTATAACTAACTTCAACTTTGTTTTTATGTCTGTTTTTTTCCATAATTTTTGTTTTTTTTTGGTGATCTTAATACTTTTTTCCTACTCGCAAAAACTTCTTTCTCTTTTTTTTTTTTCTCTTGTGCGTTCTTTTTTTTCTAGATTTTTTGCTTTGTTTTGTGCATCAGTTCAGTTCACTGTAGAATACTTGAGCTTCAATTTAATATTTATTTAGTCAGATTGTACCAAAGCTAAGCTGCTTTTAAATAGACAGAATTGCTCTTGTTAACTGATTTAGAAACGTTTCTATTAATTCCCTATCTTGATTGGTCGTTTTATTTTAAAGTTTTGAAGCACCAAGTGGAGTTTATAATAAGGCCGTTCTTATTGGCAGAAAAGGTAAGAAGGAGGAGTTTAATATATAAGACAAGCGTTCTAATTCGCTGATTACACCATGCGTTTTCATTGGCGGTTATCGAAAACAATACCTCATTTCTAGCTTCAGTTTTTAGATAACGTGCAATTTGATAACTAAATAACCTATACCTAAAGACCATTTTTACTTCAAAAATATTCCACCGGCTTACAATGAATAATTTAAATTTAGAATAATAATTGATTGTCAATTTTGGGCATAGGCGGTACTTTGCTAGAAAAATCGAATAAAGTTACGAAAAGAGAGAGATTTCTTAAACAAAAAGTTTACTTTAATTTGTAATTACTAATTTTTAATTTAATTTTGGGGGTCAATAGCTGTGTTGTAGATATTGTCATACAAGGTAGCATCAACAACGTTAATCGCAGTCAAATTTAGACACGGTCTGAGCGTGTATTGTCAAAATTTTTGGGAATACATAAAGTACCAAAGTTAAGTTGTCCTCTGAATTGCACAATCGCTTTTATTAACTGGTTCAGACACGTTTTTGGTAACGCCTTGTCCTGATTGGTCGCTGCATTTTAAAGTTTTGAAGCACTAACTGGACTATAACTCTTACTGGCCGAAAAAGGCAGTACCCAGAAGGAGGAGTTTAAACATGCGTTCTTATTCGCTTCCTTCAGCTTGCCCTACATCGTTTTCATTGGCTGTTTTCAAAAACAATTGGTTTCTAATTTTTTTAGCGGTGATTGCTGCGTTTAAAAACCAAATAACCTCAAATTTATCCATACAATTAACATAATTTTAGAGCAAAAGTTTAATTGTTAAATTATCGCGTGGGCAGTGCTTGCAATAACATGATAATATAAATAGTCTTTCTTATTGGCTGAAAAAAGACAGTACCAAGGAGGAGGAGTTGTTTCATATATGTAACAAGCGTTCTCATTCGCTGATAGCTTAAGCGTTCGCTTTCAATGGCTGCTCTAAAAAACATTTTTTTTCAAATTAATTACGAATTTACTTTTGTTTACAAACTGCTTACACTTCAATAATCTACCATCATCTGCTGACTTATTGACAAGAAAAAATGATACAAGTTTTTGATTGGAGAAAACACAAGACCAAAAACAAACAAAAAATTCGTTTAATTACTAGATTTAATTTTAGTATTATTCAGCCTTTCTGGTCAACTAATTGTCATATTATTTGACAGCAAATCAGTCTTTCTTATTGGCTGAAAAAAGACAGTACTAAGGAGGAGGAGGAGTTGAGGAAATTTGTAAAAACACAGTATTTTGTTAGTTGTTTTAGGGCGTTCTTAAAGTAGTTTAAAATTTTTTTTTGTGTGCCCCATTTTTGGTGGTCTACAGAAATTTTGGTAGTTTTGATGTGCAAAAATTAAATAGAAGAATAAAAAAAAGAAAATATAAATAAATGAAAGAAAAGCAGATGTGAAAGCGGAATGAAGAGAAATTAAAAGAAAAGAAAAAGACGGAGCAACCTGCACTATTACAAGCACTTCGTTGTTAACAGTCCTAGTGTTTTTATGGCATAGCGTAACTTTTGTATTTGACAACATTGAGCTCATACGTCATCACTTAGGTAGTCTATTGTTTTCTATGTTCGTGTATTGTCAATTGTGACAAGTGACATATTAGCCTTGTCTTTTTTGAAAATTTTGGAAAGAAAAGATTCTGATTGGACAATATTATCATAGATAACCTATAGCTACGCTATAGTAGATTAATTAAAGTCATATTGCTCAATCATAACCTGCCTAATGTTCTTAATTTTATAAGTTGGTAGTTCTTGAAGTTGTGCGGTTGACAGCTGCAAATTGACAGACCGCATTACTAGCAACCCGACGTTGCCAATAGCATTTGTAATAAATTACAGTGTTGACAAATTGTGCTTTATCTTGACAAATAAAATAGTATCTAATGACTCATAGATAACCTAAAAATTTGTATTTTTTGAGTAAAACGGTGTTCTCAATTTTATAATACATTTCAACGTAGTACTTTTTCAGACTAAATTTGCTCAAAATTGAGATTTAAGAGTCGTACAACGTCAATACACTATTGACATTTAATGCTAAGCACTACGCCCCCTGGTGGAGGCTGGAAATATGCAGGCAATCACACTTGCGTCAAAAATATACGTTAATTGACAGAATGACAGCGCGGATATGCCATTTAATGCTAAGCACTACGCCCCCTGGTGGAGGCTGGAAATATGCAGGCAATCACACTTGCGTCAAAAATATACGTTAATTGACAGAATGACAGCGCGGGAAAATGAAGTTTAAAATCTCAATACTATATTCTTCGGCTATTGGCAAGACGAATCGAGCATCTTCGGAATTGCATTTAAAATACTCGCTTTCTATTGGAGAAAGCAATGTCCTGTTTACACAGCACAATTTTATGAAAAAGTGGTGCCAGCCAGTCGTGCCAATTTATCCTAACCTCATTTTTGTCTGTCAAATAAGATTTTTCTTTAACGGCGTGAAAATCATGTGTCGCTAAAAGCGCAAGGCTTGGTTTATATGGCAACTAATGTCACATTTTTCTCTACTATTGCGAGTCTTCAGAGATTCCAGTGCTTGTGAGAGGTTATGTAAACATAAACAATTTATTGACAGTTAAATTGGCAGCAGTTTCCTGGAAATGCACCGAAAGTTGCTATATTGTACGTAGGGTTTTTCCCAATTCGCGCGCTTCCGCCAAAAAAATAGAGTATTAACTGTGTTTTACCAGCAAATTAAATATTTTGACTTAAAATAACGTATTTTCAATGCAACGTTGCCGCTTATATTCATTATAAACTGTATTAATAAAATAAAACAATTGTTTTTCAAAATTTAGCGCCATAGTCGGCTATGCTTATGACAGTTTTCAAAAACTGTTCAGTTGTTTAGTCAAAAAGTCGATTATTTTTTTGTTTATTGTAAGACTGCAAGTGTTTTAAATTTTATTAAATTAAGAGTGAAGTTAGATCGGGTTCAGATGTCAAATTAATAGCTGTCACTTTGACACGACGGTAAGGGTACGTTCACAAACAATTGTTTTTCAAAATTTAGCGCCATAGTCGGCTATGCTTATGACAGTTTTCAAAAACTGTTCAGTTGTTTAGTCAAAAAGTCGATTATTTTTTTGTTTATTGTAAGACTGCAAGTGTTTTAAATTTTATTAAATTAAGAGTGAGGTTAGATCGGGTTCAGATGTCAAATTAATAGCTGTCACTTTGACACGACGGTAAGGGTACGTTCACAAACAATTGTTTTTCAAAATTTAGCGCCATAGTCGGCTATGCTTATGACAGTTTTCAAAAACTGTTCAGTTGTTTAGTCAAAAAGTCGATTATTTTTTTGTTTATTGTAAGACTGCAAGTGTTTTAAATTTTATTAAATTAAGAGTAAGGTTAGATCGGGTTCAGATGTCAAATTAATAGCTGTCACTTTGACACGACGGTAAGGGTACGTTCACAAACAATTGTTTTTCAAAATTTAGCGCCATAGTCGGCTATGCTTATGACAGTTTTCAAAAACTGTTCAGTTGTTTAGTCAAAAAGTCGATTGTTTTTTTGTTTATTGTAAGACTTCAAGTGTTTTAAATTTTATTAAATTAAGAGTGAGGTTAGATCGGGTTCAGATGTCAAATTAATAGCTGTCACTTTGACACGACGGTAAGGGTACGTTCACAAACAATTGTTTTTCAAAATTTAGCGCCATAGTCGGCTATGCTTATGACAGTTTTCAAAAACTGTTCAGTTGTTTAGTCAAAAAGTCGATTATTTTTTTGTTTATTGTAAGACTGCAAGTGTTTTAAATTTTATTAAATTAAGAGTAAGGTTAGATCGGGTTCAGATGTCAAATTAATAGCTGTCACTTTGACACGACGGTAAGGGTACGTTCACAAACAATTGTTTTTCAAAATTTAGCGCCATAGTCGGCTATGCTTATGACAGTTTTCAAAAACTGTTCAGTTGTTTAGTCAAAAAGTCGATTATTTTTTTGTTTATTGTAAGACTGCAAGTGTTTTAAATTTTATTAAATTAAGAGTGAGGTTAGATCGGGTTCAGATGTCAAATTAATAGCTGTCACTTTGACACGACGGTAAGGGTACGTTCACAAACAATTGTTTTTCAAAATTTAGCGCCATAGTCGGCTATGCTTATGACAATTTTCACAAACTGTTCAGTTGTTTAGTCAAAAAGTCGATTATTTTTTTGTTTATTGTAAGACTGCAAGTGTTTTAAATTTTATTAAATTAAGAGTGAGGTTAGATCGAGTTCAGATGTCAAATTAATAGCTGTCACTTTGACTCGACGGTAAGGGTACGTTCACAAACAATTGTTTTTCAAAATTTAGCGCCATAGTCGGCTATGCTTATGACAGTTTTCAAAAACAGTTCAGTTGTTTAGTCAAAAAGTCGATTATTTTTTTGTTTATTGTAAGACTGCAAGTGTTTTAAATTTTATTAAATTAAGAGTGAGGTTAGATCGGGTTCAGATGTCAAATTAATAGCTGTCACTTTGACTCGACGGTAAGGGTACGTTTACAAACAATTGTTTTTCAAAATTTAGCGCCATAGTCGGCTATGCTTATGACAGTTTTCAAAAACTGTTCAGTTGTTTAGTCAAAAAGTCGATTATTTTTTTGTTTATTGTAAGACTGCAAGTGTTTTAAATTTTATTAAATTAAGAGTGAGGTTAGATCGGGTTCAGATGTCAAATTAATAGCTGTCACTTTGACTCGACGGTAAGGGTACGTTTACAAACAATTGTTTTTCAAAATTTAGCGCCATAGTCGGCTATGCTTATGACAGTTTTCAAAAACTGTTCAGTTGTTTAGTCAAAAAGTCGATTATTTTTTTGTTTATTGTAAGACTGCAAGTGTTTTAAATTTTATTAAATTAAGAGTGAGGTTAGATCGGGTTCAGATGTCAAATTAATAGCTGTCACTTTGACACGACGGTAAGGGTACGTTCACAAACCATTGTTGTTCAAAATTTAGCGCCATAGTCGGCTATGCTTATGACAGTTTTCAAAAACTGTTCAGTTGTTTAGTCAAAAAGTCGATTATTTTTTTGTTTATTGTAAGACTGCAAGTGTTTTAAATTTTATTAAATTAAGAGTGAGGTTAGATCGGGTTCAGATGTCAAATTAATAGCTGTCACTTTGACTCGACGGTAAGGGTACGTTTACAAACAATTGTTTTTCAAAATTTAGCGCCATAGTCGGCTATGCTTATGACAGTTTTCAAAAACTGTTCAGTTGTTTAGTCAAAAAGTCGATTATTTTTTTGTTTATTGTAAGACTGCAAGTGTTTTAAATTTTATTAAATTAAGAGTGAGGTTAGATCGGGTTCAGATGTCAAATTAATAGCTGTCACTTTGACACGACGGTAAGGGTACGTTCACAAACCATTGTTGTTCAAAATTTAGCGCCATAGTCGGCTATGCTTATGACAGTTTTCAAAAACTGTTCAGTTGTTTAGTCAAAAAGTCGATTATTTTTTTGTTTATTGTAAGACTGCAAGTGTTTTAAATTTTTTTAAATTAAGAGTGAGGTTAGATCGGGTTCAGATGTCAAATTAATAGCTGTCACTTTGACACGACGGTAAGGGTACGTTCACAAACAATTGTTTTTCAAAATTTAGCGCCATAGTCGGCTATGCTTATGACAGTTTTCAAAAACTGTTCAGTTGTTTAGTCAAAAAGTCGATTATTTTTTTGTTTATTGTAAGACTGCAAGTGTTTTAAATTTTATTAAATTAAGAGTGAGGTTAGATCGGGTTCAGATGTCAAATTAATAGCTGTCACTTTGACACGACGGTAAGGGTACGTTCACAAACAATTGTTTTTCAAAATTTAGCGCCATAGTCGGCTATGCTTATGACAGTTTTCAAAAACTGTTCAGTTGTTTAGTCAAAAAGTCGAGTATTTTTTTGTTTATTGTAAGACTGCAAGTGTTTTAAATTTTATTAAATTAAGAGTGAGGTTAGATCGGGTTCAGATGTCAAATTAATAGTTGCCACTTTGACTCGACGGTAAGGGTACGTTCACAATTCAAGGTGGAACATTTATAGCAATCTAACGTCAAAAATTTGATTAAATTACAAAATAAAAGTGACACTTAGTGTATTTTAGGTTGCCTATGTCACAGCGCATTAAAGGTCAAATTCCCCTGCGATTACGTAGAAATGCGGCTTTGATGAGTATTGCCTGATCCCTTATCAGATAAGATATCTAAATTTTTATTTTTTAATAATATTTCACAATTTTTAATAGCCGTCGCGACGTCGCATGACAAAGAGCGTACGCAAACCAGCAGCGTATTTTTTGTGACGACTCAACTTCCGCTTTGAGTAATAACAATCATAAGGGATTGGGTCAATAAGGGCGATGTTAGATGGGGAAAGTATAGCATTGTGGGTCTTAGAAGCGATGCTATGATTGGTCATTGGAAATCGGATGATGGGATCGGGAGTGTTCGGCAAGGCCGCTTGCTGATTGGTGAGCGACACGTTGAAAGTAGGTTGTGACGTCACACGTCAATTCTATAAGTATATGTCAGCGCGCACTCGTCGGCATTTTAGTAGAAAGCAGCGTCGAGAGCGTATCGTCCCCTAAGTGTGTTATAATAGAAAATTAATTAATTAATTAGAAAATATGGCAAGTGAAGCGCAGAGATTAATTGGAATTTCGTTGACGAAGATCGCCCAATCGCGGTCCCATCGTGGTGGTGTCAGTTTACATAAGAATCTGCTGGTGGCAACGGTGCTCCAAAAGGCGCGCTATATCTTCATGGAGGAGGCTTACAACATGGTGCATTATCCCCCTGCTCCTGTGCAAGTGCGCCAAGTTCCCGAAGAGGAGCTTATTGGATTAACAGCTGAAGAAGGTGGAGGTGGTCTTCAGGAGACGGCGGTTCCGGAAGCGTCGTCAGCATCTAGTGATTTTAGTAGTTGTGTCAAGTGTGCGGAGAATCGGGATAAGGAGAATCATCCTCCATATGGGGGCTCTTCAACAAGCTCTGAATTAACCTATCTCGATTTAGATAAATCTTCCACCTCCTCGTCATCGACGACGTCGCCGTCGTCGCCGAATGTTTTACGGGAACGGAGTAATTGCTTGAAGCGGCGTCGGGCCGTCGCCGAATGGGAGACCGAGGAGGCAGTGCAGTCCATTCTTCCGAAGAAGAGCAAGCAGCAGGAGTGTAGCAGTGGTGCTGGTGCTGGTGCTAGTAGTAGTGAACAAGAAGATGACGATTCAGTTTTCCTAGACGATGCAGCCGCCGCCGCCTTATCGGAGAGCGTCTCCAAAGAAATGGAGGCGGAAAGATCGGCGGCTAGCACCACTCAAGGAAGCTCCGCCATGGAAATTGATAGAATCACCTCGTTAGTGTCCATTTTTAGTTTTAGTATGACCGGAAATAGTACTAGTACGTCCGATAGTTCAAAACTCAACAGGTCGGTGTCCGTCGCGACGCCGGATCTATGCTCCGCACAAGCCAAGGATAATGATGCCCTACAACAACAACGGCCCTTTCTCGCAATGACCGTTTAGCAGGCGTCCAATTAATTAATTAATCATCACTTCTGGATGTATGATCTCTTTAAAAAAAATTGTAATTATTTTTGTATAAAAAACAAAACAACAACGAGTATAATGATGGCGTCCGTGTGGTGGTGGTTGTGACGAAGATAGATAACTAAAAAGCCCCTTTGATTCAATGGGAGAGAGCGAGAGAGTAAGTGTTTTGTGACGTAATGAAAAGATGCCAGATCATGTGATATATCCCTATTTAGGTAAGAGACAGTCGAAATGAAGAAAAAAAAAGAAGAAATAATGTTAATTAATTGTATTTTTCTATAAAAAAATGGATAGGAAATTTACTCTTTTATCCCGCCTGGATGATTTAAATCATTTAACATTCCTTTTTTCTTGACTTAAATCGCTCCAGGTTGCGACTTTATTATTGAACTGTATATAAATTATTTGACTCTGTTTTAAGGGTCACCCTGTATAATTTTATTGTTGTAAATAATTATAATACCACAATCTATATATAAATATATATTTCAAAATAAATTTTTAAATGATATTTTAATCTATTCTTTATGACCTTTGTAACATTCCAAATGAGACGACCTTGAACGTCTGACTTCCCGTGACGTCATTGTTTGTGTCGCCATTATCAACCCTATAAAGTGCAACGCGCGTCATAGTTCGGGGAACTATACAGAGTGTTAATCTTTTATGACGTCACTAGAGAGTCTTATGCGTTGTTGGGCAATATGTGACGTCACGGCACATAGTATTGATAAGGAATATAGTTCATTTGGCAGTAGTAAAAGTGACCTAAAAATATGACGTCACGAGAGTTGTAAAAATAATATATACAGTGCGAATTTTGATTACAAAATGGATGACTCAATACGTCATAATTTGAAATCTTTTTTGTTCTACGATGATCTATTATACAGAGTGTTCAGATTTTTTTTCAAAATTTTGTCAAGCTTATGCAAAGTTTGACAATATGTGACGTCACGACACATGTCTGGACTTTATAGTATTGATAAGGAATATAGTACATCTGGCAGTAGTAAAAGTGACCTAAAAATATGACGTCACGAGAGTTGTAAAAATAATATATACAGTGCGAATTTTTATTCAAAATGGATGACTCAATACGTCATAATTTGGAAAATTATAGGTAGAGTAAAAATTTTTTTTGTTTTACTATGATCTATCTTCTTCTATTATACAGAGTGTTATTATTTTTTTTCAATTTTTTCAAAATATTATCAAGCTTATGCAAAGTTTGACAATATGTGACGTCACGGCACATGTCTGGACTTCATAGTATTGATAAGGAATATAGTTCATTTGGCAGTAGTAAAAGTGACCTAAAAATATGACGTCACGAGAGTTGTAAAACTAATATATACAGTGCGAATTTTGATTCAAAATGGATGACTCAATACGTCATAATTTGAAATCTTTTTTGTTCTACTATGATCTATTATACAGAGTGTTCAGATTTTTTTTCAATTTTTTCAAAATTTTGTCAAGTTTATCCAAAGTTTGACAATATGTGACGTCACGGCACATGTCTGGACTTCATAGTATTGATAAGGAATATAGTTCATTTGGCAGTAGTAAAAGTGACCTTAAAATATGACGTCACGAGAGTTGTAAAAATAATATATACAGTGCGAATTTTTATTCAAAATGGATGACTCAATACGTCATAATTGGGAAAATTATAGGAAGCATTAAAATCTTTTTTGTTCTATAATGATCTATCATCTTCTATTATACAGAGTGTTTAGATTTTTTTTCAATTTTTTCAAAATATTAAGCTTATGCAAAGTTTGACAATATGAGACGTCACAAAACATGTCTGAACTTCATAGTATTGATAAGGAATATAGTTCATTTGGCAGTAGTGAAAGTGATCTAAAAATATGACGTCACGAGAGTTGTAAAAATAATATATACAGTGCGAGTTTTGATTCAAAATGGATGACTCAATACGTCATAATTTGGAAAATTATCGTTACCATAAAAATCTTTTTTGTTCTACTGTTCTAATGTTCTATCATCTTTTATTATACAGAGTGTTCCGATTTTTTTTCAATTTTTTTAAAATTTTGTCAAGTTTATGCAAAGTTTGACAATATGTGACGTCATAATACATGTCAGGATTCAATAGTGTTTATAAAAAAAAAATTAAAAGTGCCATAAATCTATGACGTCAGAAAACATGATAGCGCGGTAGGAAAAACTATTTTTTCATAGTATACACTACAAATCTTGAACAAAAATGGTCAAAATATGTCATAAACCGGAAAACTGTAGCATTAGAATGTCTATTGTTATATACTATAGTTTAAGTGCAAGCCAGTGGCGGCTCGTGTGTCGATTGGCAAGGTGGGCTAAAAATAAATTATAAATTTTGTCAGTCAAATCCCAATTGGCTGAACGTTTTACGTCTGACCTGACATTTGCTGTCAAATAATATGACAATTAGTTGACCAGAAAAACTGAATAATACTAAAATTAAATCTAGTAGGTAATTAAACGAATTTTTCTTTTGTTTTGGTTTTTGAAAAAGGGTAAATTCGTAATTAATTTGTCAAAAAAAATTTTTTAGAGCAGCCATTGAAAGCGGCCGCTTAAGCTATCAGCGAATGAGAACGCTTGTTCCATATATGAAACAACTCCTCCTCCTTGGTACTGCCTTTTTTCAGCCAATAAGAAAGACTATTTAGACTATCATGTTATTGCAAATACTGCCCACGCGATAATTTAACAATTAAACTTTTGCCCTAAAATTATGTTAATTGTATGGATAAATTTGAGGTTATTTGGTTTTTAAACGCAATAATCAACGCTAAAAATCTTAGGAACCTATTGTTTTTGAAAACAGCCAATGAAAACGATGTAGAGCACGTTGAAGGAAGCGAATAAGAACGCATGTTTAAACTCCTCCTTCTTGGTATTGCTTTTTTCGGCCAATAAGAGTTATAGTCCACTTAGTGCTTCATAACTTTAAAATGCAACGACCAATCAGGACAAGGCGTTACCAAAAACGTGTCTGAACCAGTTAATAAAAGCGATTGTGCAATTTAGAGCACAACTTAATTATTGTTCTAAATATTAATTATTTATTGTCAACAAGTGGAAAATTTTTGAAGTAGAAATGAAAACAAATTGTGTAATCAGCGAATTAGAACGCTTGGCTTATATATTAAACTCCTCCTTCTTTTGAAACTGCGCTTTTTTCGCCAATAAGAACGGTTATATTATGTACTCCACTTGGTGCCTCAAAACTTTAAAATAAAACGACCAATCATGGTAAAGAGTTTTTCATCAGAAACGATTCAATGATTTTTTAGCCAAAATGATCTTATAGCCAAAATTTTTTTTCTAAAATTTACGTTTTTAGAAATGTAAAATATTCTAGATTTATGAAAAATCAAAAAGCAAAATGAGACATTAGACTATCAGAATATACAAAAATATCTAAATAAATCGATCAAAAAAATTCTTTTTGGAAATTTAAGAAAATGCCGTTTATTTTTTTACGGTTTTTTTTTGAAAAAATCGTAATTTTCTTGTAAAAGCCAAAAATATCTATTATTTTTTAAAATTTGCAAAAATAGTATGTATACTCAAAAATTCAGAAAAAAATATGTGATAAAGATGAATTTATTTTTTTATATTTGAGACAAAATATAGTCAAAAATTTATTTTATTGACGGTTTTTGTAAAAAAATAGCTCAAATTCTATTGGTAAAGCTAGAAATATGTAAAATGTTCAAATGGAAGCTAAAAATTAAAAAAAAAAAATTTAGTTTTAGGAAAAAACGTCAGTTAATTTTGATTTTTTTCAAAGCTTCAAAATCCCAAGTTTTCAAAAATTAAAAAAAAATATTTTTTTTATTTCCAAATCCCAAGTTTTTAAAAATTAAAAAAAATATTATTTTTATTTCTTTACTTGAAAATATATATTTAAAAAGAGTCCAAAAGCATAACAAAAACAGCAAAATTTGAAAAATAAATACAGCAGGCTTTGGATTTTCATAATTCCGAACCATAGGCCTCTTCTATTTATACCAATTCAAAAATACTTTTTCCGAAAAAATCCAAAAAGAGTCCAAGGCCCGCCCGCCCACATCACGTAATCAACATTTTTTTCTCTTTTTGTTTTGATGTACACAAACCGGCAACAGGGGGGCCTATTATTGGCACCGGATGTAGACTGGAGCGCCGGATATCCGAAAATAAAAAGAAAGAAACCGTCGCATTCTCATCTACCTGGGCTGGCTCCCCTATTATATTTTCAAAATAAAAACGTTTGAAAATTTTCGGTTTTTTTTCAAAATTTTCGGTTTTTTTTCAAAATTTCCAGTTTTTTTTCAAAATTTTACAATTTTTTTGAATTTTAATAACGCTGTTTAAACTGACGCTTTTATGGCGATTTTTATTCCTAGACACAGAAAAATTGTCAAACTTTTTGAATATTTAAGCAATAAAATACCGATGCGGCATAATTTTCAGTTTTTTTTCAAAATTTTACAATTTTGAAATGAGATGATTAATTATCACTTGCTATGTCAGGTCAGGTCAGGTCAAATCGGAATATTGATAGCTTTTAATGAATTTTACTGTTCGCCTACTCCACACATGTTCAATAGGTGACAAGTCTGGAGAACGTAGAGGCCGAAATCGAATGAATCCTAAGTGTAACATCCGGTAGATATAGAAGATCAGTGTTTTATTTCTTACAAACACCCTGTATAGTTTAAAACTGTCAAATATAATTGCCCCCAGGTATTTTTTTCTTCTTTTCTGTACTTCCCCCACACGAATTATTGAAATTTTAGTGTCAGCGACCATAGAATATGATGCAACCTGCTGGAAATTGAATATAGAGTAGAGGTGGGCGTCCAAAGAGAGAGTTTTGCGATCATAAGGTTGCGAAAACTTTGTTCTTTGCATATTCTGCAATTGAAAAAAAAAAGGTCTTATGTAAGAGCTAGGAATGCCGGAAGATCCCGGATAGTTCCGGCATTTTATTGCCGGTTTTAGTGAAAAAAGGGCCCAAAAGCTGCTGAGAAAGTCAAAAATATGTAAGTTTTGTGCAAATTTGAAAAAAATTGAAAGTAAAAATTTGAAAAAAAAGCTTATAAGTGTTGGGTTTTTCAGGGAATCGAACCTGCGACCTCAGGTTTTCAAAATATTCTATGCTTGAATTGAATTTCAAAATATACATTTTTACAAATAAACGTTCAATATCAAATTTTAATAAAGTTATAACAAAATGAAAAATGTTTTTTAAAAAAAGTAGAAACAAATTATTATTCAAATTTTTAAAAAATAATTGATAAAAATGTATAAAAACAAATTGGAAAATAACTGAACCTACAGAAAAATTAACAAATGAAATGAAAGAAAAATTTTGCATTTTTTTTTTTTTGTTTTTTTTTCTGTTTTTTTTTTTTTGGAATCAAATTGATCAAGATCATGAAGAAATTGAAATTTAATTTTTTTGCCTTACTTTTTTTTTCAAAATTTCTTTTTTTTTGAGCTTTTTATGACTTTTTTTAATCTCTTTGCTATTTTTTTGTTTATGTTACATTTTTCTAGTATTGCTTCAACTTTATTTTCCAAAGATTTTTCTTAATTTGCTATTTTTCTTTTTTTTAAGTGTTTTTTAACTACATACTTAAATTGTTGTCTTCGTCGATACTCGTGTATTCTCGTTTTTTTCAATTTGTCTTAACCAATAGAAAAATTGCGTAAAAAAATTAAAAAAATATTTTTTTTTCAAAAAGAAACAATAAACATAAAAATAATATTTCTAATTACTATTTAAATGATAAAAATTATTAAAAAATAATTGATAAAAATGTATAAAAACAAATTGGAAAATAACTAAACTAACAGAAAAATTAACAAATAAAATGAAAGAAAAATTTTGCATTTTTCTTTTTTGTTTTTTCTGTTTTTTTTGGAATCAAATTGATAAAGATCATGAAGAAATTAAAATGTTTTTTTTGCTTTACTTCTTCAAAATTAAAATTTTTTTTTGAGCTTTTTATAATTTTTTTCAATCTTTTTGTTGTTTTTTTTGTTTATGCTACATTTTTCTAGTATTGCTTCAACTTTATTTTCCAAAAATTTTTCTTAATTTGGTATTTTTTCTTTTTTTTAGTGTTTTTTAACTATGTATTTAAATTATTGTCTGAGTCGATACTCGAGTATTCTAGTTTGTTTTTTAAAAAAAATTAAATTTTTGTCTAAAGCAATAGAAAAATTGCTTTAAAAAAATTTAAAAAATATTAAAAAAAAAGAAACAATAAACATAAAAATAATATCTCTAATTATTATTTAAATGATAAAAATTATTAAAAAATAATTGATAAAAATGTATAAAAACAAATTGAAAAATATCTAGATCAACAGAAAAATTAACAAATGAGATAAAAAAACAATTTGCATTTTTCTTTTTTGTTTTTTTGTTTTTTTTTTAAATCAAATTGATCAAGATCATGAAAAAATTAAAATTTTGTTTTTTTCTTGTTTTTGTTACTTTCTTTTACAAAATTTTAATTTTCTTTTGAGGTTTTTATGACTTTTTTCAATTTCTTTGTTATTGTTTTTGTTTATGTTACATTTTTCTAGTATTGCTTCAACTTTATTTTCCAAACATTTTTCTTAATTTGCTAATTTTTCTTTTTTTAAGTGTTTTTTAACTATTTAAATTGTTGTCTTAGTCGATACTCGAATATTTACGTTTTTTTCTCAAAAAAAATTAAATTTTTGTCTAAAGCAATAGAAAAATTGCTTTAAAAAAATTAAAAAAAATATTTAAAGAAAAAAAGAAACAATAAACATAAAAATAATATCTCTAATTATTATTTAAATAATAAAAATTATTAAAAAATAATTGATAAAAATTTTTGTCTAAAGCAATAGAAAAACTGCTTTAAAAAAATTTAAAAAATCAATTAAAAAATTATTAAACAAATCAAAAAAAAAATTTTTTTTGTTTTTTTGCCTTTGTTTTTTTGTAAAGTTTATATATATATTTTTTTTATACTGTTTTAATATTTTTTTACTTTTACTTTATTTGTTGTTATTAAATTTTCTTCTATTTTCCATATTTATTTTTGTCATTTTTAACATTGTTAATGATTTTTTTAACAACTTTTTAGATTATTGCCTCAGCTGTTTCTCCCGAGTTTTTCTGTTTGTAAACATTTTCTATTACAAAAAAAAAATAATAAATAAATAAAAATTATTAAGCAAACTAAGCAAAGTAAAAAAAACAATTGTAATAAAAAACAAAAGAAATATTATTTTCATCTATTTTTAGTTTTTTAAGAAGCTTTAGGTTTTTCTTCTCTCTTTGTAATTATTTTCTTCTCTTTCTTTTGGTTTCATTTTGAAAGCTGTTGCTCTTCTTTTATTTTGATTTTTATTGCCTATTTTTTATTATAAAGTTTTCATTTTCTTTTGTTTCTCTTCTTTCTTTTATTTTCTTCTTTTTTTTGATAAATCCTAACCAAAGAATGATAAGCAATCAAAATAATAATAATAAAAAAATTGCTTTAGGAGAACTATAAAAAAGAAAAAATCAAAAAAACATTAAACAAAACAAGAAAAAATTAAGAAAAATCGAATCATAGTCAAACAAAATTAGTAGAAACTCAATAAAAAAAAATTGTATATAATTTTACCAATTTTTTTTTTTTTCTTAAGTTGCCTTATTTTTTTCTTCTTCTAGCTTTGACAATTTTCTCGTTTACTTTTTGTTAATTTTTTTATATTGTTGTTTTTTATTATTATTTTTTAACATTGCCACAGGCACAGATGAACCGAAAAAAAAAACAATATGTTTAGCAACGCAATAATAATAAAAAAAAACAAATGCCAAGCGGAAAAGAAACATAAAAGAAAGAAAAAATAGTGTATTCAATAATAATAAGATAAAAGGAATAATTAGAAAGAAAAGAACCTTAGAAAAACTGAAAAACAGCTCAAAAAAGAGGAATGTGTGATAAAACTAAAGAAAAAAAAAAGAAGGAAAAGAAGGTTTTATAAAAAAAATAATCAGAATACAAAAAGTTTAGAGATGAAGTGAAAAGTTTTTTGGAGGATCGAAGATTAATATTGATTCAGGACTCCTGGTTGTTCTTACATGTTGCTCCCTCTTGCTGGAAACGGCTTTGTAAAAATTAGATAAGTCACAAAAATTCCCACTTTTTGGGAATCCCATCAGAAAAAGTGACAGTTTAAATTAAAAGACTTTTGAGATTATTCATATTTTATCTGATGATTATTCATATCTCCAATTATGACGTATTGACGTAACCGCCACACGTGCTAGAATGATTTGCTAAAACCTTGAGATCAGAAAAAAAAACTTTTGGTTTTCTGGTAGTAAAAACCAGCAGTCCCACAGATGGTCAGTGACTTGAAGCATTGCCAATCCTCGTAACGTCCTTGCTCTCTCTTTTGCTTTTGACATCTCTGGTTATTCAAAAACCTGATTCCTCCTAAATGGTTGAAGTTGAAAAAAATAAATGGTTTAGGTCTTTGTGACCTGAAAACCAAAAAAAAATACGCAATAATCAGCGAAATATGCATATTTTTCAAGGATTATCTTGATGAAAAGGAAAAAAATTGCCTTGTTTTGTCCATATGGGTGTTTTGCTAATACAATGGGATCATTTTAATGTTATTATTATTATTATTATTGTGGGAACTTTGATTGTTTTAAAAGTGCTGATATTCCCAGTGCCGGAGATAAGGCGACTGCTCTGCCTCAAGGCAAAACGATTCAATGGTTGGAAGGAATTTACGAATAATTACCTTTTTGACCTTTGAATTAATTTTTAATTTAATTGGATTAGACGAAATTGATCAAAAACCCCATCTTATGGGGTTGAAAACGCCAATGCGTCACTAAATCAGCCCTTATCCCTCTTAAGGACCAAAATGATTCTTATTTTTCTATAAAAAATTGTCAAATACTACCTTTTCCAACTCCCATGTACTGAGAAAAAGCCCCAAAAAAACACAAAAAAAAAATTGCAAAAAAAAATATATTTTAAAAATGGTGGGTGCGCCAATTACAATTATTATAATTGTGACCAAAAACGCTATAAATTTTTTTTTTATTTTGCCAAAAAGTGTTTTTTACTTTTGTGTTTATTTTTGTTTTTACTTTTGTTCTGTTTGCTTCTTCTCTAAATCTATTTTCTATGTTTGAATTTTTAAGACTTTTTGTCTTTTGTTTGTTTCTATCATACTTATATATCATATTGTATTGAAAAAAAAATAAAAAACATAAATAAACTTAAAAAATAATAAGAAAAATGGTAAATGCGCCAATTACAAAATTAAAATTTTGACAAAAAACTCTATTTATTTTCTTTTTTTTTTGCCAAAAAGTGTTTTTTACTTTTGTGTTTATTTTTGTTTTTACTTTTGTTCTGTTTGCTTCTTCTCTAAATCTATTTTCTATGTTTGAATTTTTAAGACTTTTTGTCTTTTGTTTGTTTCTATCATACTTATATATCATGTTGTATTGGAAAAAAATATAAAAAACATAAATAAACTTAAAAAAATAATAAGAAAAATGGTAAATGCGCCAATTACAAAATTAAAATTTTGACAAAAAACTCTATTTATTTTCTTTTTTTTTTGCCAAAAAGTGTTTTTTACTTTTGTGTTTATTTTTGTTTTTACTTTTGTTCTGTTTGCTTCTTCTCTAAATCTATTTTCTATGTTTGAATTTTTAAGACTTTTTGTCTTTTGTTTGTTTCTATCATACTTATATATCATGTTGTATTGGAAAAAAATATAAAAAACATAAATAAACTTAAAAAAATAATAAGAAAAATGGTAAATGCGCCAATTACAAAATTAAAATTTTGACAAAAAACTCTATTTATTTTATTTTTTTTTTGCCAAAAAGTGTTTTTTACTTTTGTGTTTATTTTTGTTTTTACTTTTGTTCTGTTTGCTTTTTCTCTAAATCTATTTTCTGTGTTTGAATTTTTAAGACTTTTTGTCTTTTGTTTGTTTCTATCATACTTATATATCATGTTGTATTGAAAAAAAAATAGAAAAACATAAATAAACTTAAAAAATAATAAGAAAAATGGTAGATGCGCCAATTACAAAATTAAAATTTTGACAAAAAACTCTATTTATTTTCTTTTTTTTTTGCCAAAAAGTGTTTTTTACTTTTGTGTTTATTTTTGTTTTTACTTTTGTTCTGTTTGCTTTTTCTCTAAATCTATTTTCTGTGTTTGAATTTTTAAGACTTTTTGTCTTTTGTTTGTTTCTATCATACTTATATATCATGTTGTATTGAAAAAAAAATAGAAAAACATAAATAAACTTAAAAAATAATAAGAAAAATGGTAGATGCGCCAATTACAAAATTAAAATTTTGACAAAAAACTCTATTTATTTTCTTTTTTTTTTGCCAAAAAGTGTTTTTTACTTTTGTGTTTATTTTTGTTTTTGCTTTTGTTCTGTTTGCTTTTTCTCTAAATCTATTTTTTGTGATTGAATTTTTAAGACTTTTTGTCTTTTGTTTGTTTCTATCATACTTATATATCATGTTGTATTGAAAAAAAAATAGAAAAACATAAATAAACTTAAAAAATAATAAGAAAAATGGTAGATGCGCCAATTACAAAATTAAAATTTTGACAAAAAACTCTATTTATTTTCTTTTTTTTTTGCCAAAAAGTGTTTTTTACTTTTGTGTTTATTTTTGTTTTTACTTTTGTTCTGTTTGCTTTTTCTCTAAATCTATTGTCTGTGTTTGAATTTTTAAGACTTTTTGTCTTTTGTTTGTTTCTATCATACTTATATATCATGTTGTATTGAAAAAAAAATAGAAAAACATAAATAAACTTAAAAAATAATAAGAAAAATGGTAGATGCGCCAATTACAAAATTAAAATTTTGACAAAAAACTCTATTTATTTTCTTTTTTTTTTGCCAAAAAGTGTTTTTTACTTTTGTGTTTATTTTTGTTTTTGCTTTTGTTCTGTTTGCTTTTTCTCTAAATCTATTTTTTGTGATTGAATTTTTAAGACTTTTTGTCTTTTGTTTGTTTCTATCATACTTATATATCATGTTGTATTGAAAAAAAAATAGAAAAACATAAATAAACTTAAAAAATAATAAGAAAAATGGTAGATGCGCCAATTACAAAATTAAAATTTTGACAAAAAACTCTATTTATTTTCTTTTTTTTTTGCCAAAAAGTGTTTTTTACTTTTGTGTTTATTTTTGTTTTTGCTTTTGTTCTGTTTGCTTTTTCTCTAAATCTATTTTTTGTGATTGAATTTTTAAGACTTTTTGTCTTTTGTTTGTTTCTATCATACTTATATATCATGTTGTATTGAAAAAAAAATAAAAAACATAAATAAACTTAAAAAATAATAAGAAAAATGGTAAATGCGCCAATTACAAAATTAAAACTGTGACAAAAAACTCTATTTATTTTCTTTTTTTTTGCCAAAAAGTGTTTTTTACTTTTGTGTTTATTTTTGTTTTTACTTTTGTTCTGTTTGCTTTTTCTCTAAATCTATTTTTTGTGTTTGAATTTTTAAGACTTTTTGTCTTTTGTTTGTTTCTATCATACTTATATATCATGTTGTATTGAAAAAAAAATAAAAAACATAAATAAAATTAAAAAAATAATAAGAAAAATGGTAAATGCGCCAATTACAAAATTAAAATTTTTGACAAAAAACTATTTATTTTTTTTTTTTTTGCCAAAAAGTGTTTTTTACTTTTGTGTTTATTTTTGTTTTTGCTTTTGTTCTGTTTGCTTTTTCTCTAAATCTATTTTTTGTGATTGAATTTTTAAGACTTTTTGTCTTTTGTTTGTTTCTATCATACTTATATATCATGTTGTATTGAAAAAAAAATAGAAAAACATAAATAAACTTAAAAAATAATAAGAAAAATGGTAGATGCGCCAATTACAAAATTAAAATTTTGACAAAAAACTCTATTTATTTTCTTTTTTTTTTGCCAAAAAGTGTTTTTTACTTTTGTGTTTATTTTTGTTTTTGCTTTTGTTCTGTTTGCTTTTTCTCTAAATCTATTTTTTGTGATTGAATTTTTAAGACTTTTTGTCTTTTGTTTGTTTCTATCATACTTATATATCATGTTGTATTGAAAAAAATATAGAAAAACATAAATAAACTTAAAAAATAATAAGAAAAATGGTAGATGCGCCAATTACAAAATTAAAATTTTGACAAAAAACTCTATTTATTTTCTTTTTTTTTTGCCAAAAAGTGTTTTTTACTTTTGTGTTTATTTTTGTTTTTGCTTTTGTTCTGTTTGCTTTTTCTCTAAATCTATTTTTTGTGATTGAATTTTTAAGACTTTTTGTCTTTTGTTTGTTTCTATCATACTTATATATCATGTTGTATTGAAAAAAAAATATAAAACATAAATAAACTTAAAAAATAATAAGAAAAATGGTAAATGCGCCAATTACAAAATTAAAACTGTGACAAAAAACTCTATTTATTTTCTTTTTTTTTGCCAAAAAGTGTTTTTTACTTTTGTGTTTATTTTTGTTTTTACTTTTGTTCTGTTTGCTTTTTCTCTAAATCTATTTTTTGTGTTTGAATTTTTAAGACTTTTTGTCTTTTGTTTGTTTCTATCATACTTATATATCATGTTGTATTGAAAAAAAAATAAAAAACATAAATAAAATTAAAAAAATAATAAGAAAAATGGTAAATGCGCCAATTACAAAATTAAAATTTTTGACAAAAACTATTTATTTTTTTTTTTTTTGCCAAAAAGTGTTTTTTACTTTTGTGTTTATTTTTGTTTTTACTTTTGTTCTGTTTGCTTTTTCTCTAAATCTATTTTTTGTGTTTGAATTTTTAAGACTTTTTGTCTTTTGTTTGTTTCTATCATACTTATATATCATGTTGTATTGAAAAAAAAATAAAAAACATAAATAAAATTAAAAAAATAATAAGAAAAATGGTAAATGCGCCAATTACAAAATTAAAATTTTTGACAAAAAACTATTTATTTTTTTTTTTTTTGCCAAAAAGTGTTTTTTAGTTTTGTGTTTATTTTTGTTTTTACTTTTGTTCTGTTTGCTTCTTCTCTAAATCTATTTTCTATGTTTGAATATTTAAGACTTTTTGTCTTTTGTTTGTTTCTATCATACTTATATATCATGTTGTATTGAAAAAAAAAATAAAAAACATAAATAAACTTAAAAAAATAATTAGAAAAATGGTAAATGCGCCAATTACAAAATTAAAATTTTGACAAAAAACTCTATTTATTTTCTTTTTTTTTTTTTTCGTTTTCTTTTTTTGTTTTTTTATTTTCAGTTTTGCACTGTTTGCTTCTTTCCTATCCGTTTCCTCCATCTTACTTTCAATTTTTTCTCCCACAAACACTTGTTTGGTGCCACTTTCTTTTCAATTGTCTCACTCATAATATGTTGTACTGAAAAAATTATAGTAAAAATTAGGGATGCGCTGATCTCAAAATGATAAATGTATTCACTTTTATATCTTTATTCTTTATTTTTACTTTTCTACTGTTTGCTTTTTTCTCTACAATGGCTGTTTCTCTCTTAATTCCAGATTTTTTTTACAAAAACTTGTTTAGTCTATCTCGCTTATATTTGTATAAAGTTGTATTGAAAAAACTGCAATAAAACATATTAAAGAAGAAACAAAATAAATCTTCTTTTTTTTTTCCATCATAATTGTTTTTTTTTTATTTTTCCTATTTTTTTCCGCTTTTTTTTTTAAAATATCTGTTTTATCTCTCTTAGTTTTTAAAATTGAAACTTGTTTTTGCAAAAACTTGTTTAGTACTACTTTTTCTTTATCTATCTCACTCATATCAAATGGTTTATTAAAACAAAATTTTAATAAAATATGATCAAAAAACAATTGCAACTAAAAAGTAACAATAAATGCTTTTTTTTTTCTACTATTTTTTTTAAACTTGGTCTTTTCTTCATTCTTCAGTTTTATTCTTTCTTTCTTCTCTTAAAAATTATCTTTTTTCTGTCTTAAAATTTTCACATCTTCACTATTGTCTACTTGTCACTTCTTTTGCCAAAATAAAAAATACTACAAAAAGTGTAAATAGAAAAAAGAAGAAGAAAAAACATCAAAACAATAAAAAATATCTAAAAAAATAATTTGAATAAAACGAAGACGGGTAAAAGAAAAATAGAAGAACAATCAGGCATAAAATCAAAAAGTCTGAAGAACTGTAGAAAAGAATTTTCACTAAATTGATAGACTGCAAGAAAAAGTAAAACAAAATTATGTAACAAAAATAAAATGTTGAAAAAAACAATTTTGAAATTGGATCAGACGTAATTCACTTTTGGAATGTTGGCAGATTATAAAATCTAAACTAATCTATGAATAGAGCAAGATTTTGAAACGCATAAGAAATTTTTAAGCGCTCTTATGACGTCACGCAGTAGAATTGTGACGTCATAATGTGATAAGATCTAAGCTAAAAAAAGATAATGACTGTTGTTTCGGACCTTTGTATTCAAAGCCACAATAAATTATAATGTGTGGCTTAAGCTGTCTAAAGAAAAAAATCAAAAAATGACAGTAAGTATTGGATAATATGTCAAAAACCGCTTATAGATTTGACAATTTTTTTGACAGAAATTTGCTTTTTTCTCTTTTTTAAGGGCTGGTTTGCAAATTTTATTGGTTTGGCAAAATGGCAAGAATGTACCTGACTAAAATTAGTAACATTATTTATTCATTTGATCTAGAGTCAACGTTTGTTGTTATTTGCGGTCTACGAGACGTGTACGATGTTTTGTCCTTGTCACACGCTTGCATGACTCATCTTTTATTATATTTTCTAATAATTAATCTTATCACAGATAGTACAATATGTCGGCGATAATTATTCACAATTTTCTCTTTTTTTTTTCTTTAAATCAGCGGAATTTTTTCAACGACAAACAAAAATAGATTAGATCAAGGACCTCAACGTGAATGTTTATTTACCTGTTGTTCCTGAAAAGATCTAGTACGTAATGGAAAGTTTTCACTTTCGATTGTTTTTGTTTATAGTGATGTTTGCACAAATCCGTGACAGTGACCCCCACGCGAGTATTTCCATTTTCTTAATTCGGATTTTCCAAATTCACGATTGACGCGACCTGCGCGACTACAACCTTGGCTTTTGGTTTTTGCCGATTATTGGGCAGAAAAATTCATTTCAAGGCATTGCTATTTCTTGGTTTTTCCTTTATTCAGTTTTTTTTTTATTCTATGTTATTTTTTATTTTTGCTTTTTTTTTGTGTTGTTTAAGGTATGTTTTTTTGTCTCTTTTGATACTCTAAGCTTGTTTTGTGAGTGTTTTTTCTTATATATATCTGATTTTTCTATTTAGACTTTGTTATAAAGTTTTTTTTTTATTTCATTTTTTTTTCTAATATTTTTGTTATTTTTTTATTTCCCCCTTCTATTTTTTTTCATTTTGTATTTTGGTTACTTTTTTTTTGTCTATTAGTTACTAAATTTATTTATTTTTTTACAGAAAAAACATTATAGAAAGCAAAATATGAAAAAATAATAAAAAAGTTTCACAAAATAACGATAATTGGAGAAATGATTACATATTTTATGTTTGTTTGTCTATATTTTTTGTGTAAAATTCTTTGTATTTTTTTTTCATTTATTTTTATTGTTTTTGTTTTTAAAACTTAAGATAAAACAAACAATAACAATAATAATGACAAAGCAGCTATCTACGCAAAAACCAACATAAAAAATCTCAGACATTTTATTGAAACCAAAATTATAAAAAAAAAATAAATCAACAAACATTATAAACCAAAAAACAAAAAAAAAACATAATTCAATAAAATTCTTAAAAAAAAAACTCAATAAACAAAAAAATCAAATATGATTTTCTTGTTTTTATTTTATTCAATTTTCTTTATTCAGATTTTTTTCTGTATTTTTTTGTCTAATTTATTTTTCATTCTATGTTATTTTTTATTTTTGTTTTTTTGCGTTCTTTTAGGTATGTTTTTTTGTCTTTCTTGATATTCTAAGCATGTTTTGTGAGTGTTTTTTATATGTATCTTATTTTTCTGTTTAGACTTTGTTATAAAGTTTTTTTTTTATTTAATTTCTTTTTCTAATATTTATGCTATTTTTTTATTTTTTCCTTCTATTTTTTTTCATTTTGTATTGTGTTACTTCTTTTCTTCTATTGTTAGTTACTAAATTTATTTATTTTTTTACAGATAAAACATTATAGAAAGCAAAATATGAAAAAATAATAAAAAAGTTACAAAAAATAACGATAATTGGAAAAATAATTACATATTTTATGTTTGTTTGTCTAAATTTTTTGTGTAAAATTTTTTGTATTTTTTTTTCTTTATTTTTATTGTTTTTGTTTTTAAGACTCAAGATAAAACTAATAATAATAATGATGATAATAATAAAGCAGCTTTCTACGCAAAAATCAACATAAAAACCCTCAGACATTTTATTGAAACCAAAATTATAAAAAAAAATAAATCAACAGACATTATGAACCAAAAAACAAAAAAAACCTAATTTAATAAATTCTTAAAAAAAAACTCAATAAACAAAAAAATCAAATATATTTTTCTTGTTTCTTTTTTTATTTTATTCAATTTTCTTAATTCAGATTTTTTTCTGTATTTTTTTATCTACTTTTTTTCTCATTTTATGTTATTTTTCTTTTGTTTTTTTGCATTTTTTTAGGTATGTTTTTTGTCTCTTTTGATACTCTAAGCATGTTTTGTGGGTGTGCTTTTTTATATATATTTTATTTTTCTATTTAGACTTTGTTATGAAGTTTTTTTTTTATTTCAGTTACATATCATCTTTTCTCTTCTTTACTTTCTTTTTTCTTTTATTTTTCCCAAGCTTATTCTTTAGTGTTTTTATTTTTTTTTAAATTTTTAATAATTTTTATCCTAATTTTTAAACGTTTAATTAGTTAATTATCTTTCTCTGTACTCAAATGTGAACTTTTAGCTCTTTTTTCATTTTAATTTTTTTTTATTATTTTATGTAATTTTATTTTTTTTTCTATGTTTTGCTGTTCTGATTAGTTATCTTATAGTATTTCTCTTTTCTCTTCTAACCTCATTTATTAAATTTATGTTATTTTTCAATTTTTTTTCTTCCCCATGTTCTATATAATTATTTTTTTGTCTCTTATTTAACATTTTTCCCTTTTTGCACTTTAACTTTATTTTCTCTTTAGCTATTTTTTTACTTTTTGTCATTTAATTTGTTAATTTTTTATTTAACTCTCAATTAGATTCATTTTTTTTTGTTTTTTTTTTCTTTTAAATTTATTTTTAGTACTTTTTCCTATTAATTTATTTTTCTATCTGCGTAATTTTTGTTTTCTTTCAACTGTTCAATCAATTTAAAAAAATTATTAACCTTCACTGTACTCAAATGTCAATTTTTATGTTTTTTTTATTTTCTAATGTTTTTCTTATCTCTTTATTTTTTTCTTCTATTTTTTATCATTTTGTATTTTGGTTACTTTTTTTTAGTTACTTTTTTTCTATTGTTAGTTACTAAATTTATTTATAGATTTACAGAAAAAACATTATAGAAAGCAAAATATGAAAAATTATTTTTTGTTATTAGTTTGGTTTTTGTCTAGATCTCTGTTTTCTCTCTAGATTTTTCTAAATTTTTTTCTTCTTTTGTTTTTGTTTTATTTTCTTGATAGCACTTTTCTATTATTTATCTAGTTTTCTTAGAGCTTAATTTTTTTTTGTAAGGTAACTTTGTCTAAGTTTTTTTTTTTAGTTTTTATAATAAATGTGCTTATAGTACTCATTTATTATATTTATTTTTTTATCATTCTTATTTTTCTTGCTTTTCTTTTCTATTTCGTGAAAAAGAAAAAACATCATTTAAAGAATATTCAAGAAATAAAACAGAAAAGACAATAACAACATAAAAAAAAAAATTAAAATACAAAGCAAAGAAAAGAACAGAAACTAATACTATAAATAAAAAAATGCAGAGAGAATAAAAATAAATCACTGGAAAGAAGAAAGTAAAGCACAAATAAGAAAAAAAAGAAAAAAATACAAACAGAGATAAGAAAAATGCTAGATATATAACAATTCGAAAAAAAAAAATGAAAATCGTTCTATTATTTTATTTAGTGTTTTTGTTTTTTTTTTTGGCTAAGTATTTATTGTGTTGTTATATTTGTTTTCAGTGTTTTTAGAAAAACAAAACCTAAAACAAGGGACAGAAAAACAAAAACTCAAAAAAAATTTTTTTTTTCTTTCAGATAAGAAAAAGTTTTTCTTAACAAAATTTAATTTAGGTAACGTCTTTAGAACGCACAACAAAACAAAAGACAATAACACAAAAATAGTAAAAAAATTAAATAAAAAGCAACAAATGCTATAGAAAAAAGATTAAAAATTTAGAAAAATTAAGTGTTTTTTAATATTTTTACTTTTTTTTTGGTTTTATTATTATTATATATTCTTTTACTCATTATTTTTTTTATGTATTAGAACTAATCTTTTTTTTTCTTTTTTAGTTTTTTTCTCGTTTTTTCTTTAGGGCTTTACTGTGCATTTTTCTTTGCTTTTTCTGTTAATTTAGTTTGTTTTTCTTTTACGTTTTTTTAATGTTTTATCTTCATTTTTTTGCTACTTTTTGATTCTTTATCCATTCCACCTCCACAATGAACACTAATTGCAACCATTAAAGATTAAATCTGGATTTTTGATCTGTCAGAACTAAACTTCAAATTAAGAAATGACCTGAATGTTTGTTTATGACCTTTATATAATTTTTGAAAAATTTTTTCAGCATGATATTATTATCTTATCAGAATGATGTATTTTGACAATATTTTGTTTGTTTTTGAGCGGAAGTAAACAATGATATAACATAATCAGGGGCTTATAGGTTGTAACATAGAATTCTGATGACTTTTCATCGTAGTAGGCCTAATGAATAGGTGTCAAAGTGGGTACCTATAGAAAAAAAAATTGAATGATAATGATAAGTTTTAACAAACTCGTTGCGTAATACACCACACAATGTCATAAACTTTCCATTCTTCTGGCATTGAATCGCGGCGTGACGCACTCATGAGCGCTAATCTGTATTTTCCTGCATTCATTTGATAACAAAAAACAAAAGACGTCGAAACGTCAATTTTTTTCAAAAAATCAAAAAAATGATGCAATTTTGAAAATTTTTCAAAAAAATGATGCAATTTTGTACCGATTAGGAAAGGAGTGAGCATTGAACCTTGTCCCGTTTCGTTGGAACATACTATACACAGATAGTTACACAACCCAGATCACGACATAATAACGGGCCTCTTGCAAAATTTGTTACTACAAATTTATACAGCGTGTCCAAAAAAAATTTCCCCAATTTGACATTTTTGACAGCAAAATGTCAAAAAATCAAAATAATTGCCCGAATAAGAAGAGCCGTTTTCGTACGAACGACCCTTAAAACGGTTTCTTGGAACTATTTCCCTCCCCTATTTCCGGGCGGAAGCGTTACACAGGCATTTCCTGTTCAGGTGACCATTTAACGTTTTTTAGCCACCATTTTTTTTTTAAATCAAATTTGGATTAATTATGATCAGCACTAACCTTGAGTGAAATGTCAGAGAAGCCTCCTCTATTTTGAAAAAATTATTGTAGTTTCCTCGTCTAATGTCTGAATAAATTCAAATTTGGCGGTTTTAAATTTTCTAGCCAATCGCAGCAAAGTAGCGGCTGACGTCACAGGAATGATAAAGAAGCACAATGCCAATTTTGTCAAAAAAAAAAATTTTCTTTTGTGTTTTTTTATGCCACATTGATTTTTCTTCTGTTTATTTTTTATTGTTGTTTTTATTCATTTTTTGTTTTCTTATTTGTGCTTCACTTTTTTCTTCTCAGTTGTTTATTTCTATTCTCTCTTAATTTTTTTATTTATTGTGTTACTTTTTGATTTTTTTCTTTAATGTTCTTTGGTTTTTCTTAAAATCTTTTATTCTCTCTTAATTTTTTCATTTATTATATTATTTTTTGATTTTTTTCTTTAATGTTCTTTAGTTTTTCTTAAAATCTTTATTGACATTTTTTTTTCCGCTTTTTTTTTTAAGAAAATAATACATCAGAAAGGAAAAAAGCAAGAAAAATTTTTTATGCCACATTATTCTCTGTTTTTAATGTTGTTTTCTAATTTTTATTATTTTTTTCAAATTGTTTTATAAACTAGCTTTTTTATTGTTTTTGTATTTTTTTATTTCATTGACTTTCTTCTTCTCGGTAGTTTTTTTCTATTCTCTCTTAATTTGTTTATTTATTGTACTATTTTTTGTTCTTTTTTTCTTTTCTCTTATGTTTTTTAGTTTTTCTATAAATTTTCTATCTTTATCAACATTTTACGTATTTTTTCTGTTTTTCCGCTTTTTTTTTAAAGAAAATAATACTTCAGAAAGGAAAAAATCAAAAAAAAAATTATGTCACATTATTCTTTGTTTTTAATTCTGTTTTCCTATTTTTAACATTTTTTTAAAAATGTTTTATAAACTAGTTCTTTTATTGCTTACTGTATTTTTTTATTTCTCTGCCTTTTTTTTTCTCGGTAGTTTATTTCTTTTCTCTCGTAATTTGTTTATTTATTGTATTATTTTATGTTCTTTTCTTGTTTTCCACTGTTTTTAAAGAAAATAAAACTTCAGAAAAGAAAAAGCAAAAAATAATTTTTATGCCACATTATTCTCTATTTTTAATTTTTTTTTTCGATTTTCATCAATTTTTTTCCATTTTTTTCAAATTGTTTTATAAACTAGCTTTTTTATTGTTTTTGTATTTTTTATTTCTTTGACTTTTTTATTTCTCAGTAGTTTAGTTCTATTCTCTCTTAGTTTTTTTACTTATGGTATTATTTTTTGATTTTTTTTTCTTTTCTTTGGTGCATTTTAATTTTTCTTTAAATTCTCTATCTTTATCAACATTTTACGTAATTCTTCTCTTTTTCCGCTTTTTTTAAAGAAAATAATACTTCAGAAACGAAAAAAGCAAGAAAAATTTTTTATGCCAAATTATTCTGTTTTTAATGTTGTTTTCTGATTTTCATCATTTTTTTTCAAAATGTTTTATAAACTAGCTTTTTTTTGTTTTTGTAATATTTATTTTTTTGACTTTCTCTTTCTCAGTTGTTTATTTCTATTCTCTCTTAATTTGTTTATTTATTGTACTATTTTTTGTTCTTTTCTTCTTTTCTCTAATGTTTTTTAAAATTTTTTCTAAATTCTCTATCTTAAAAGATTTCACATTTTGAAAGAAAATAAGGCTTCAGAAAGGACAGAAGAAGCAAAAACAAAATAATGACAAAACTTAAACAAAAGAATAACATATATCAATTAAATGTTATAAAACAAAAAAAGAGATTATTTAGAATTATGACAAAAATTGATACAATTATAAAAATAAGGGCTCTTATGTAACATTAATAAATGAAAATAGATGTAAATAAATAAGTAAATAGCAAAAAATGTAAATAGTCATAAATAGTAGAAACAAAACATGTGAGAAAGAATAGCAGAATGGAATATAAAAAAAATGAAAAAAGACAAAAAATGAAAAAAAAGTCAATAATAATCTGACAAAAATTTAAAAAAAAATTAAAAAGAAACAACATGAAAAAGAAAAAAACAGACACCAATTTATATTTCTAGTGCAGCAAGTTTTTATTATTACTTATTTTTTTTTTTGTATTGTTCCTTATTTGTTTTGAAATTTTTTTTTATTGTTTATGTTTTTTTTATTCTTTTTATTTCTATTTTTTCTTATTTTTTTATTTACTGTTCTCTTTTTTTGTAACTTTGTCTCAATTCTTTTTTTTTGCTTCTTTTATTTTTGGAATAAAATCATACTGCAATAGAGAAAAAAAAATAATAATAAAACTTAAAGAAAATAAATTAAAACACTTTATAAATCTTGTTTATAAAACATAAACAAGTACAGTTGCTATAAAAAATCTTAAATTAAAAAAGTTAAAGTGAATAAAATAAGAAAATATATAAAAAATAAATAAAAATGATTAAAAAAACAAAATTTTTGTTATAATAATCATAAGTATAAAAAAAGATAGAAAAGATGACAAAGATAGAAACAAAAATAAAACACAAAAAACACTAAAACAGTATAATAAAAACAAAGTTGAAAAAGAAAGAGAATATTAAGAAAAAGATGTAATACTTAAGAGAAAAAAACTAAAGTAAAAAGATTTCACAAACTAATCAGCATTAAAATAATAAAAAAAGTTTTAATGAATAAAAAATCATATAAAAAACAGTAGGAATTTGACAAAAATTAAATTAACAAAAAAAATGTTAGGAGCAAAAAAACGACAATTAAAAAAAAAAAATAACTTAAAAAACATTATAAGAAGCAAAATATGAAAAATAATTAAAAACAAAATTTAGGTTTTTTAATGATAAACACAAAAAATGACAAAATTAGAAAAAGCATTTAATTTTTCCTACATATTTGTTTTCAATTATTAGTTTTTTGTGTAGCATTATTTTTTTCTTATTATACTTATTTTTTGTATTTTTTCACAATTTTTCTACTATTTTTATATTTAAAAAACTCTTTTTCAAAAATAAAACAAGAAATAAAAAACAAAAATGACACATTTATTTATGAAAAAAGCATTTACTTTATAAAATTTAAAATATTTAAACAAAAAAATAAAATAGAAAAAGGCATCAAAAACACAAAATAAAGAAAATTATATTAATAAATTTTTATATATGAAAAAATTAACAAAATGTATTTTTTTACTTTATTCTATTATGTTTTGTATAGTAAGTATCGAAAAAAAATGATAATAAAACCATAAAATACAAAAAGACAACAAAGTTATAATAATAATAATAATAGAAAAATAGAATGATAAAAGAATAAACTTTCTTCTCCTTTTCTAAATAATTCTATAAAAAGTTTCTTTAATCTTTCATAATTATTTTTTTTTTAATAAAATATAAACAAAGTTGAAAAAAAGAGAGAATATTAAGAAAAAGATGTAATACTTTATAAAGAGAAAAACTAAAGAAAAATATTTTATTGATCAGCAATAAAATTATAGAAGAAATTACAAAAAATTAAATAAAAAACAAAAATTATATACAAAAAACAGTAAGAATATGACAAAAACTAAAATAACAAAAAAATCTTAAGAGAAAAAAACGACAATTAAAAAGTAAAAAAAACCTAAAAAACATAAGAAGGAAAATATAAAAAATAATCAAAAACAAAATTTAGGTTTTTTAATGATAAACACAAAAAAAGACAAAATTAGAAAAAGCATTAAATTTTTCTTACATATTTGTTTTTTGTGCAGCAATATTTTTTTTTTATTATACTTTTTTTTATTGTTTTTGTATTTTTGACAATTTTTTTACAATTTTTTATTTAAAAATCGTTTTTGCAAAAATAAGACAAGAAATAAAAAACAAAAATAAAACATTTAATTTATAAAAACTAAAATATTTAAAAAAAAAAAAAAATTAAAATACAAAAATAAAAAAATAATTTAATTCAATTGTATAAAAAAAACAGCCAAATAAGCAACAAAAATTAGTTTTTATAATTTTAACAATTTTTTGAATATTTTAGTGACGGATTTTTCATCATTTTCAGTCCACCTTTCAGACAAAAATCAAAATTATACAAAAAAAAAACAAAATAGAAAAAGGCAAAACACAAAATAAAAAAAATTATATCAATAAATTTTTATATATAAAAAAATCAACAAAATGTTTTTATTTACTTTATTCTATTATGTTTTGTATAGAATTTTTTCAAATTTTATCAGCAAATATTTTCTTTTGTTTTACAGAAAAAGTCCAAAGTTTGGGATAATGCATAAAAAATACCTAAACAAGAACAAAAATTGTAAAAAAAAATTAAAAACATGGAAAAAACTATAAAAAAAATAATAATAGAAAAAGAAAATACAAAAAGACAACAAAATCATAATAATAATAATAATAATATAAAAAAAGAATAATATAAGAATAAACTTTCTTCTCCTTATCGAATTAATTCTATGAAATGTTTCTTTAATCTTTTATAATTATTTTTTATTTAATAAAATATAAACAAAGTAAAAAAAAAGACAATATTAAGGAAAAGATGTAATACTTTATAAAGAAAAAAACTAAAGTAAAAAGATTTCACTGATCAGTAAAAGAAATTACAAAAAATTTAAAAAGAAACAAAAATTATATACAAAAAACAGTAAGAATATGACAAAAACTCAAATAGCAAAAAAAATGGTATGAGAAAGAAACGACAATTAAAAAGTAAAAAAAAACTTAAAAACATTATAACAAGCAAAATATAAAAAATAATTAAAAACAAGATTTAGGTTTTTTAATGATAAACACAAAAAAAGACAAAATTTGAAAAAGCATTAAATTTTTTTTACATATTTGTTTTTTGTGCAGCATTATTTTTTTCTTATTATACTTTTGTTTTATTGTTTCTGTATTTTTTGAGAATTTTTTTATTTAAAAATCTTTTTTGCAAAAACAAAACAAGAAATAAAAAACAAAAATGAAACGTTTATTTAGGAAAAAAGCAAAATATAAAAACATTTAATTTATAAAAACTAAAATATTTAGAAAAAAAAAATTAAAATACAAAAATAAAAAAATAATTTAATTCAATGGTATAAAAAAAACAGCCAAAATAAACAACAAAAATTAGTTTTTATGATTTTGACATTTTTTTTGAATATTTTAGTGTCGGGTTTTTCATCATTTTCAGTCAATCTTCCAGACAAAAACTAAAATTATACAAAAAACAAATAAAATAGAAAAAAACATAAACACAAAATAGAAAAAATTATATTAATAAATTTTTTTATATAAAAAAACCAACAAAATGTATTTTTTTACTTTATTTTATTATGTTTTGTATAGTATTTTTTCAAATTTTGTCTTTTGTTTTACAGAAAAAGTCCAAAGTTTGGGATAATGCATAAAAAATACCTAAACAAGAGCAATAATTGGGAAAAAATTAAAAACGTGAAAAAAAGTATAAATAAAATACAAAAAACAACAAAATCATAATAATAATAATAGAAAAAAATAAAAATAAAAGAATAAACTTTCTTCTCTTTATCCAATTAATTCTATGAAACATTTCTTTAATAATTATTTTTTTTAAATAAAATATTTAAAAAATTACCATTTTTCGTCACTTTTTAGCCAAAAAAACCATAAATATGGATCATTTTCGATCGAAATTCTTCGTTTAAATGTCTTTTAATAATTCGAAACGAATTTTATGTAACAAAACAGAAACTATCAGTATCCAGGTCGCCTCTAATAAACTCTTCAAAAGCAACTTTCACCATTCGTGACGTCACACGATATTCCGGAAGTCCTCCATTGTGAAAATCGCTGTCGACTTTGCAAAAATTCATTAAAAAAGAAAAAAAAACCAAAAAAAATTTTTTTTTTGAGGCAATCAACGCTTGTCATTAGCCTCAATGACGTCACAGGAGTCCATCCAGCGCCGATTCACCCTAATCCAGCAATTTTTTAATGGAATAATTCTAAAAAAATGCAAAAAACTTTCTTCTTCAAGAAGAAAGTGGCAAAAGTTTCACCAGGTCGGTTCAACATTCAATATATTAACGCACTCAGCCGGAACGAGATGAGTCTTTGAAATTTGCTAGATTTTTCGAAGAGATTGGACCAAAATCTAATTGCTTGAACCGTTAAAACAGAGAAAATGCATTAATTTCACAGATTGGTGAAAAAAAAATGAGTAGAAAGCTCCTATTTATACTAAAAAAGCAAAAAATATCAAAAAATCTTCCCCCAACATAGACATGCTCCTTCAGGAACCGTGCTATTTTTCTGGATAATAGATACCCCATGTCCTTTTTTGCACCCTTGACAACGTGTGTGCAAAATTTCATAGCAATCGGTTGAGTAGAAAAAGCGTGAAAGCGTAACAAACAAACGCACATTTTTTGTTTATAATATCAACTACTATTCTCTAAAATTGATAAAATACGCAGTTTTTAAAAACATATCAAGAAAGCAAAAAAAGTAAAACCAAAATAAAAAAAGAGAAGAAAAATAATAAAAAAAAGGATTTAAAAAATAATAAAAAACAATAATAGAATTCATAAAGATTATATTATATTCTATTGTCTACTGCCTTATTATCCAAGCCAAGTCAAAATTGTTTATTTTTAGACGTTTTTGGCTATAAGATCATTGAAACAATGTTTTTGGCTAAAAAAATCATTGAAACATTTTTAATGAAAATAATTTGAATGTCGCAGAAAAGTCATAAAGTGAATCAAATCAGATCAAAATTGTTAATTTTTGGCTATAAGATCATTGGAACAATGTTTTTGGCTAAAATATCATTGAAACATTATTAATACCAAAATTTCAAATACAGTAGGAACACTATAAGATGAGTCAAGCCAGGTCAAAATTGTTTGTTTTTAGATGTTTTTGGCTATAAGATCATTGAAACAATGTTTTTGGCTAAAAAAATCATTGAAACATTTTTAATGAAAATAATTTGAATGTCGCAGAAAAGTCATAAAGTGAATCAAATCAGATCAAAATTGTTAATTTTTGGCTATAAGATCATTGAAACAATGTTTTTGGCTGCAAAATCATTGAAACATTTCTGATGAAAACAATTTGAATGTAGCAGAAACGTCATGAAGTGAATCAAGTCAGGTCAAAATTGTTCATTTTTGGCTATAAGATCATTGAAACAATGTTTTTGGCTAAAATATCATTGGAACATTTCGGATGAAAATAATTTGAATGTAGCAAAAACGTCTTAAAGTGAATCAGATCAGGTCAAAATTATTAATTTTTGGTTATAAAATCATTGAAACAATGTTTTTGGCTAAAATATCATTAAAACAATGTTTTTGGCTAAAATATCATTGAAACAATGTTTTTGGCTAAAATATCATTGAAACAATGTTTTTGGCTAAAATATCATTAAAACATTATTGTTCTAATACTTTAAATGCAGTAGGAACATCATAAGATGAGTCAAGCCAGGTCAAAATTTTTTGTTTTTAGATGTTTTTGGCTATAAGATCATTGAAACAATGTTTTTGGCTAAAAAATCATTGAAACATTTCTGATGAAAACAATTTGAATGTAGCAGAAACGTCTTAAAGTAAATCAGATCAGGTCAAAATTGTTCATTTTTGGCTATAAGATCATTGAAACAATGTTTTTGGCTAAAATATCATTGAAACAATGTTTTTGGCTAAAATATCATTGTAACATTATTGATGCCAATACTTTAAATGCAGTAAGAACATCATAAGATGCGTCAAGCTAAGTCAAAGTTGTTTATTTTTAGATGTTTTTGGCTATTAAATCATTGAAACAATGTTTTTGGCTGAAAAGTCATTGAAACATTTCGGATGAAAATAATTTGAATATAGCAAAAACGTCTTAAAGTGAATCAGATCAGGTCAAAATTGTTAATTTTTGGTTATAAGATCATTGAAACAATGTTTTTGGCTATAATATCATTGAAACAATGTTTTTGGCTAGAATATCATTGAAACATTATTAATACCAAAATTTCAAATACAGTAGGAACACTATAAGATGAGTCAAGCCAGGTCAAAATTGTTTGTTTTTAGATGTTTTTGGCTATAAGATCATTGGAACAAGGTTTTTGGCTGAAAAATCATTGAAACATTTCTGATGAAAACAATTTGAATGTAGCAGAAACGTCATGAAGTGAATCAAGTCAGGTCAAAATTGTTCATTTTTGGCTATAAGATCATTGAAACAATGTTTTTGGCTAAAAAATCGTTGAAACATTTTTGAAGAAATTATTTTGAATATAGTAGAGACATCATAAGGTGAGTCAAGTCAGGTCAAAGTAGATGTTTTTAGCTATAAGATCATTGAAACAATGTTTTCGGCTAAAATATCATTGAAACATTATTAATTCCAATACTTTAAATGCAGTAGGAACTTCATAAGATGAGTCAAGCTAGGTCAAAATTGTTTATTTTTAAATGTTTTTGGCTATAAGATCATTGAAACGATGTTTTTGGCTAAAATATCATTGAAACATTATTGATACTAAAATTTTAAATACAGTAAAAACATTATAAGTAGAGTCAAGCCAGGTCAAAATTTTTTGTTTTTAGATGTTTTTGGCTATAAGATCATTGAAACAATGTTTTTGGCTAAAAAATCATTGAAACATTTCTGATGAAAACAATTTGAATGTAGCAGAAACGTCTTAAAGTAAATCAGATCAGGTCAAAATTGTTAATTTTTGGTTATAAGATCATTGAAACAATGTTTTTGGTTAAAATATCATTGAAACATTATTAATTCCAATACTTTAAATGCAGTAAGAACATCATAAGATGCGTCAAGCTAGGTCAAAGTTGTTTATTTTTAGATGTTTTTGGCTATAAGATCATTGAAATAATGTTTTTGGCTGAAAAATCATTGAAACATTTCTGATGAAAACAATTTGAATGTAGCAGAAACGTCATGAAGTGAATCAAGTCAGGTCAAAATTGTTCATTTTTGGCTATAAGATCATTGAAACAATGTTTTTGGCTAAAATATCATTGGAACATTTCGGATGAAAATAATTTGAATGTAGCAAAAACGTCTTAAAGTGAATCAAATCAGGTCAAAATTGTTCATTTTTGGCTATAAGATCATTGAAACAATGTTTTTGGCTAAAATATCATTGGAACATTATTGATACCAAAATTTTAAATGCAATAAAAACATTATAAGATGAGTCAAGCCAGGTCAAAATTGATTGTTTTTAGATGTTTTTGGGTAAAAGATCATTGAAACAATGTTTTTGGCTAAAATATCATTGAAACATTTCTGATAAAAATAATTTAAATGCAGTAGAAACCTTGAGGTGAGTCAAGTTAGGTCAAAGTAGAAGTTTTTGGCTATAAGATCATTGAAACAATGTTTTTGGCTAAAAAAATCATTGAAACATTTTTAATGAAAATAATTTGAATGTAGCAGAAACGTCATAAAGTGAATCAAATCGGTTCAAAATTGTTCATTTTTGGCTATAATATCATTGAAACAATGTTTTTGGCTAGAATAACATTGAAAAATTATTAATACCGAAATTTCAAACACAGTAGGAACACCATAAGATGAGTCAAGCCAGGTTAAAATTGATTGTTTTTAGATGTTTTTGGCTAAAAGATCATCGAAACAATGTTTTTGGCTAAAAAAATCATTGAAACATTTTTAATGAAATTAATTTGAATGTAGCAGAAACGTCATAAAGTGAATCAAATCAGGTCAAAATTGTTCATTTTTGGCTATAAGATCATTGAAACAATGTTTTTGGCTAAAATATCATTGGAACATTATTGATACCAAAATTTTAAATGCAATAAGAACATTATAAGATGAGTCAAGCCAGGTCAAAATTGATTGTTTTTAGATGTTTTTGGGTAAAAGATCATTGAAACAATGTTTTTGGCTAAAATATCATTGAAACATTTCTGATAAAAATAATTTAAATGCAGTAGAAACCTTGAGGTGAGTCAAGTTAGGTCAAAGTAGAAGTTTTTGGCTATAAGATCATTGAAACAATGTTTTTGGCTAAAAAAATCATTGAAACATTTTTAATGAAAATAATTTGAATGTAGCAGAAACGTCATAAAGTGAATCAAATCGGTTCAAAATTGTTCATTTTTGGCTATAATATCATTGAAACAATGTTTTTGGCTAGAATATCATTGAAACATTATTAATACCAAAATTTTAAATACAGTAGGAACACTATAAGATGAGTCAAGCCAGGTCAAAATTGATTGTTTTTAGATGTTTTTGGCTGTAAGATCATCGAAACAATGTTTTTGGCTAAAAAAATCATTGAAACATTTTTAATGAAATTAATTTGAATGTAGCCGCAACGTCATAAAGTGAATCAAATCAGGTCAAAATTGTTCATTTTTGCCTATAAGATCATTGAAACAATGTTTTTGGCTAAAAAATCGTTGAAACATTTTTGAAGAAATTATTTTGAATATAGTAGAGACATCATAAGGTGAGTCAAGTCAGGTCAAAGTAGATGTTTTTAGCTATAAGATCATTGAAACAATGTTTTCGGCTAAAATATCATTGAAACATTATTAATTCCAATACTTTAAATGCAGTAGGAACTTCATAAGATGAGTCAAGCTAGGTCAAAATTGTTTATTTTTAAATGTTTTTGGCTATAAGATCATTGAAACGATGTTTTTGGCTAAAATATCATTGAAACATTATTGATACTAAAATTTTAAATACAGTAAAAACATTATAAGTAGAGTCAAGCCAGGTCAAAATTTTTTGTTTTTAGATGTTTTTGGCTATAAGATCATTGAAACAATGTTTTTGGCTAAAAAATCATTGAAACATTTCTGATGAAAACAATTTGAATGTAGCAGAAACGTCTTAAAGTAAATCAGATCAGGTCAAAATTGTTAATTTTTGGTTATAAGATCATTGAAACAATGTTTTTGGTTAAAATATCATTGAAACATTATTAATTCCAATACTTTAAATGCAGTAAGAACATCATAAGATGCGTCAAGCTAGGTCAAAGTTGTTTATTTTTAGATGTTTTTGGCTATAAGATCATTGAAATAATGTTTTTGGCTGAAAAATCATTGAAACATTTCTGATGAAAACAATTTGAATGTAGCAGAAACGTCATGAAGTGAATCAAGTCAGGTCAAAATTGTTCATTTTTGGCTATAAGATCATTGAAACAATGTTTTTGGCTAAAATATCATTGGAACATTTCGGATGAAAATAATTTGAATGTAGCAAAAACGTCTTAAAGTGAATCAGATTAGGTCAAAATTGTTAATTATTGGTTATAAGATCATTGAAACAATGTTTTTGGCTAAAATATCATTGAAACAATGTTTTCGGCTAAAATATCATTGAAACATTATTGATACCAATATTTTAAATGCAGTAGGAACATTATAAGATGAGTTAAGCTAAGTCAAAATTGTTTGTTTTTAGATGTTTTTGTCTATAAGATCATTGAAACAATGTTTTTGGCTGAAAAATCATTGAAACATTTCTGATAAAAATAATTTGAATGTAGTAAAAACCTTATAAGGTGAGTCAAGTCAGGTCAAAGTAGATGTTTTTGGCTATAAGATCATTGAAACAATGTTTTTGGCTAAAATATCATTGAAACATTATTGATACCAAAATTTTAAATGCTGTAGGAACATTCTAAGATGAGTCAAGTCAGGTCAAAACTGGAAATTTTTAGATGTTTTTGGCTATAAGATCATTGAAACAATGTTTTTGGCTAAAAAATCATTGGAACATTCCTGGTGAAAATAATTTGAATCTAGCAAAAACGTCATAAAGTAAATCAAGTCAGGTCAAAGTTGTTCATTTTTGGCTATAATATCATTGAAACAATGTTTTTGGCTAGAATATCGTTGAAACATTATTAATACCACAACTTCAAATACAGTAGGAACATTATAAGATGAGTTAAGCCAGGTCAAAATTGTTTATTTTTAGATGTTTTTGGCTATAGGATCATTGAAACAATGTTTTTGGCTAAAATATCATTGAAACATTTCTGATAAAAATAATTTAAATGCAGTAGAAACCTTGAGGTGAGTCAAGTTAGGTCAAAGTAGAAGTTTTTGGCTATAAGATCATTGAAACAATGTTTTTGGCTAAAATATCATTGAAACAATGTTTTTGGCTAAAATCTCATTGAAACATTATTGATACCAAAATTTTAAATGCAATAAGAACATTATAAGATGAGTCAAGCCAGGTCAAAATTGATTGTTTTTAGATGTTTTTGGCTATAAGATCATTGAAACAATGTTTTTGGCTAAAATATCATTGAAACATTATTGATGCTAATACTTTAAATGCAGTAGGAACATCATAAGATGAGTCAAGCTAGGTCAAAATTGTTTATTTTTAGATGTTTTTGGCTATAAGATCATTAAAACAATGTTTTTGGCTAAAAAATCATTGATGAAAATAATTTGAATGTAGCAGAAACGTATTAAAGTGAATCAAATCAGATCAAAATTGTTAATTTTTGGCTATAAGATCATTGGAACAATGTTTTTGGCTAAAATATCATTGAAACAATGTTTTTGGCTAAAATATCATTGAAACATTATTGATGCCAATACTTTAAATGCAGTAGGAACATCATAAGATGAGTCAAGCTAGGTCAAAATTGTTTATTTTTAGATGTTTTTGGCTATAAGATCATTAAAACACTGTTTTTGGCTAAAAAATCATTGATGAAAATAATTTGAATGTAGCAGAAACGTATTAAAGTGAATCAAATCAGATCAAAATTGTTAATTTTTGGCTATAAGATCATTGGAACAATGTTTTTGGCTAAAATATCATTGAAACAATGTTTTTGGCTAAAATATCATTGAAACATTATTAATACCAATACTTTAATGAGAACATCATAAGATGAGTCAAACTAGGTCAAAAATTGTTTATTTTTAGATGTTTTTGGCTATAAGATCATTGAAACAATGTTTTTGGCTAAGAAATCATTGAAACATTTCTGATGAAAATAATTTGAATGTAGTAAAAACTTCATAAGGTGAGTCAAGTCAGGTCAAAGTAGATGTTTTTGGCTATAAGATCATTGAAACAATGTTTTTGGCTAAAAAATTATTGTTAATATTTTTGAAAAATATTTTGGTATATATTTTTTGAAAAAAAAAATTATATTTGTGACAATTTGGCTCGGATGAATGATAAAATGAGGTGAATCTGTCATCTCAAACGGAAGGGTCAGTTAATCGAGGGGTTCATCGCCTGTGATTCAATCAGCCCCTATGACAAAAGAATGAGTCACATAGGAATTGTTGTTTACCCCCATCGTCAAAGGGTCGTTTCCTCCATGGATCCAAGCAACCAGTTGCGTGCTGTTCCCTCTGGATGGAAAATTGGGAACACCTTTTCCACCGAAAAGCCAAAAGGGATCGATGCATTATTAAAAATAGCCCACCCCCAACCCTTGGAGGACACGCGATTACTATTGATTTAGAAAAAGGAAATAAAAGAGGTCGATTTCCATCTAAGGTGTCCCGATTTGAGTGAAAGGCGACCTCACATTCTATTGTTTTGTTGATGATAATAACACTTTGATTGACGAAAGCCGAAAGCGTGACCATTTGGACTAACATAATTCGGAATAATAAGTCTCGTCTAATTTTAAATGGATTTTTGAATAAAAAAGGCGAAAACATCAAATTCTCTTGTCAAAATTCAAAAATATCGAAAATTTTTTCAAAATTAAAAAAAAAAGTAAATAATGGCTTATTTTGGCGCTCTTTTCTGTAACCTTAGAGATTTAAAATCTAAAAAAAGCACCTTAAAATCTATATTTTTAGAAATTCTAATTAAGAGACATAATAAAAAACAGCAAAATAAAAAAAAAACAGGCTTTGGACTACTATAGATTATAATAATAAAACTTAATCCTAATTCTCCATCATTTATTTAAAAAAAAATATTTGAAAAATAATTTTTTTAATTAAAAACGGCTTAAAAAAAGAAGATTTTGTCAAAAATATAAATTTTTTTACAAATTTGCAAAAAATAGAAGTTAAATTTTATAAAAAAAAGCTGTATTTAATATTGGATTATTTCGGGATTCGAACCTGCGACCTCATGTTTTCAAAATCCAAACAAAAGGCATAAAAACACTAGAAATTCCAAATCTACATTTAAACAAAATGTATATCAGTGGAGCTATTCAAAATCAAAAATTTTTAAATTTAAAAAATTTATAAATAATTTGTAAATAAATTTTCAAAAATAACTGCTTAAAAGTGAAAAATAAAGAATAGTGCCGTTATTTCGGTGACAATTTTAGTGAATAAATAGCTTAAATTTTACTAAAAAAGCCAAAAATCTCATAAAAATTGTGAGCTAAGATTTCAAAAATAAAAAAAAAAGTTCAAATGAACTTATTTTGGAGTTTGAATGAACCTGCACTTTTTACAAAAATTAAAAAAACGCAAAATTGCTCAAAAAACCTAAAAACTTTGAACAGAGTTTAAAAATGTCTCAATTTTTATTAATAATCGTTTTTTAAATTTAAATAAAAATTTATTATTTTTAAAATGTTATTTATTTAAAAAAAAAGTACAGTTTTTAAATCAAAACTGCCTTAAGGTAGGTAAAGATAAAAAGTAATGAAAGAAATGTAGAAAAGAAAATGCATAAAAATTTAAAAAAAAATCCTTAAATTTTTAAAAAATTTGAAAAAAAAATACAGGCACTATATAAATAATATATAAATTTTTCAATCAATTCAAAAATCATTCAAAAACTAATTTTTTTACACCTCGGGGTTCGAACCTGCAGCCCCAAGTTTTACAATTAAAAAAAATAATCAAATAATTTTGAAAATTTAGACTGAAACTTTTTGCTTCAAATTGTCTTTTTCTTCATTTTTTAAGAAGATTTATATAAAAAATAAGTACATAAATCATCAAAAATTAGATGCTAGAATTTTAAAAAAGAGATAAAAGTCAAAAAAATCTCAAGTTTTTCCAAATTTGCAAAAAATGAAAACTAGAAATTATAGAAAAAAATCTAATTTAAAAAGATCAGATATGTACGTTTAATGAAACCTGCAAGTTTTCAAAATTACAAAAACGCACAAGAATACTCAAAAAAATTTAAAATCCACATTTAAAAAAAAAAATGTTAAACAGTGCTGTTTTTGACAGTTCTGGCGAAGAAATAACTCAAATTCTATTGTAAAATTCTAAAATATTTAAAAATTTAACAAATTAAAAGCTAAAAGTTTAAATTTTGTTTGAAAAAAGCACCGAAAATACTCAAAAAGACCTATTAGAAATGGAAAATTTCAAATTTTGTATTTATTATAATATTTGAATAAATTTTTGAAAAATTTTGAAGCTCAAACTTGCTGCTTTAAGTATTCCAAATATAATTAAATAATAATTATTATAATTAAGTAATTTAAATTTATTCCAAACGGCAAAAAGCAAATAATTTGAGCAATTTTGAAAAACTTGTCTAAAAATTTTTAAATTGAAAATTATTGAAAATAGTTAAAATTTTTTATTAAAAATTTTAAACATTTCAAAACAGTCAAATGTTTTTTCTAACTAGTTTATAGTAATTTGTTTTTATTTTTAGTAATTTTAAAATGTATTAATAAATTTTAAAAATTATATAGTTCAATTGAATTTTTTGAAAATTAATAAAAAATTCTTTGAAAATTCTAAAAAATTATAAAATTATTTAAAAAATTAAAAAAAACTTAAAAAAAAAAAGTTAAAACAATTTTTAAAATGTGAAATTTTAAATCTTTGTAAATCAGAGAATACGTCAAAATTAGCAAAATTTGTGAAAAAAATAGATTATTTATTATAATTTTTGGATAAATTTTTAAAAAATATTTCAAATTTTGGGGTTCAAACCTGGTGCCCTAAGTTTTCCAAATATAATTAAATGAATATTATTTTTAAATTTATACCAAATGGCAAAAAGCAAATAATCTAAGCAATTTTTAAAAACTTGACTAAAAATTTTTAATTTGAAAATTATTAAAAATAATGAAAATTTTTGATTAAAATTTTTTTAGAACATTCAAATATTTTTTCCAACTAAAATTTTTAAAATTGTGTATAAAAAAAAGTTTGAATGAATTTTTTTTAATTTATTAAAAAATTATTAAAAGCTCAAAAAATTCTTAAAGTTATTTAAAAAATTGAAAAAAACTTTTAAAAATGTTTTCAAAAAATTAAAACTATTTTTAAAGACGTTTAAAAATTTTTAAATTGTAAATTATTGAAAATAATTTAAATTTCTGATTAAAAATTTTTTAAACCATTTCAAAACATTAAAATATTTTTTCCAACTAGTTTATAGTAATTTGTTTTCACTTTTAGTAATTTTAAAACGTATTAATAAAATTTAAAAATTATATATAAAAAGTTCAATTAAATTTTTTACAAATTATTTAAAAATTCTTAAAAATGTTTTGAAAATTTTAAGAAATTCTAAAAAATTATTAAAATTATTTAAAAAAGTGAAAAAAACCTTGAAAAATATTTAAAAAAAGATAAAACAAATTTTAAAGACGTTTAAAAAATTTTAAATTGAAAATTATTAAAAATAATTTAAATTTCTTCTTAAAATTTTTTAAACCATTTTAAAGCCTTTAAATATTTTTTTTAACTAAAATTTTAAAAATTATATATAGAAAAATTAATTAAATTTTTTAAAAATTATTAAAAAATTCTTAAAAATTTTTTTTAAAATTCTAAAAAATTCTAAGAAATTATTAAAATTATTTAAAAAATTGAAAAAAACCTCAACATATATTTTAACAAGTCAAAACAAATTTTAAAGACGATTAACGATTTTTAAATTGAAAATAACCTTTATTTCTTATTAAAAAACTTTTAAACAATTTCAAAACTTTAAAAATTTTCAAATATAATTAAATAATTATTATTTTTAAATTTATACCAAATGGCAAAAAGCAAATAATCTAAAAAGTTTTCAAAAACTTGACTAAAAATTTTTAAATTGAAAATATGAAAAATAATCTAAATTTCTTATTAAAAAGTTTTTAAACCATTTCAAAACAATCAAATATTTTTACTAACTAAAATTTTAAAAATTATATATAAAAAAAAGTTTTATTAATTTTTTTTAAAATTATTAAAAAATTATTAAAAATTCTAAAAAATACTTTAAATTATTTAAAAAATTGAAAAAAATCTTAAAAAATATTTCAAAAAAAATTAAAACTAGTTTATAGTAATTTATTTTCATTTTTAGTAATTTGAAACGTATTAATAAATTTTAAAAATTATAAATAAAAAGTTCAATTAAATTTTTTAAAATATAGTTGAAAATTCTTAACAGTTTTTTGAAAATTTTGAAAAATTCTAAAAAATTATTAAAATAAAAAATTTTTTAAACCCTTTAAAAATTTTTAAATTAAAAATTATTGAAAATAATTTTATATTTTTTATTAAAACTTTCTAAGCTATTTTAAAACATTCAAATATTTTTTCTAAAAATATTACTATAAACTAACTAGTTTATACTAATTTATTTTTATTCTTAGTAATTTTAAAACGTACTAATACATTTTAAAAGTTATTTATAAAAAATTCAATTAAATTTTTTAAAAATTATTAAAAAATTTTCAAAAATTTTTGAAAATTTTAAAAAATACTGAAAAATTATTAAAATTTTTTAAAAAATTAAAAAAACTTCAACATTTATTTAAAAAAAGTTAAAACAATTTTTAAAGACAATTAAAAATTCTCAAATTGAAAATAATTTAAATTTTTTATTAAAAAACTTTTAACCATTTCAAAACATTAAAATAGTTTTTCCATTTTGTTTATAGTATATTGTTTTTATTTTTAGTAATTTTAAAACGTATTAATAAATTTAAAAAAATATAGTTCAATAAAATTTTTTGAAAATTAATAAAAAATTCTTGAAAATTTTTGGAAAATTCTTAAAATTATTTAAAAAATTTAAAAGATCTTTAAAAAAAGTTAGAACCATTTTTAAAATGTGAAATTTTAGATCTTCAAAACAAAAATGCTGCTGTTAATTAATTAATAATTATTTTCAAATTTATACCAAACGGCAATCTAAGCAATTTTGAAAATTTAGGCTGAAGATATTTTCTTCAAATCGCGTTTTTCTTCATTTTCCAAGAAGACTTTTTTACATAAACCTTCAATGTTTTTGACAATTTTTGACTTGAAGGATGGTTTTTTTTTTCATTTTTAGAATGTTGTAAGGGCGCTATGGGTGTCTTCAAAATTCGGGCAAACTGGTGGGGGTGCGTCTAGAAGATTTGGGGCAGACAGGTGAAAATGCAAACATAAGCCAACAGGTGGATAATAAGGAAGAAAGTCTTTGTTTTTGAAGAAAAAGAAGATGTTTTTGAAGATTCATCTGTCAATTTTGGAAATGTTTACAGAATTTGGCGCTGATCTTCGTGGTACTTGACCCAAAACACTGGAACGGGATTTCCACCAAAACCGTATAATCGGAGGAAGAATGAAGCAGCAGAAGAAGAAGAAGTCATGCACCAATTCGCGATCATTTTTCTTCTATTTTGGCACCAAGTGAGACTCCAGCCCAGGCCGAGACAGGTGTCTTGCATTCGGATTTGCACCTGCGTCTGTGTTTTGGAGCAGGTGGAGGCCATGTTCGGTCTGGTGTCTTCAGCAAGGACAAAGCAGCCCCAAGGTGCACCTGGTGGTCGGGCGGCTGGAGGATCTGCTTTGGGGAAGGTGACCAACGAGTCCATCTAACACTTGGAGGAGAATACCGTTATTTAGGAGATTTGCATGAGATTATTGCAGTTGACCAAGCATGTAGGTTAGATGATGCCAAATTGAGAGATATTTATTTAAATGTGTGGATAACGGTTCCATAGAGGTGGAGGAGGAGACAAAGCACCTGGTTTCTTTGTTGCCTCCATCTAATCTGCACCAGATACATTAGAAAACAAAATACTCCAATAACTGTCATTGCCTCCTCCATAGCCTCCTCCATAGCCTCCTCCATAGCCATAGCCTCCACTGACAAAACAAAACAATAATAAAAGAATTGAAAACCAAAAAAATCCAGCTTTCTTTCAGTTTTTTTCTTTTGTTATAGCTGTCATTTTTTGTGTACTTTATTATATTTGACATTTTTTTTTCTATTGTTTTTTGCAATTTTCTTTATTAGCTGATAGTTTATTAATTTTTAGTATTATTATTATTATTATTATTATTATTATTTTGCTTAGTCTAAAAAAAAGTTGGCGCTTTCGTAGAAGCCAATGACAAAACAAAATAGTAGCCCTTCTAGTTTTTTTGCTTTATTTTTGATTATTGTTTTTTGTACAACTTTGCTATTTTGTGTAGTTTTTTGTTTTTTTTTAAATTTTTTCTTAACTTTCTGTTTGTTCATTATTTTGCTGTTTTGTTTTTTCTATAGAAGACAATAACAATAATAATGGCAAGAGAATATAGAACTGAAGAGACAGTTTTCTAGTGTAAAACAGTTTTTTTAGTGTTTTCTTTTGTCTTTAGTTTTATTTTTGTGGTTTTTTTGTATTCAATGTAATTTTAATTTATTTTTTCTTATTGTGTTTAGTTTCAGATATGTTTGTTTAAGTCTCTTCTTCTTTTCTAGCTTAATTTTTACTATTATTTTTAGTTTTTGTATTAGTTTTTATTTATCATTTTTTTTTTAATTTTTTGATTTTCTCAGTTTATATCTTAAGTTTATAACTTTTTTTTTATTATTTTGTTTAATCTATAAAAATTGTTTTTTTTTTTATAAAAGACAATGAGAAAAACAAATAGTGGGAAGAGTGTTTAAGTTTTTTTTAATACAAGCTTTTTTTATTGCTATTTTTTTATTGTATCTACCAGTTTGTCTTGCTTTTTGTTTTTTTTTTATTGCTTTTAGCTGTATTTTTATTGTATTTTTTATGCGCATACCTTTATTTTTTTTGTCACTTATTTTGCCTCTTTCACATTTTTTTTTTATTGCTTTTAGCTTCATTTTTATTGTTTTTTTTTATGAGCTCTTTATTTTCTTGGATCTCATTTTCCCTCTTTTACTTTATTTAGTTTCTTTGTTTTTAATATATTTTTTTAATATTTAGCTCAATTTAAAAATAATGTGTTTTTTTAATATAAGCCAATGAAAAAAAGTTTAAAACTAATCTTCTTTGAGATTTTTCTTATTTTTAGCTATATTTTTTCTGTTTTACTTAATAATTTTTATTTAATTTTATTTTTTTTATCAATTCGTTATTTTTTTTTTATTATTTTAACTAATTAAAAAAAAATGTTTTTTTAATTAAAGTTAATGACAAAACAAAACAAAAACAAAAAAGTTCAACTAAAGTATAAAACCAGTAGCTGTTCTGTATTTTTTTTTACTTTTAGCTTTATTCTTGATTATTGTTTTTTGTACAAATTTCTATTTTTATTTAAATTCACTTTTTTTTCTATTATTTTGCTACATATTTTTCATTATATTAATTAATTTATTTAAATTATTTTACTTTGTTCAGTTTTCTTCTTTTTTTTAATTTTTTTTCCAACTTTTTTTGCATTTTTCTTTTTATTCATTAATTTGCTAAGTCTAAAAAAATTTGTTTTTTTTATAGAAGACAATAACAATAATAATGGCAGAGGATATAGATCTAAAGAGATAGTTTTTTAGTTTAGAACTGTTTTTTAATATTTTTTTTGTTTTTAGCTATATTTTTGCTATTTTTTAAATTTAAATTTATTTTTTTTCATTTTGATTGGTTTCAGATATGCTTTTCTAAGTCTTTTTTTTTTGGAAACTTTGCTAAGCCTAAAAATTTTTTTTTTAAAAAGGCAATGACAAAATTAAACAATGGTAAAAAAGTTTAAAACCAAAAAGATACAAATGTGTAATTACTTCTCCAGTTTTTATTCTTTAAATTTTAGCTTAATTTTTACTATTATTTTTAGCTGTGTATTAGTTTTTTTTTATCATATTTTTTTTAATTTTTAATTTTTTTAGGTTGAATCTTAACTTTTTAACTTTTTTTTCTTGTTTTCTTGTGTCTTTAGCTTTATTTTTGCTGTTTTTTTGTACTTAATTTAATTTTAATTTATTTTTTTTCTTATTTTGTTTGGTTTCAGATATGCTTTTTTAAGTCTCTTTGCTATTTTTGAAAATTTTGCTAAGCCTAAAAAATTTTTTTTTAAAGAAGGCAATGAAAAAAAGATTAAAATTATTTTTTTCCGAAATTTTTTCTTAACTTTCTCTTGTCCTTAGCTTTACTTTTACTGTTTTTGTTTTAATAGTTTTTATTTAATTTTATTTTTTTCTATTATTTTGTTATATTTTTTTTATTATTTTGATTATTTTGAAAGTATTTTTTTTATTAAAGCCAATGACAAAACAAAACAAAAACAAAAAAGTTTAACTAGAGAATAAAACCAGTAGCCGTTCTACTTTTTTTTGCTTTCAGTTTTATTTTTGATTATTGTTTTTTGTACAAGTTTTTATTTCTTTTGCTACTTTTTTTAGTTTTTTGTTTATTTTTTATTCTTTCTTGTATTTTTTTTATTCATTAATTTTCTTAATCTAAAAAAAAATTGTTTTTTTTTATAGAAGACAATAACAATAATAATGGCAAGAGGATATAGAACTAAAGAGATAGTTTTTCAGTTTAGAACTGTTTTTTTAGTGTTTTTTTTTGCTTTAGCTATGTTTTTTTTTGTACTTAATGTAAATTTAATTTATTTTTACTTATTTTGTTTGGTTTCAGATATGCTTTTTTAACTCTCTTTTTTGAAAACTTTGTTAAATCTAAAAAATTTTTTTTTTAAAAAGGCAATGAAAAAAAGATTAAAACTAACCTTCTCCGGGATTTTATCTTAACTTTTTCTTGTTCCTAGCTTTACTTTTACTGTTTTTTTAATAATTTATATTTAATTTCTATTTTTTTCATCATTTTCTTATATTTTTTTTATAATTTGAAAAAAATGTTTTTTTTGTTAAAGCCAATGACAAAACAAAAAAGTTTAACTAAAGAATAAAACCAGTAGCTGTTCTAGTTTTTTTTTGCTTTTAGCTTTATTTTGGATTATTGTTTTTTGTACAACTTTTTATTTCTTTTGCTATTTTGTTTAGTTTTTTGTTTTTTTTTTTAAATTTTTCTTAGCTTTGCATCTTTCTTTTTGTTTATTATTTTGCTGTTTTGTGTTTTCTATAAAAGACAATAACAATAATAAGGGCAAGAGGATATAGATCTAAAGAGATAGTTTTTTAGTTTAAAACTGTTTTTTTAGGGTTATTTTTTGTTTTTAGCCTTATTTTTGCAGTTTTTTTGTACTTAATTTAATTTTAATTTATTTTTTCTTATTTTGTTTGGTTTTAGATATGCTTTTTCAAGTTTCTTTGCTTTTTTTGAAAACTTTGCTACGTTCAAAATTTTTTTTTTTAAAAGGCAATGAAAAGTGGATTAAAACAAATATTTTCCGTAATTTTTTTTTAATTTTTTTTTGTTCTTAGTTTACTTTTACTGTTTTTTTTAATAGTTTTTATTTAAATTCACTTTTTTTTCTATTATTTTGTTACATATTTTTCATTATATTAATTAATTTATTTAAATTATTTTACTTTGTTCAGTTTTCTTCTTTTTTTTAAATTTTTTGAACTTTTTTTGCATTTTTTTTTATTCATTAATTTGTTTAATCTAAAAAAAATTTGTTAAGTTATTAAGTTTTTTTTGTTTTTAGCTTTACTTTTACTGTTTTTTAAATAGTTTTTATCAAATTCTACTTTTTTTTCTATCATTTTGTTATATTTCTTTTATTATTTTAATTAATTTAAAAAAAAATGTTTTTTTTATTAAAGCCAATGACCAAACAAAACAAAAACAAAACAGTTTAACTAAAGAATATAACCAGTAGCTGTTCTAGTTTTTTTGCTTTTACCTTTATTTTTGATTATTGTTTATTGTACAAATTTTTATTTTTTTTGCTACTTTGTTTAGTTTTTTTAATTTTTCAATATTTTCTTAACTTTCTTTGATTGTTTTTTTTGTTCATTATTTTGCTGTTTTGTTTTTTTCTATAGAAGACAATAACAATAATAATGGCAAGAGGATATAGAACTGAAGACATAGTTTTTTAGTTTAGAACAATTTTTTTAGTGTTTTTTTTTGTCTTTAGTTTTATTTTCGCTGTTTTTTGTAATTAATTTAATTTAAATTTATTTTTTGTTATTTTGTTTGTTTTCAGATGTGTTTTTTTAAGTCTCTTTTTCTTTTTTATTTATACTTTGCCAAATCAAAATTTTTTTTTAAACAAGACAATAACAAAACAAAACAATGGCAAAAAAGTTTAAAACCAAAGAGATACAATTAATTACTTCTCCAGTTTTTATTATTTAAATTTTAGCTTAATTTTTACTATTATTTTTAGATTTTGTATTAGTTTTTTTTTATCTTTTTTTTTTATTTTTTGATTTTTTTAGGTTATATCTTAAGTTTTAGTCAATGAAAAAAAGTTTAAAACTAACCTTTTTTGAGATTTTTTATATTTTTCTTATTCTTAGCTATATTTTTACTGTTTTTCATAGTTTTTATGTAATTTAATTTTTTTTTTATCATTTTGTTATATTTTTTTTTATTATTTTAATTAATTTAAGAAAAAATTTTTTTTTGTTAAAGCCAATGACAAAACAAAACAAAAACAAAAAAGTTTAACTAAAGAATAAAACCAGTAGTCCTTCTAGTTTTTTTTGCTTCTAGCTTTATTTTTGATTATTGTTTTTCGTAGAAATTTTTCTCTCCTTTACTACTTTGTTTATTGTTTTTTTTTAATTTTTTTTTAACTTTTTTTTTTCTTTTTTTTTCTTTCTTTTTTTAAAACCAATGAAAAAACAAAACAACAGTAAAAAAGATTAAAACTGAAGATCAACAAATTTCCAGTATTTTTTTTTGTTTTCAGCTTTCTTATTACTGTTTTTTTTTGTATTAATTTAAATTTATTTTTTATTATTTTAATTATTTTGTTTTGTTTTTATATTTTTTTCAGCTTTTTTCTAATTTTAAAAAAATTTTAGAGACTTTAAGATAGTTTTAAGCAGCGTCTAAGAAAATACAGTAAACAAAATAAGATAAAGACATGAAACAAACAAGAAACTTGAAAAAACAAGTTTGAAAAACAATGTAATAGAGAAACAAACAAGGAATCATAAAATAAAAAATAAATAGCTGAAGAATGTTAAGATAAAAAATCTAAAAATTAAAAAAAAATGAGGAACAAAGTTTTTGTAAATTTTAAATTATTTTTAAATAATTTAATTTTAAAATTATTATTATTATTAATATTATATTAAAATTTTTTTTTAAATTATTAAAGTTGGAAAAATATTGGTATTTTTGTTTATTTTTAGAAATTGAATAAAAATTCGAATGAAAAATCGTCGAATGAAGATCGTTTTATCAATTTATTTTTGGAACAAGCTGCTCCAACCTTGACCCATTGCCCTACTTACATTTTTTAAAATCTGCTTAAAAAAAGATAGAAAAAAAATTTAAATAAAAAAACTATAATCAGGCGCCTGACGAGGATTGGCGCCTACGGCTTACACCCGAAACGTCATCAATTGTTATCAAACAATAATAAGGGGTCAAACAACTGAAATTTGAATTTTCGATGGGACTGTGCAAAAATTCAAATATTATTTACAAATAAACAACAAAATGGTACAACTTTCACTTTGGTGGGTACTTATGCAAGGTTGACGGGTCGGCGAGTTTCTTTTTGCTGCACTAAATTCAAATAATGGTCTAAAAAATTTATATTTTGTTTTTATTATTATTATTATTATTATTATTATTATTATTGTTTAAATTATATTATATGTTTTAAATTTTAAATGTAAAAAAATGAATTTTTTGTGTAATTAACTGATTTTATAGGTATTTTTTGCTTTTTTTTCTACACGTCATCTTTTTTTTGCATTTTTATTATTTTACTGCTTTTTTTTCTATCTATTTTCATGACCTCACAATTTTTTTTATTGATATTTTTGTTTTTATGAGATGTTTTTGTTTGCATTCTTTTTTGTTTATTATGTGTTGCTTTTTTTATTATTATTATTATTATTATTGTTTAAATCATATTATATTTTTTTAATTTTAAATGTAGAATAATATTAAATTTAATAATAATAAAAAAACATTAATTCTAAGTCTTCTCAAATGAATTTTTTGTATAATTAACTGATTTTATATGTATTTTTTGTTTTTTTTTCTACATGTCATCTCTTTTTTGCATTTTTTTATTTTACTGCTTTTTTTCTATATATTTTCATAACCTCACAATTTTTTTTATTGATATTTTTGTTTTTATGAGTTGTTTTTATTTGCATTTTTTTTTGTTTATTATGTGTTGCTTTTTTCATTATTATTATTATTGTTTAAATCATATTATATTTTTTAAATTTTAAATGAAGAAAAATAATAAATTTATGAATAATAAAAAAACATTAATTCTAAGTCTTCTCAAATGAATTTTTTGTATAATTAACTGATTTTATATGTATTTTTTGTTTTTTTTTCTACATGTCATCTCTTTTTTGCATTTTTTTTATTTTACTGTTTTTTTTTCTATATATTTTCATGACCTCATAATTTTTTTTATTGATATTTTTGTTTTTATGAGATGTTTTTGTTTGCATTCTTTTTTGTTTATTATGTGTTGCTTTTATTATTATTATTATTATTGTTTAAATCATATTATATTTTTTAAATTTTAAATGTAGAAAAATATTAAATTTAATAATAATAAAAAAACATTAATTCTAAGTCTTCTCAAATGAATTTTTTGTATAATTAACCGATTTTATATGTATTTTTTTCTTTTTTTTTTCTACATGTCATCTCTTTTTTGCATTTTTTTATTTTACTGCTTTTTTTTCTATATTTTCATAACCTCACAATTTTTTTTATTGATATTTTTGTTTTTATGAGATGTTTTTATTTGCATTCTTTTTTGTTTATTATGTGTTGCTTTTTTATTATTATTATTATTGTTTAGTTCATATTATATTTTTTTAATTTTAAATGTAGAAAAATATTAATTTTAATAATAATAAAAAACATTAATTCTAAGTCTTCTCAAATGAATTTTTTGTATAATTAACTGATTTTATATGTATTTTTTGCTTTTTTTTCTACATGTCATCTCTTTTTTGTATTTTTTTTTATTTTACTGCTTTTTTTTCCATCTATTTTCATAACCTCACAATTTTTTTTATTGATATTTTAGTTTTTATTAGATGTGTTTATTGCATTCTTTTTTGTTTACTATGTATACTTTTTTATCATTATTATTATTGTTTAAATCATATTATATTTTTTAAACTTTAAATGTAGAAAAATATTAAATTTAATAATAATAAAAAAAATTTAAAAAACATTAATTCTAAGTGTTCTCAAATAAATTTTTTGTATAATTAACTGATTTTAAATTTATTTTTTGTTTTTTTTTATTTTATTCTTTTTTTTTCTATAAATTTTCATGACCTAACAATTTTTTTTTTCAATATTTTTGTTTTTATGAGTTGTTTTTAATTTTTTTGACTTTTTCAAACTTTAGATTTGAATTTATAGTATTACAAACAGTTTTATTAATAAAAATTAAAAACATAATAAAAAAATTCAAAAAAAAAAGTTCATATAGAAAAAAACAAAAAATTTTATGTTAATCTTTTGATGAAAAACCAAAAAAAATTAACAAAGAATAACAAATTTGGTAAAACAAGTTTAAAAATCATTTATTTCATAATTTTAATTTTTATTGTTATACTTAAAATTATAAAAAAAATTAAATTGTAGTAAGCAAAATAATAAAAAAAAAGAAAAAATCAAAAAAAATCTAAAAAAAGAACAACAAAGTAATGGATAGTAAAAATAATATTAAAAATCAGTAGCTTTTTCTGTTTTTTTTTAATTTTTTTGGCTTTCTTTATTTATTTTCAAATTTTTTATAAAAACTTGTTATAAACTGTTTTCACTTTTCAAGTTTTCAAATATTATTTACAACTTTTTACAAAATCTTTTACTTTTTTAAAAAAAATTTTTCTTCATTTTTTTATTATTTTTATTTGTTTTTCTTTGTTGTTAATATTTGATCTTTTTTTTTATCATTCTTGTTTTTTAAAATTTATTTTGCTAAAATTCTTGTTGTTTTAAGTTTTTTGTATAATAAACAGCTTAGTTTTTTTCTCTAAAAGTCTTACATTTTCTTATATGCTTTAATTTTTTTATAAGTTATCAAAAAATTTCTAAAATTATTAAAAAATTACCCTAAAAGCCTTATAATCTTTTTTTTCATTATTTTTCGATTTTTCATCTTTTTTTTTTAATATTTAATCGAATTATTTAAAATTATTTTTTCTATTATTTCAATTCATTTTTGTTTTCTTTTTCTTCTATTCTTTTTTTTTTCTAAAAATTTAATTTTTTGTAAAATTTTTCACAGATTTTTTTTTCTGAAAAATTTGAGAAAATAGGGGGCATTAATGCAAAAAAAAAACTTACTAAAAATAAAGTCTTACCCTCCGCCTAATGTAATTTTTGTGAAAAAAAAATATATATTTCTTCAAAATAAATACAAACTTTTTTCAAAATTCCATCGCACCTCAACCGAAACAAAAGAAAAAAGGAAACAAAAGAAGCAAGGCAAAGCACATGTGATTCTGTATTAATAATAATTTTTTTGTTTTCCAACATCAAGCAGCCGCTTTACGTTCTCAAAATGTAAATGAGTCTAGCTCATTTCCGGTCTGGTACCTATTTTATCATAGATAGTGCCACCATACGTCGATTAGAAACATGAAAAAAGCGCATAAGTGGGCTATGTTGGTGAGTGGATGTGAAAGTGCGGTGCAATGAAATGGCCACCCCGCTCCTCTGACGTTTTTGCGAATGTATCCCTCTAAAATGGAGGTGAAAACGTACGCACGCAAATAACGTATAGTAGGCGAGGTCAGACACGGTGGCCAGTCTGATCATGGGTAGGCAACCGGTTCTCATGATGATGCCGTTTATCGTTCATTCGCCCAGAATGCAATGGAAGAAGAATTCCGTTGTTTTTTTTTTTGACAGATTTTCTTCACTCCTTTTTGACAGAAGAGGAAGTCAACTCATAGGGCAAATATGCGGCGCTATATTTGTCTCTCCGGGTGATGAGCATGGTGATGATGTCATGCTTTTAAATAGATTTTTTCCAGCTCATTCATGAGTTTTGCTGGTTTTTTCTGTCAAATAACCACTTTCTTTTGTTTTTTTTTGGGTTTTTCTTTTGTTTTTGGCCAACATCAGAGATCATTAATCAACAAATTTTTAGGCAATAATGACTTCAGTTTACTTAAAACTTTTATAATTAATTCAAAATTTAATAAAAAATCAACAAAATTCCAGATAAAAACTCTTAAACATCAAAAATAGACCAAAAACAACACGAAAACATGAAGAAAAAAATATAGAAATTGAAGAAACAAAGCTTGCAACTTAAAAAAGCACAAAAAAAACAAATAGCTGAGATAAAAGGTTATAAGTATATAGAAAGAAGATTATATAAACAAAGAATACAGAGAAAAAAAAAGCAAAAATATAGAAAAATTAAAAAAATTTTATTTTGCAATTTTTTATGTTTTAGAATTTTTTTTTAAAGAGTTTTTCTTATTTTGGTAGCTCTATGAGGTTTTAAGCTTTTTATTATGATTTTATTTTTATTTACATTTGTTTTTTTTTTGTTAACTTTTAAGATTTTATACCCATTTTATAGTCTTTTGTTTTTTTTTTATTATTAAATTTTTTTCTGTCTTACAACTTATTTTTTTTCATTTTTTCACCACCATTTTAATAATTCTTTTTTTTAATTTTTTTTTTATTTTTATTTATCTAGTCTTTTTTTTTCTTTCATGCAACTAATATCGGTTTTTTTTCTTTATTGAAAGAAGATTTAAAGATTTTTCATCTTTTTCTGTAATTGAAAATTTCCAATTTTCCAGTCTATAAATATTTATAAAAACAATAAATAATAGATAAATAGATTATTTTTGAAGACGGTGCCAGTCAAGAGAACTAACACATTCTTATGTTTATTTGTCATTTGTCTTTTTTTTTGGTATTTCTTTCTATTTATAAGGAAAAAAGTATCTATAACGTTTGTAATGTCTTTTTAAAATGATGCTGACGTCTAAAATAACTAAAAAAATTTTTAAAAAAACACTAGAAAAGTCAAAAAAAAATTGAACGGGATCGTTAAATGTTTTGCAATTTTTTTTAGGCCTTCTTTCAATAGCACGCTTGCCAAAGATAACTAAAAAAGTAGTAAAAAAGTACTAAAAAATTACTAAAAAAAGCTGAAAAAATCAAATTTGACATGAGTAAATTGCTAAAATTTTTGTATTTTTTTTTCAAGTCTATAATTATTTATATAAATAATAAATAAATAAATAAATAGATTATTTTTGAAGACGTCAAGAAAAGTAACACATTTTTATGTTTATTTGTCACTAGATTTTTTTGCTCTATTTTTGGTTTTGGAAGAAAGTATGTATAACGCCTGTATGGTCTTTTTTTAAAAGAAAACTGACGACCAAAATAACAAAAAAAATACTAAAAAAGTACTAAAACAATTAAAAAAATTTGTTTTAAACAATACTATTGCTAAAAATAGCTAAAAAATTACAAAATTATTTTGAAAAAGTAGTACCAAAGTTGAAAAAAATTGTTTTAAAACAATGAAACGCTAAATGCTTAGCAATTTTTTTCTCAAATAGTGCGCCCGTCTAAAATAACTAAAAAAATACTAAAAAATTATTAAAAAATACTAAAAAATCACAAAAAAACTAAAAAAGTACTAAAAAAATCAAAAATTTTTGTCTTAAATAATACTATTGCTAAAAATAGCTAAAAAATTACAAAAAAAAGTAAAAAAACCTTGAAAAATTAGTACCAAAAATTAAAAAAATTGTTTGTAGGTAATGAAAATAAATGTTTAGCAATTTTTTTCTTAAATAGTGCGCCCGTCTAAAATAACTAAAAAAATACTAAAAAATACAGAAAAAATCAAAAATTTTTATTTTAAATAATACTATTGCTAAAAAAAAAGCTAAAAAATTACAAAAAAATCTTGAAAAAGTAGTACCAAAATTTAAAAAAATTGTTTTAAAGTAATGAAACGCTAAATATTTAGCAATTTTTTTCTTAAAGAGCGCGCTCGTCCAAAATAACTAAAAATATACTAAAAAATCACTAAAAAATACTAAAAAAGTACTAAAAAAATTAAAAATTTGTGTTTTAAATAATACTATTGCTAAAAATAGCTAAAAAATTAAAAAAAATTTTGGAAAGTAGTATCAAAGTTAAAAAAAAATGTTTTAAGGTAATGAAACGCTAAATGTTTAGCGATTTTTTTTTTAAATAATGCGCCCGCTTAAAATAACTAAAAAAATACTAAAAAATTACAAAAAAAACTAAAAAAATACTAAAAAAATTTTAAATTTTCGTTTTAAATAATACTATTGCTAAAAAAAGCTAAAAAAGTACATAATTTTTTTAAAAAAGTAGTACCAAAGTTAAAAAAAAAATGTTTTAAGGCAATGAAACGCTAAACGTTTAGCAATTTTTTTCTTAAATAGCACGCTTGTCTAAAATAACTAAAAAAGTACTAAAAAATCACTAAAAAATACAGAAAAAATCAAAAATTTTGGTTTTAAATAATACTATTGCTAAAAAATTACAAAAAAACCCTGAAAAAGTAGTACCAAAGTTACAAAAACATTGTTTTAAGTCAATGAAACGCTAAATGTTTAGCAATTTTTTTCTTAAATAGTGCGCCCGTCTAAAATAACTAAAAATATACTAAAAAATCACTAAAAAATACTAAAAAAGTACTAAAAAAATCAAAAATTTTTGTCTTAAATAATACTATTGCTAAAAATAGCTAAGAAATTAAAAAAAATTTTGGAAAGTAGTATCAAAGTTAAAAAAAATTGTTTTAAGGTAATGAAACGCTAAATGTTTAGCGATTTTTTTTTTAAATAATGCGCCCGCTTAAAATAACTAAAAAAATACTAAAAAATTACAAAAAAAACTAAAAAAATACTAAAAAAATTTTAAATTTTTGTTTTAAATAATACTATTGCTAAAAAAAGCTAAAAAAGTACATAATTTTTTTAAAAAAGTAGTACCAAAGTTAAAAAAAAAATGTTTTAAGGCAATGAAACGCTAAACGTTTAGCAATTTTTTTCTTAAATAGCGCGCTTGTCTAAAATAACTAAAAAAGTACTAAAAAATCACTAAAAAATACAGAAAAAATCAAAAATTTTGGTTTTAAATAATACTATTGCTAAAAAATTACAAAAAAACCCTGAAAAAGTAGTACCAAAGTTACATAAACATTGTTTTAAGTCAGTGAAACGCTAAATGTTTAGCAATTTTTTTCTTAAATAGTGCGCCCGTCTAAAATAACTAAAAATATACTAAAAAATCACTAAAAAATACTAAAAAAGTACTAAAAAAATCAAAAATTTTTGTCTTAAATAATACTATTGCTAAAAATAGCTAAGAAATTAAAAAAAATTTTGGAAAGTAGTATCAAAGTTAAAAAAAATTGTTTTAAGGTAATGAAACGCTAAATGTTTAGCGATTTTTTTTTTAAATAATGCGCCCGCTTAAAATAACTAAAAAAATACTAAAAAATTACAAAAAAAACTAAAAAAATACTAAAAAAATTTTAAATTTTTGTTTTAAATAATACTATTGCTAAAAAAATCTAAAAAAGTACATAATTTTTTTAAAAAAGTAGTACCAAAGTTAAAAAAAAAATGTTTTAAGGCAATGAAACGCTAAACGTTTAGCAATTTTTTTCTTAAATAGCGCGCTTGTCTAAAATAACTAAAAAAGTACTAAAAAATCACTAAAAAATACAGAAAAAATCAAAAATTTTGGTTTTAAATAATACTATTGCTAAAAAATTACAAAAAAACCCTGAAAAAGTAGTACCAAAGTTACATAAACATTGTTTTAAGTCAGTGAAACGCTAAATGTTTAGCAATTTTTTTCTTAAATAGTGCGCCCGTCTAAAATAACTAAAAATATACTAAAAAATCACTAAAAAATACTAAAAAAGTACTAAAAAAATCAAAAATTTTTGTCTTAAATAATACTATTGCTAAAAATAGCTAAGAAATTAAAAAAAATTTTGGAAAGTAGTATCAAATTTAAAAAAATTGTTTTAAGGTAATAAAACACTAAATGTTTAACATTTTTTTTCTTAATTAGTGCGCCCGTCTAAAATAACAAGAAAAATACTAAAAAATTACTAAAAAAACTAAAAAATTTACTAAAAAAATCAAAAATTTTTGTTTTAAATAATACTATTGCTAAAAATAGCTAAAAAATTAGAAAAAAACCCTGAAAAAGTAGTACCAAAGAAAATTACAAAAAAATCTTAAAAAAGTAGTACCAAAGTTTGAAATAAATTGTTTGAAAGTAATGAAACGCTAAACGTTTAGCAATTTTTTTCTTAAATAGTGCGCCCGTCTAAAATAACTAAAAAAATACTAAAAAATCACTAAAAAATACTAAAAAAATCAAAAAATTTTGTCTTAAATAATACTATTGCTAAAAATAGCTAAAAAATTACAAAAAAAATCTTGAAGAAGTAGTACCAAAGTTAAAAAAAAATGTTTTAAGGTAATGAATCACTAAATATTTAGCAATTTTTTTCTTAAATAGCGCGCTTGTCTAAAATAACTAAAAAAAAATTCAAAAATATCACTAAAATATAATAAAAAAATCAAAAAATTTTTGTCTTAAATAATATTATTGCTAAAAATAGCTAAAAAATTACTAAAAAATCTTAAAAATGTAGTACCAAAGTTAAAAAAGATGGTTTTAAGGTCATGAAACGCTAAATGTTTAGCGATTTTTTTCTTAAATAGTGCGCCCGTTTAAAATAACTAAAAAAATACTAAAAAATTACAAAAAAATCTAAAAAAATACTAAAACAATTTAAAATTTTTGTTTTAAATAATACTATTGCTATAAAAAGCTAAAAAAGTACAAAATTTTTTTTAAAAGTTAAAAAAGTTAATTTAAAAAAGTAGTACCAAAGTTAAAAAAAATGTTTTAAGGCAATGAAATGCTAAATGTTTAGCAATTTTTTTCTTAAATAGCGCGCTTGTCTAAAATAACTAAAAAAGTAGTAAAAAATCACTAAAAAATACTAAAAAAATCAAAAATTTTTGTCTTCAATAATACTATTGCTAAAAATAGCTAAAAAATTACAAAAAAATCTTGAAAAAGTAGTACCAAAGTTACAAAAAAATTGTTTTAAGGCAATGAAACGCTAAATGTCTAGCATTTTATTTCTTAAATAGTGCGCCCGTTTAAAATAACTGAAAATATACTAAAAAATCACTAAAAAATACTAAAAAAGTACTAAAAAAATCTAAAATTTATGTCCTAAAAAAATCTTTAAAAAGTAGTGCCAAAGTTAAAAAAAAATGTTTTAAGGTAATGAAACACTAAATGTTTAGCAATTTTTTTCTTAAATAATGTGCCCGTCTAAAATAACTAAAAAAGTACTAAAAATTCGCTTAAAAATCACTAAAAAATTCTAAAAAAATACTAAAAATTTCAAAAATTTTTGGCTTAAATAATACTATTGCTAAAAATAGCTAAAAAATTACAAAGTTATTTTGAAAAAGTAGTACCAAAGATAAAAAAAAATTGTTTTAAGGCAAAGAAACGCTAAACGTTTAGCAATTTTTTTCTTAAATAGTGCGCCCGTCTAAAATAACTAAAAAAATACTAAAAAAACACTAAAAAATACTAAAAAAATCAAAATTTTGGTCTTAAATAATACTATTGCTAAAAATAGCTAAAAAATTACAAAAAAATCTTGAAAAAGTAGGACCAAAGTTAAAAAAAATTGTTTGAAGGTAATAAAACGCTAAATGTTTAGCAATTTTTTTCTTAAATAGTGCGCCCGTCTAAAATAACTAAAAAAGTACTAAAAAATTATTAAAAAATACTAAAAAAATTAAAAATTTTTATCTTAATTAATAGTATTGCTAAAAATAACTAAACAATTACAAAAAACTACTCTAGTAATTACAAAATTACTAAAAAAAAGCTAAAAAAATAATATTTTTGCAGTTTTTTTTCAATTCTATAAATATTTACAAAAATAATAAATAAATAGACAATTTTTGACAACGGTGCCTGTCAAAAAAATTGTGCCAATCAAAAATCCATGTTTTTTCATGTGGATTTTTTCTTATTTTTTGGCATTTCTTTCTTTTGATGATTTTAAGTAAAAATAACGTTTTTGAATGGCCCCGCCACCAAAAAGAGCTGAAAGTCACTTTGAAAATCTCTCAAAAAAAAACCTAATTTTTTTCAAATCTGCCAGATTCTGTAATTATTTATGAAAATGATAATTAATAGATAAATAGTGGACAATCTTGAATCATGTGGTCAATGTGTGATTTAAATGCGTGACCTAGACCTGAACGATATCGACCAAATTCCTTTCGGCCAGCAAGTTTTCCTGATTTTATCCTTGGACCATGAATAAATTTCAAATCGATATTTTGAATCGAAACTGAGGTGGCTGTGATTCTTATTCATTTTATGAAATACTGAGCTGGAAATGGTCTCATAACGAAGGCCTAAGGCTCGATATAAATAAAACTGACAGCTGCAGCCTTATAAGGTAGTCCGACAGGCAGCTTTCACCATTAATTAAAAAAAAAAACGCTCATCAATTGTTTTTTCAATTGTTTTTCAAATATTTCTCAAAAGAGAAAAAGCCTTTTATTTCTTTTTTTTCGAATCATTTGTCTGCATTTCTCAAGAGTGAGCTCACTCAAGGTAAACAAGTGTTTTGATAAATTCTCCCGCATTCGCTCCATAAATCGAACTTGATGAAACGGCAAGTGGCTCGAATGTGGCCAATGTAGCCGAAAAAAAATAGAAAATTTTTTTTCTACAATGTTGGCAATTATTTTTTTTTGTTGGTGGTGGCAAACCTGGCAAGGATGTAAGGAAAATATTTTATTCAAAACACGTTTGACTCATGGTCGGGTATCAGGGCCATGTGAATCAGCTATGATTTAATATATTTTTGATCGAAAACAAAATCGGATCGAATTGAAACAAAAGAGCAGCAGGATTTCGGAGCCGACCAGGATGTTTTGCTAATTATTTTTCAAATTGTCTAACTGAATAAATGTCGTGATGTAACGGATCGAAGGTCATTAAGTCAGATTTTTTGCAACTCAAGGTTTCATAACTGTTTCTTATTTCCATAAAGTGTTACACAATTCGTTTATTTTAATCATTGCTTAAATACAACATTTATTATTATTATTATTATTATCATTATTATTAATTTCAAATTCTGGCAATAATTTTTAAAGAACTAAAGCGGGAAATTGTGTCATTTTTTTCTTTTTTCAAAAGTTGAAAAATCTCAATTTTTTTTGGTTTGAAAAAAGTCACTAGATTTTTTTTTGAAGCACAAAACTATCACTAAAAGGCATTAATTAGATCAAAAAACTGTTTCTTAAAATCGCCTTTGAAAAAAGCACTAAATTTTTTCTAAATCTACCAAATTGGCACTAAAGTTTGTAGCTATTAAAAAAATCACTAAATATTTGTTTGAGGCACTGAATATTTTGGAAAATTCGGTAGTTTTTGTTTTCGTAAAGCTGACATTCCCTCAAGTTCTCGGCTCACAAATTTTTTTTTAGAGTCACTAATGTAGCACTAAATCAACACTAAATATTATTACTAATTTTTGATTTGTAACACTAATTTTTTTAGCATCTACTAAACACTAAGTAAGAAAAAGATTAAATATTTTTGCCAACACTAAATTTTCTCTCTCTTCTACCAAATTATCACTAAATTTTTAACACTAAATTCAACAAAAAATTAATATTTTTACCTGTCCTACGTTTTTGACAGTCCTATTGCCTACAATTGTCACTAATTTTGTAATTAAAAAAAAACAATAGATTTTCTCTTGTTTTACAAAATTTCGCACTTAATTTTTTTGGAAAAAAATTAGTGATTTTTAAGTTTAACGACAATGTTATTAAGTTGTTATTGTCTTTTTTTCCATGTTGGAAAGATTACTAAATATTCTTTTAAGGCACTTATTTATACTAAATATTTTTAAAAATTAAATAAGCTTTTTATTTTTTTTTTTGAGTCACTAATTTTGCACTAATTCAACACTAAATATTAAAGCAAAACACTAATTTTTTTAGCAACAAGTAAGCACTAAATTAACTATAAATGAAAGAAAAAAATTAAGTATTTTTGCCAACACTAAATTTTTTCTTTTCTCTACCAAATTATCAGTAAATTTTTAACACTAAGTTTAACAAAATATTAATGTTTTCAACTGTCCTACGTTTTTGACAGTCCTATTGGTTATAATTGTCACTAATTTTGTAATTTTTTAAAAAAACACTAGATTTTCTCTTGTTTTACAAAATTTCGCACTTAATTTTTTTGGAAAAAAATTAGTGATTTTTAAGTTCAACGACAATGTTATTAAGTTGTTATTGTCTTTTTTTTTCATGTTGGAAAGATTACTAAATATTCTTTTAAGGCACTTATTTATACTAAATATTTTTAAAAATTAAATAAGCTTTTTATTTTTTTTTTTGAGTCACTAATTTTGCACTAATTCAACACTAAATATTAAAGCAAAACACTAATTTTTTTAGCAACAAGTAAGCACTAAATTAACTATAAATGAAAGAAAAAAATTAAGTATTTTTGCCAACACTAAATTTTTTCTTTTCTCTACCAAATTATCAGTAAATTTTTAACACTAAGTTTAACAAAATATTAATGTTTTCAACTGTCCTACGTTTTTGACAGTCCTATTGGTTATAATTGTCACTAATTTTGTAATTTTTTAAAAAAACACTAGATTTTCTCTTGTTTTACAAAATTTCGCACTTAATTTTTTTGGAAAAAAATTAGTGATTTTTAAGTTCAACGACAATGTTATTAAGTTGTTATTGTCTTTTTTTTCATGTTGGAAAGATTACTAAATATTCTTTTAAGGCACTTATTTATACTAAATATTTTTAAAAATTAAATAAGCTTTTTATTTTTTTTTTGAGTCACTAATTTTGCACTAATTCAACACTAAATATTAAAGCAAAACACTAATTTTTTTAGCAACAAGTAAGCACTAAATTAACTATAAATGAAAGAAAAAAATTAAGTATTTTTGCCAACACTAAATTTTTTCTTTTCTCTACCAAATTATCAGTAATTTTTAACACTAAGTTTAACAAAATATTAATGTTTTCAACTGTCCTACGTTTTTGACAGTCCTATTGGTTATAATTGTCACTAATTTTGTAATTTTTTAAAAAAACACTAGACTTTCTCTTGTTTTACAAAATTTCGCTCTTAATTTTTTTGGAAAAAAATTAGTGATTTTTAAGTTTAACGACAATGTTATTAAGTTGTTATTGTCTTTTTTTTTCCAGATTAGAAAGATCACTAAATATTTTTTTGAGGCACTTATTTACACTGAATATTTTTAAAGATTAAATGAGCTTTTTATTTTTTTTTAATCATTAATGCTGCACTAATTCAACACTAAATATTAAAGAAAAACACTAATTTTTTTAGCAACAAGTAAGCACCAAATTAACTATAAATGTAAGAAAAAAATTACGTAGTTTTGCCATTTTTTTAAAAATTTTAATTCTCCTTTTGAAATCAACACTAAATTCTCTCTTAAATAGTTTTGCCATTTTTTTAAATTTTAATTCTCCTTTTAAAATCAACACTAAATTCTCTCTTAAGTAATATTGCTAATTTTTTTTTAATTTTAACATTTTTACTTTTGAAATCAACACTAAATTTTCTCTTCCTTCAATCAAATTATCACTAAATTTTCTAGAATAAATTAAAAAAAAACTGTGTTCTGACTTGTTTTACGTTTTTGACAGGGTTATTTAAATTATAAATTTAAAAACAACACTAAATTTTTTTTGAGGCACTAATCTATTAAATAAATTTACACATAAATTAACCTTGCTCTAAATATTCCGTTTTATAACACTAATTTTTTTCCGGTTTTGCAAAATTACACACTAAATTCTTAAAAAAAATCAAGAGATTTTAGTGTTTATCGTTTTTGACAATGCTATAAAGCTATAAGAGTCTTATTTTTTTCATGCTTGAAAGATTACTAAATATTCCTTATTTACAGTAAATATTTTCAAAACTTAGAAAAAAATTATCAGTTTTTTTTGTAAAATAAATATTGTCTTAAGTTTTTTGCTCAAAAAAATCTCAATTTTCTTAAAAAATTTTAATTTAACACTAAATCAACACTAAATATTATAAAAAAATTCTTAGCTTTAAAAAAATCACTAATTTTTGATTTGTAATACTAAAGTATTATCTACTACCATTGCCGAAAACCCATCTAAACACTAATTTTTTTAGCATCAAGTAAGCACTAAGTAAGAAAAAAGTTAAGTATTTTGCCAACACTAAATTTTCTCTTTCCTCTACCAAATTATCACTAAATTTTTAACACTAAATTTAACAAAATATTTATGTTTTTTCTTGTCTTACGTTTTTGGCAGTCCGATTGATTATAATTCTCACAAATTTTTTAATTTTTAAAAAAACCACTAGATTTTTTCTTGTTTTACAAAATTTCGCAATTAATTTTTTTGGAAAAAAATAAGTGATTTTTAAGTTTAACGACATTTTTTTTTCATGTTAGAAAGATCACTAAATATTTTTTGAGACACTTATTTACACTAAATATTTTTAAAAATTAAATAAGCTTTCTTTTTTTTTGAGTCACTAATTTTGCACTAATTTATCACTAAATATTAAAGCAAAACACTAATTTTTTTAGCAACAAGTAAGCACTAAATTAACTACAAATATAAGAAAAAAATTAAGTATTTTTGCCAACACTAAATTTTCTCTTTCCTCTCCCAAATTATCACTAAATATTTAACACTACATTTAACAAAAAATTGATGTTTTTACCTGTCTTACGTTTTTGACGGTACTATTGATTAAAATTGTCACAAATTTTCTAATTTTTAAAAAAATCACTAGATTTTCTTTTGTTTCACAAAATCTTGCACTTAATTTTTTTAGGAAAAAATTAGTGATTTTTAAGTTTAACGACAATGTTATTAAGTTGTTATTGTCTTAATTTTTTTCCCATGTTAGAAAGATCACTAAATATTTTTTTAAGGCACTTATTTACACTGAATATTTTTAAAAATTAAGAAAAACTTTCAAGTTTTTAGCTCAAAAAAGTCCTAATTTTTTTTTTAATTACTAATTTAACACTAAATCAACACTAAATCTTAAAGCAAAATTATCCGCTTTGGAAAGATCACTAATTTTCGTTTCGTAATACCAAAATATTATCTACTATCATTGCTTAAAACCCTTCTTCGTTTGATGAAACACTAATTTTTTTGGCATCAAGTTACCACTAAATTTGCTTTTAAAATCAACACTAAATTTCTTCTTTTCTCGACCAAATTACAACAAAATTTTTCCAATTAAAGTTTAAAAAAATTAATTAAACTATTAGTGTCTCAAATTTTCTCGCTTTTATGAAAAACACTAAATTTTTTTGAAACACTAATTTATTAAATAAACTCATACTAGAGTTAACATTGATTTAAGCACTCCGTTTAGAAAAAACACTAAATTTTTTTTTGTTTTTGTGCAGAATGGTGCACCAATTTTTATAGAAAAAAATTAAGTGATTGAATTTGACACTAAATTATAAAAAAATAATTACATCTTAAAAAATTATGTAGCTGTGTTTTATATTTTGCAGTTTTTGAAAAAAACACTAAACTTTTCTGTTGTAGCACCTACCTGACACTAAATCAGCTAAAAATATTAAGTGATATTGCTAATTCTCACTTTTTGAAATTGACACTAATTTTTTTTGAAATAGTAAACTGTCACTATTCTCTAAGGAAAAAATTGATTTTTTTGGTTTTTACTATGTTTTTTTTTCAATTATGGAAAAGACACTTAATTTTTTCTTGTGACACTAAATTTTTATTTGACAATTATAAGTGTTTTTTAAAATAAATTTTTGAAAAAAAAGACAGAATTTTCTTTGGAAATAATTAGAATATGTAGCAATTATGCATGGCCTTCTTTGCTTATTATACTTATTTAAATTTTATCTTATCTTTTCTTATCTTTTATCTTGAAACACTTGTTTTACTTTTCCTGTCCTTTATGGCTTATCAGCATGACAAATGCATATTTTGAATAATTCTAATTTTGGCTTTAAAATTCTTGTTAGACTAATAATAAAAAAAATTGTTTATTATTGTTTATAAAAATTTTTGTTATTGTTTTTTTTGTTTTTAATTTACGTATGGTTTTGAAACATTTTGATGTATCTTTGTATTCTTCTTTTTTTGACTTTTCTGTATTTATTATTTTTCCTTTTCTTTTTTTATTATTCTTTCCTCTTTTTCTTTTTGTTTTATGTTCACTGCTTTAATTTGTTTTTTTGTTGTCGGAAATAATATTATATATAAATAATTGTAATTTTGGGCACGCAAACTCAAAAAAAAGCTACTTTCATTTTAAATACTATTTTCAATTGTTTTTTTTTTAATATTATTTTCAATTGTTTTTTTTTTATATTATTTTTAATTGTTTTTTTTATGTATGGTTTTAGGACATCTTGATATGCTTTTGTATTTTTGTTTGTTTGCTGTTTTTTTTTTAATATTTTATTTTTTTTCTCTTATTTGTTAAATTTTCTATTAACAGTTTAATTTTTTTTTTATTTTGTTTTTTGTAGATTGTTTTAATATCTTCTTGTTTTTGTTATTTTTGTTTTTTATGTTATTTTAATTTAATTTAAGTAATTAATTAATTAATTAAAAATATGTATTTATTGGATAATTTTGACTATTTTGTAACTATTTGGTGCGCATAATATGTGATTGGTAAACAAAAATATTGATAATAATTTTCCCTTATCGTTTTTCCGTATTGATTTTTGATTTGTCACCAAAAACAAAATATTAATGGCGATGACAACTTGACATACTAATAATTGAATAGATAAGAGAGTAATAAACGCTTTAATCTATTATCAATTCTAGAATTGATAATAATTGATAATTTTGCTTTAGTGACTAATTTTGATAAAATAGTGGTAATCCACGTAGAATTGTCTAATACCTTAATTTATATTAATTCTAGAATTGATAATTTTTCTACAGTGACTAATTTTGAGGTAAAATAGTGATAATATTTCTAAAAAAGTCAAATTTATTAATTTATATCAATTTTAAAATTGATAATAATTGATAATTTTGCTCCAGTGACAAACTTTGTTCTAAAATACTGATAATCTACCTAGAAATGCTTAATATCCTAATTTACGTTAATTTAAAAAATTGATAATATTTGATAATTTTTCATCAGTAAAATAGTGAAAAACTATCAAGAAAAGTCTAATAGTTTAATTTACATTAATTGTAAAATTGATAATAATTGATAAGGGTCGTAATCAATCTATAAAAAAGTCTAATACCTTATTTTATTAGATTTGATAATAATTGATAATTTTTCTTTGGTGACGTATTTTGGCTTAAAATAGTGATAATCTACCTAGAAAAGTCAAATCCGTTCTTTTATAATAATTTTAGAATTGATAATAATTGATAATTTTGCTTTAGTGACTAATTTTGATAAAATAGTGGTAATCCACGTAGAATTATCTAATGCCTTAATTTATATTAATTCTAAAATTAATAATTTTTTACAGTGACTAATTTTGAGGTAAAATAGTGATAATGTTTCTAAAAAAGTCAAATTCTTTAATTTGTATCAATTTTAAAATTGATAATAATTGATAATTTTGCTCCAGTGACGCATTTTGGCTTAAAACACTGATAATCTGCCTAAAATGTTTAATATCCTAATTTACGTTAATTTAAAAATTTGATAATATTTGATAATTTTTTCATCAGTGAAATAGTGATAATCTATCTAGAAAAGTCAAATACTTAGTTTACATTAATTGTAGAATTGATAATAATTGATAATTGTCATAATCAATTTATAAAAAAGTCTAATACCTACCTTATTTTATTAGATTTGATAATAATTGATAACTTTTCTCTAGTGACGTATTTTGGCCTAAAATAGTGATAATCTACCTAAAAAAGTCAAATCCCTTAATTTCTAATAATGTTAGAATTGATAATAATTCTTATAATATACCTAAAAATTTCTAATACTAATTTATGTTAATTTTAAGAATTGATAATATTTGATAATTTTTCACCAGTGAAATAGTGATAATCTATCTAGAATTGTCTAATGCCTTAATTTGGATTAATTGTAGAATTGATAATTTTCTTACAGTGATTAATTTTGAGGTTAAATAGTGATAATCTTTCTCTAAAAAAGACAAATTCTTGAATTTTAAAATTGATAATAATTGATAATTGTTATAATTTTTGAGGTAAAATAGTAATAGTCTACCTTAAAAAGTCAAATGCTTTAATATGTAATAATTTTAGAATTGATAATAACTGATAATTGTTATAATTTACTCAGAAAAGTCAAGTGCTCTACTGTTGATTTGATAATAATTGATAATTTTTTTACGGTGAGGTATTTTGGTCTAAAATAGTAATATTTTCCTCAGAAAAGTTAAATCCCTAATTTATAAATATCTTAAAATTGATAATAATTGATAATTGTCAAAATCAACGTAGAAAGTCTAATACCTCAATTTAAAATTTGATAAGAATTGATAATTTTTCTCCAGGGATGTATTTTGTTCTAAAATAGTAATAATCTACCTAAAAGTCAAAGGCCTTAATTTTTAATAATTTTAAAATTGATAATAATTGATAATTGTCATAATCAACGTAGAAAGTCTAATAGCTTAATTCAAGATTTGATAAAAATTGGTAATTTTTCTCCAGTGACGTATTTTGGTAATTGATTAAAAAATTATCAATTAATATCAAATCTTAAAATGAAAGTATTAGGCCTTTCTAAGCTGATTATGGCAATTATCAATTATTATTAATTTTACAATTGATGTAAATTAAAGTATTAGACTTTTCTTGATAGATTATCACTATTTTATTGGTGAAAAATTATCAAATATTATCAATTTTTTAAATTAACGTAAATTAGAATATTAGGCATTTCTAGATATATTATAACAATTATTATCAATTTTAAAATTATTAAAAATTAAGGAATTTGACTTTTCTAGGTAGATTATTACTATGTTACACCAAAATTTGTCCCAGTAGCAAAATTATCAATTATTATCAAATATATAGTTGATATATATTGGAACATTCAACTTTTCTAGGTAGATTTTAACAATTATCAATTATTATCAATTCTAAAAACTATTATAAATTAAGGCATTAGACTTTTCTAGGTAGATTATCACTATTTTAGACCAAAATAGTGTGCTGGAGAAAAATTATCAAATATTATCAATTTTTAAAATTACTATAAATTAAGGTATTAGGCATTTCTAGGATCATAATTGTTATAATATACCTAGAAATGCCTAAAACCCTAATTTCTGTTTATTTTAAAAATTGATAATATTTGATATTTTTTTAAAATAGTGATAATCTATCTAGAAAAGTCAAATGCCTTAATTTACATCAATTGTAGAATTGATAATCATTGATAATTGTCATAGTCAGTTTAGAAAACTCTTTTATTTTTTTTTAAGATTTGATATTAATTGATAATTTTTCTCCAGTGACGTATTTTGGGCTAAAGTAGTGATAATCTACCTAGAAAAGTCAAATCTCTAAATTTATAATAATTTTAGAATTGATAATAATTGTTATAGGAATGCCTAATACCCCAATTTATTTTAATTTTAAAAATTGATAATATTTGATAATTTGTCTCCAGCATAAATTTTGGCGTAAAATAGTGATAATTTATCTTGAAAAGACAAATGCTTTAATTTACATCAATTGTAGAATTGATAATAATAATTGATAATTGTCATAATCAGCCTAAAAAAGTCTAATACTTTTATTTAAGATTTGATATTAATTGATAATTTTTCTTCAATGACGCATTTTAGCCTAAAATAGTGATAATCTACATTAATTTATATAAATTTCAAAATTGATAATAATTGATAATTGTTATAATCTACTTAGAAAAGTTAAATGCTCTATTGTACATTAACTGTAGATTTGATAATAATTGATAATTTTGCTCCAGCGACCGATTTTGGTCAGAGATAGTAAAAATCTACCTAGGAAAGTCAAATCCCTTTATTTTTATCAATTTTAAAATTGATAATAATTGTTATAATATACCTAGAAATGCCCGATAGCCTAATTTATGCTAATTTTAAAAATTGATAATATTTGATACTTTTTTATAATACATAATCTATCTACAAAAGCCTAATGTTTTAATTTACATCAATCGTAGAATTGATAATAATTGATAATTGTTATAATTAGCCTGAAAAAGTCTAATACTTTTATTAAAGATTTGATATTAATTGATAATTTTTCTTCAATGACGCATTTCAGCCTAAAATAGTGATAATCTACCTTAATCTATATAAATTTCAAAATTGATAATTATTGATAATTGTTATAATCAGTCTAATATTTTTATTTAAGATTTGATATAAATTGATATTTTTTTTCTTGTGACGTATTTTGGCCTCAAATAGTGATAATCTACCTAGAAATGTCAAATTCCTTAATTTTTAATAATTTTAAAATTAAAAATTATTGTTATAATATACCTAGAAATGCCTAATACTCTAATTTATGTTAATTTTAAAAATTGATAATATTTCTTAATTTTTCACCAGTAAAATAGTGATAATCTATCAAGAAAAGTCTAATACTTTAATTTACATCAATTGTAGAATTGATAATAATTGATAATTGTCATAATCAGTCTAATATTTTTATTTAAGACTTGATATTAATTGATAATTTTACTCCAGTGACGTATTTTGGCCTCAAATAGTGATAATCTACCTAGAAAAGTCAAATCTCTTTAATTTACATCACTTGTAAAATTGATAATAATTGATAATTGTCATAATCAGCCAAGAAAAGTCTAATACTTTTATTTAAGATTTGATATTAATTGATATTTTTTTCCAGTGACGTATTTTGGCCTAAAATAGTAATAATCTACCAAAAAAAATCTAATGCCTTTATTTATATTGATTCCAATTTGATAATAATTGATAATTGTTAAAATCTACCTAGAAAAGTTAAATGCTTTAATGTATATTAAGTATAGATTTGATAATATTTGATAATTTTTCACCAGTAAAATAGTGATAATCTATCTAGAAAACTCAAATGCTTTAATTTACATCAATTGTAGAATTGATAATAATTGATAATTTTCCTCCAGTGACGCCTTTTGGCCTAAAATAGTGATAATCTACCTAGAAAAGTCTCTTATCATTTGCGTGGTCAATCAGGTCACCACCGGAAACTGTCTCTGAATTCTATGAATTGATAAAATTGATGATCTCACCTCTTTTGTCACCAGACAATTGAGAATAATTATGCATCACTAGACAGAAAACAAACCAAAAATTTTTAATTTTTTCTTTAAAAAAAAAATTTTTTTTTTATTTTTTTTTTTTTTTTGATATTTATCTTCTATTTTTAGAAAAATGTTGCGTCAATTACCGCATCGTGATTCGTTCCAAATTCCGATGAAATAATCTCTTAGTCAGAGCAGACGTCATTCCACTTTTTTAATTAGTCGAAAAATTATTCACAATTTTTGTACTAAGAATCTTCAAAAAAATCCAAAATGTGAAGAAAATTGTTTTTTTCTATTATCTAATCTTCTATTTGAATTGTCAAATTGTTGCAGCATGGCTCTTATTTTTGTTTTTCTCTTTTATTTAGTTTCATCTTCTCTTTCTTCCACTATTTTGTTTTTTAAATATTTTTCCACTATTTTTCTTGTTTTTTTCTTACATTTTTAAAAAAATTATATTTTTCTTATCTAATTTTTAAATTCTCACATTATTACAACATTATCTTAAATCTTATAGACTTCTGTTTCCAGTTGTAACTTCTGGTTTTTTTTTTGTTAAACTTTTTTTACATTTTAATCTCTTTTTTTCTTAAATTTTCTTTAATCTTCAGATTGGTTTTTAATAGGTCCAAGTTTCTTCACATTTTGATAGATAATACTTGTTTTCATTTCTCTTCTTTAACTTTTTGCCAAATTTCTCTTATTTTTTACAATTTTTTTTTTCACTTTACATCATACATGTTATTCTCAGTTTCAATTTTTTCCTGTTCTCTCTTGTTTAATCTTTCTCATTTTTTTTATCACTTTTCAACAATCTTCTTTTATCTTTGTTTCTCTTTAATCTTTTATGTTTTTTTTGTTTCCTACTCTATCCAACTTCTATAGTACTCTGTCTATCTCTTTTTATACTCTGCAAAAATTTAGTTTTTTTTTTCACCTTATTGTGCCTTTCTTTTTTTACTTTTTGAATTCTTTACACTTTTTGCTATTTTCTATTTCAATTTTGTAATTGCACTTTTAAAAATAATGCTTGAAAATGAAGAAAAGATTATCTTTACAATTTATTCATTTCTCTTTCTAGTTCAAATTTTTCCTTACAAATCTTCACAATCTTCTCTTTTTTCTTCAAAATCTTTATTCTATTTTTTTTATTAGAAACTTTTTGTTTTCTTTTTAATCTTTAGTTTAGTATTTTCTATGTTCTCTTTCTAGTTCAATTTTTTCCTTACGAATCTTCACAATCTTCTTTTGTTTCTTCAAAATCTTTATTCTATTTTTTTTATTAGAAACTTTTTGTTTTCTTTTTAATCTTTAGCTTAGTATTTTTTATGTTCTCTTTCTAGTTCAGTTTTTTCCTTACGAATCTTCACAATCTTCTTTTGTTTCTTCAAAATCTTTATTCTATTTTTTTTATTAAGAACTTGTTTTTTTTTAGTCTTTAGCTAATTATTTTCTATGTAAGCTCTTATAAACAATTTTTAAATAATTAAAAAATGTTTTTTTTATCAATTATCTCAGTCTGTTTTTGTAAATATTTTTGTTTTTTCTGACTCACTATCAGTCCTTTATAAATTTTTAGTTATCTTCTTTATTTTTTTTGTCTTTTTTTATTATGTTTCTATATTTTCTCTAAATCTTCAAATATTTTTCTTCTTTTTCATAAAAACCGGCTAATGCTAGCATGTTTAAACAATACAACAAAAAAAACAAAAAAAAATAAATAAAAACACCTCAAAGCACACAAAAAAAATAAAAAAGAAAAAATAACTTTACTTTTTGAGAAAAAAGAAGCAGAAGAAAGGTTCTTCTTTTTCATAAAAACAGGCTATTGTTAGCATGTTTAAACAATAATAAAAAAAAACAAAAAAAAAATAAATAAAAACACTGCAAAGTAGACAAAAAAACATTAAAAAGAAAAAATAACTTTACTTTTTGAAGAAAAAGAAGCAGAAAAAAGGTTTTTTTTTCATAAAAACAGGCTATTGTTAGCATGTTTAAACAATAATACAAAAAAAACAAAAAAAAAATAAATAAAAACACTGCAAAGTAGACAAAAAATCATTAAAAAGAAAAAATAACTTTACCTTTTGAGGAAAAAAAAGCAGAAGAAAGGTTTTTCTTTTTCATAAAAACAGGCTATTGTTAGCATGTTTAAACAATAATACAAAAAAAAACAAAAAAAAAATAAATAAAAACACTGCAAAGTAGACAAAAAATCATTAAAAAGAAAAAATAACTTTACCTTTTGAGGAAAAAAAAGCAGAAGAAAGGTTTTTCTTTTTCATAAAAACAGGCTATTGTTAGCATGTTTAAACAATAATACAATAAAAAACAAGAAAAAAATAAATAAAAACACCGCAAAGCACACAAAAAAAATAAAAAAGAAAAAATAACTTTACTTTTTGAGGAAAAAGAAGCAGAAGAAAGTTTTTCTTTTTTATAAAAACAGGCTATTGTTAGCATGTTCAAACAATAATACAAAAAAAAACAGGTAAAAATAAATAAAAACACCGCAAAGTAGACAAAAAAAAATAAAAAAGAAAAAATAACTTTACTTTTTGAAGAAAAAGAAGCAGAAGAAAGGTTTTTTTTTCATAAAAACAGGCTATTGTTAGCATGTTTAAACAATAATACAAAAAAAAAAAAAAAAAATAAATAAAAACACTGCAAAGTAGACAAAAAAACATAAAAAAGAAAAAATAACTTTACTTTTTGAGGAAAAAGAAGCAGAAGAAAGTTTTTTCTTTTTCATAAAAACAGGCTATTGTTAGCATGTTTAAACAATAATAAAAAAAAAACAAGAAAAAAATAAATAAAAACACCGCAAAGCACACAAAAAAAATAAAAAAGAAAAAATAACTTTACTTTTTGAGAAAAAAGAAGCAGAAGAAAGGTTCTTCTTTTTCATAAAAACAGGCTATTGTTAGCATGTTTAAACAATAATAAAAAAAAACAAAAAAAAAATAAATAAAAACACTGCAAAGTAGACAAAAAAACATTAAAAAGAAAAAATAACTTTACTTTTTGAAGAAAAAGAAGCAGAAGAAAGGTTTTTTTTTCATAAAAACAGGCTATTGTTAGCATGTTTAAACAATAATACAAAAAAAAACCAAAAAAAAAAATAAATAAAAACACTGCGAAGTAGACAAAAAAACATAAAAAAGAAAAAATAACTTTACTTTTTGAGGAAAAAGAAGCAAAAGAAAACTCGAGAGTTTGTAGAAGAACCAACATGTGAAAAATTGTAGAAAAAGTCAAATAAAAAAAGCCTAAAGAGAGAGAAAAGACAAAAAATGTAAAGAAAAGACAAGAATGATCTATTACAAAACAAAAGAATACAGAAAAACAAAAGAAAAATTGAAATTCAAGATATCTACAACAAAAAAAAACAAATAATACAAAATTTAAACTATTTGATTTTCTGAAAAACTATTTTTATTATTATTATTTGTTTTTTTGTAAACACCTTTGTAAATTTTCAGTTATCTTCTTTATTTTTTTGTCTTTGGCTATTATTACTATGTTCTCTCTGAATCTTCAAATTTTATTCTGCTTTTCCATGAAAACAGGCTATTGTTAGCATGTTTTTAAACAATAATTGGAAAAAAACAAAAAAAAAATAAAAACACCGCCAAACACACAAAAAAAAAAAGAAAAAATAGCTTTACTTTTTGAGGAAAAAGAAGCAGAAGAAAAGTAGCGAGTTTGTAGAAGCACCAACATGTAAAAAAATTGTAGAAAAAGAGAAAGACAAGATAAAAAATGTAAAGAAAAGGCAAGAATGATCTATTACAAAACAAAAGAAGACAAAAAAATTTAAAAAAATTAAAATTTAAGATATCTATAACAAAAAAAAATCAAATAATAAAAAATTCAAACTATTTGATTTTTTGAAAAACTACCCTTATTATTATTATTATTTGTTTTTTTGTAAACATTCTGTCTTACATAAGTATTCTTTTTGACATTAATTAGCCGATTTCAATTAAGCGTTTGTATAACACAAGATTGTGTAATCTTTTCTCTAATTCCATATCCGCCCCCATTTGCTCAATAATCCACCCTCCTTATTTATCTAAAAATAAATGTACATTGCAACTTTCAGATAATGAGAAACGGGGTTGTTGCGTCCGCGCCGCCCCCACTGCTTCTCTAAAAACTCACCCACCCCCAAAAAACAATATTCCATCGTTACACAATACAGGAAACAGCCCCCGTAAGTTAGAAAGTCTATAAAATCCATAAAACAACCCCGATGTCGCGCGTGGATCATCCCTCTTCTTTAGCCGCCCCTGAAAGTAGTAAGCGTTGGCGTCACATGAACGTTCTTCACGTAGGCCAAAAGGGGGCCACGCCGCCGCCGCCGCCGCCGCCACCTCCGAAAGAACAGTCAGGGGTACCGTGACAAATGACGTACGGGGAGGAACGCGCGCAATTTCAATCTTGTTGATATTGATCCTGAGCTTAGCACGCGATCTTGTGATTGTTGTCTGAATAACGCTTAAAAGTGACAAACAAATGTTCACCCCATTCTAAACAAACCCTAAAAGTTTTTGTAAACCTCAACAAACAAGTTTACATCAGAAGTGGGATACACTGATTTACATCAGAAGTGGGATATAAATAATTAAAAAAATATTTTTTTATAATTATTACTCTAATTCAATTAGTGTTGATTGTCATAATCACATATTAAGCAACGTCAAGCGTTGATAGTTCACTTTTATCTTAGTAAAACTGTTAGAAAAAATTATAAAAAAAATCTAAATAATTTAATTTTTACAATACAATTGCACCATCAGTTAGCAAAAATTAATTTTTTTACTTTTAGATTTTGTAAACTCAAATTAACAAGTTAACATCAGAAGTGGGATACACAAATTTACGTCATCGGGTACCAAAGGTTGTTAAAATTTATGTTTTTTCTATTTAAATAAATCATAGTTATTAATAAAAAAGTATATTTTCCTATAAATGTGAAAAACCTTGTCACGTCAGCGCGTTATCAATTGTTGTCTCATCATTTTATTTGTAAAATGATAAGATAAGCGATAAATTTCACTAGAATTTAGCTAAATTCTTGTAATTATAGAAAAAAAAAAATATTTTTTTTTATTTATAAATTATTCAAATATTAAAAAAAGCATAATTTTATGTTCTATCTTTTTCTATCGCATTATAATTAGCATAAGTCTTTCTCTATTAGTATAGTTGGCTGTTACTAAATAAAAAATCATGTTATTATTTACAACAACAAAATTAGTTTATTTTGTTGTAAATATAATAAGCTGTTCTGTCAACATGGTTTGGCGCCAAAATTTTTTGGTTTACGTTTGTAGATCGTAGGCGGCGAGATGGGTTCAATTGTTTTGGCTTTACGGAAAATAGAGACAGATTTTGAAAGAGAATTTTTTTCAGTAAAAGAAACAATTAATTATTTTTCTTTCTCTCTTTTTTTTTATCAAAACTATTTTTCTTTTTTATTTAATATTTGTATATTTATTTTTTATCTGTTCTTATGTTTTATGTTTTTTAGTACCATAACAACTTTTTTGCGTGAGAAAGAGAATATAAAAGTCTTTTGATTGGCCGTGAAGCATTCTTGGCAGCTTAGCAGCCAATCAGAGAGTTAGCTTTTAGCGCCAAAAAGTAAAAAAAAATTTTTTAGAAAACAAAACATACTTAAGCTTTTCTTAGAGTCTAGATTTTCTTCTACGTGGCCTTATAAAAAAACAAAATAACGTAGATCAGAAACTGACATGATAAAAGTAAACACAACATTTCGAAAACGAAACGAAAAAGAAAAACAAAAGAAATTAGATGAAATAAGAAAATAGTCAACAAAAATAACTTAGAAAAATAGTGAGAAATAAACATTTACTTTTAATATAAAAAAACAAAAGTAAAAGATAAAAAGAAATAAAAGCCATGACGTAATAAAAAAAATAAAAGAGAGGCATTAAATACAAAATTAAAGAAAAAACAGCAAAGACAAAAGCAGATATAAAAAGAGAAAAAGACACAACAAGAAAAATATTTAAAAAAAAGAGATGAAACAAGTGCAACTGAGAAAATTTGGAAAAGCAAAGACAAGAGTGGAATAACGTTGGAAAAAAAAGAAAACAAAAAAAAGAAAAAATTGAAAATTAAGGCTAAAAAAAACTGGTATAATGATAAAAAAGACAAGAATTTTTTGAGCCAAAAACAGAATAGAAAAAAAAAGCAAAACATAAACAAATATAAAATTAAAAGTATTTAAAAAATTTATAAAAAAAAATATTATTTTAAATCTAGAAAAATTGAATTAATTTGATCAATAATTTTATGCAATAAAAGCCATAATGTGCTAAAAAAATTAAAAAAAAAATTAACTCCAAAATTTAAAAAAAAAACAAAGAAGAAAAACGTAAGATTAACAAGAAAAAAAATTAGCAAATAAAAGTGAAAAAGACACAAGAATTAAAAAAATGAGAAAAAGTAAAAAACTGAAGTAGACAAAAAACGGCAAGATTAAAACGTTTAGAAAAAAAAAGCAACTTATCTAATGCTGAAAGAAAACCAATAACAGAATCTAAAAAAAAAATAAAAAAATATTACAATAAAAAAACAAAGATAGAAAGAAAAAAAATGATTAAAAAAATTCATTAAGAAAACAAAAAAATAAATCAAATTAATCAAAAATTAACAATAAAATCGTATAATAAATAAATTGAAACAAAAAACGCAAAGAAGAAAAAATTCAAATAAATATACAAAAATTATATAAAAACATTTTTTTCTATTTTAAAAAATTAAAATAATTTGATCAGAAATTTGAAGTAATGAAAGCCATAATAATCTAAGGAAAACACAAAAAAAAATAAAAATTAAAGATTAAACACAAAATTAAAGAAAAAAGAGCAAAAAACACGTAGAATTATTACAAAATTAAGAAAAAAACAGATAAAAAATGAGAAAAAACACAACAAAACTAAGAAAAATATTAAAAAGTGATAAAAAAGACTAACTGAGGAAGTTTTGAAAAACAAAAGTCGCATGTAAACAAATAAATATTAAAGAGCCAAAAAAAAACAAAAAAAATAAATATAATAAAAAAAAACATAAAAAAATATTATAATAAAAAAACAAAGACAGAAATAAAAAATTGTAAGAAAAAATCGTTAAGAAAACAAAGAAAAAGAAAAAAAAACAAATTAATGAAAAATTAACAAAAAATTCGTATAATAATCAAATATAATAAAAAAATTAGAGCAAAAAACACAAAAAAAAAAATTCTGATAAATATACAAAAACTGTATAAAAACATTTTTATTATTTTAAAATTAGAATAATTTGATCAAAAATTTTAAGTAATGAAAAAGGAAAGCTATTAGGAAAACACAAAAAAAAACACGTAGAATTATCACAAGAAAAAAATTAAGAAAAAAACAAATAAAAAGAGAGAAAAAACACAAGAAATCTAAGAAAAAAACATTAAAAAGTGATAAAAAAGTGCAACTGAGAAAGTTTTGAATAACAAAGCCAAAGTCGCATGAAAACAAATAAATATTAAAGAAAACCCAAAAAAAAAGCAAAAAAACATAAATATAATAAATAAAAAACTTATCTAATGCTGAAAGAAAACCAATAACAATCTAAAAAAACATAGAAAAATATTATAATGAAAAAAACAAAGACAGAAAGAAAAAATGATTAAAAAAAAATCGTTAAGAAAACAAAGAAAAAGAAATAAATCAAATTAATAAAAAATTAACAAAAAATTCGTATAATAATCAAATATAATAAAAAAATTGAAGCAAAAAACACTAAAAAAAAAAATTCTAATAAATATACAAAAACTATATAAAAACATTTTTTTCTATTTTAAAAAATTAAAATAATTTGATTAAAAATTTGAAGTAATGAAAGCCATAATAACCTAAGGAAAACACAAAAAAAATTAAAAAAAACAAAATTAAACACTAAATTAAAGAAAAAAACAGATAAAAAAAGATAAAAAACACAACAAAACCAAGAAAAAAATTTAAAAAGTCGTAAAAAAGTGCAACTGAGAAAGTTTGAAAAAACAAAACCAAAGCCGCATGAAAACCAATAAATATTAAAGAAGAGCCAAAAAAAACAGAAAAAATAAAAGAAACTTATCTAATGCTGAAAGAAAGCCAATAACAGAACTTAAAAAAATATTAAAAAAGTATTATAATAAAAAAACAAAGACAGAAAAAAAAAAATTACAAAAATCATTAAAAAAACAAAGAAAAAAAAAAGAAATAAACCAAATTAATAAAAAATTAACAATAAAATGGTTTAACAATCAAAAATAATAAAAAAATAAAGCAAAAAACACAAAGAAAAAAAATTTGAATAAATATTCAAAAATTATATTAAAACATTTTTTTTTATCTTAAAAAATTTAAATAATTTGATCAAAAATTTGAAGTAATAAAAGCCATAATAAGCTAAAAAAACACAAAAAAAATAAAAAAGAGAGATTAAACACAAAATTAAATGAAAAAGAGCAGAAAAAACACGTAGAATTATCACAAGAAAAAATTAAGAAAAAAACTGATAAAAAACACAACAAAAAATAGAAATAGAAATTAGAAAAAAATAGATATAATAAATAAAAAATTGAAAAACAAATAATAAAAATTGAAAAAAAACAAAGTAGGGAAAAATTTATAATTTATAATTTATATAATTTAAAATATATAAAAAAATAAAAATTTATAAATTCTACAAAATCTCATTAAAAATATTAAGCAATGAAAGCCATGGTGAGCTAAAGAGAACAAAAAACAATTGAAGAAAAAGATTAAATACAATATTAAAAACGAAAGAGCAAACAAGAAAGAGGTGATTATGACACAAGAAAAATAAGAAAAAATTTAACAAAAAAGATAAAAAAACAAATAAAAAAAAGAAAAAAACACAAAAAAAAACAAGAAAAAATTAAAAAAAAAGAGATGAAACATGTGCAACTGAGAAAATAGGAAAAAAAAATTAAAGAAAAAAGTTAAATACAAAATTTAAGAAAAAAAACGTAGAAATATGACAAAAACAAAAAAAGTTTGAAAAAATATTTTGAATAAAATATAATTAGAAAAATAAAAAATGGCATAAAATAAGGTAGACAAAAAAATTGTTAAAAAGTTTAGAAAAAAAAGTAAGAGAATAAAAAAAAATTTCTTCTACTGCTGAATTGAGAAAAAAACTGTAAAAAAACAAGAATAGAAAAAAAAATTATTAAAAAAAAAGATAGAAACTTTAATAATTAGAATTTAAAAAATAAAAATATAATAATAGAAACACAAAATCTTAATTTTTTTTATAAAATTTAGTAAAACATCAAAAAAAAGTGCCTAAAAGTTCAAATTTGAGCTTTAAATAACGATATTATTTGCATTTTTTAATTTTTTTATTTTGTCAATGTAATTGGTATAGGTTTTTGTAAAAAATTCTACGCTTTACAAAAAAGATTTTTGACATATTGTCATAGAATCACTACTTTGAAAGTTATTCAGGTTTGACTCGGAAAAAAATAAAAAAAAATTTTTTTTCGAAAATCGAATCAATGGTCTCATAGTGAAATTATTAAAATTTTCAAAATTGTTGAAAATCGTCGACAAGCAGCCTTTTTTGTAAAGCGTTTACAAAAAAGGCCTTAGTTTTTGCTTTTGACCTTAAATTTTTTTCTTTCGAGTGAAACCAGATTGCGTCATAAAAAAGTAAATTTAAAAAGGTCTCTTTTATAAACGACTTCCGTCGTAAAGTAAATAAATGAACAACGTAGCGCCTTTTAACCGTTTAATAGCCTTAATTAAATCCGCTCTTAGGAAATAATCCAAAATACATGGTTGCCACATCAACCATAAAACAAAAGAAGTTCCATACGACATTTTTGAAAACAAATGAAGTACGCTCGAATAAAAGACATTTTAAAAAACAAATGAAGTACCTAATTACGTCATCCGAAAATTGGAGATGACAAATGAAGTCAAAAACCCCAAAAGTGATGCATCCATGTCTAAATAAAGTAACGTCCTCAATCAAGGACTTGGACAGATCTCAATATACGCGTCAAAATGTTTACTAAATATAGTTTGTGACGCATTCATTTTTTAACCTTCAACGCTTGGCGATTGCGTTTATGGCCGCTGTGTGGCGTCTTTTATCCACTTCTGACCTTCTTTATCGCACTTAAATCAACAAATTTGATCAATTTTGAGAATTTTTTGAGATTTGGAAATTTTTTGAGGTTATGTCGGGTTTTTTCGGAAATATATTTGTTATTTTGGTACTATAATAATGCGTATTTTATGCCAAATCGATCTTTTTTTGTTTTTTTTTATACAGTTTTTCAAGAGTTTTTTTCTAAATTATAAACAAACGAGAATCATAGTCTCTCTATTTTTAGACAAGTTATAGATGGAAAAATAACATTTATATTGTTTTTGCTAAGAAAAAAAAAATTGAAATATATATAGCAAAAAAAAAATTATTTGAAAATCTGAAAAATTGAAAAATTTGGTACTTGGCGATGGCCTATTGTAGAAGATTTTTCAAAATAAATGTATAATTTTTCCAAAATCTGGCAATTTTGAAAAATTGATAATTTCTCTCAAAAATTTTATTTGAAAAACGTGTCAATGTTTTTTTTCGAAAAATAAAAAAAAAAGAGAAAAAATTAGGACAAGAAACAGACAGAATAGAAGAAAAAGAAGCGAAACAAAAAAAATAGAAAAACAAAAAAATTAGAAATATTTTTCAAAAATTTGAAGCTATTAACTAAAAAAAAATACAGAATACAATAAAAAACTTAAAAACTAAATTAAAAAAAGCAAAGAAACAAGACTGGTGACATGATGACAAGGAAAAATTTGAGATAAAAAGCAGACAAAAAAAAGAGATATAACCACAACAAAAACTATTTAAAAAAAAAATAATAAAACTAAAAATTTTTTTTAAAAGTTTTGAATTTAAAATATGCTATACTTATGAAAACCCTACAAAGAAGAAAAACTTTTAGTAATAAAAAATATATTTGAAAAAGAACGAGAAAGGCAAAACAAAAATAAAAAATATTTGATAGAAACAAAAGAAGGTAAGACAAGTGAATTAGAAAAATAAATAAAAGCTATCAACTAAAAAAAACAGAAAAGAAATAAAAAAAAATAGAAAGATTGAAATAAAACTTATAAATAGTAATAACAGTAATAAACTAACAGATTCATTAAGACAAACTTATAAGCTGTTTTAAGCCTATTTTTGATAGACTTGGACATATTTTAGACTACAAAAACACACAGGCTAGACTAGACTAGGCTAATATATTTTAGAAAACATTTTAGCTAAGAGCATAAGCTGTTTTTAAGCCTATTTTTGATAGACTTGGACATATTTTAGACTATGAAAACACACAGGCTAGACTAGAATAAGCTAAAATATTTTAGAAATCATTTTAGTTAAAAGCATAAGCTGTTTTTAAGCTTATTTTTAATAGACTCAGACATTGTTTAGATTATAGGAAGGCACACAGGCTAGACTAGATCTAACCAATATACATTTTAGAAAAAATTTCACTTGGCATAGGAGAAATAAATTAACTGGTTTATTAAAACAAACTTATAAGCGGTTTTTAAGCCTATTTTTGATAGATTTAGACTTTATTTAGACTATAGAAAGACACACAGGCTAGACTAGACTTGTTTATTATATTTGAGAAAAAAAATTATTAGACATGAGAGAGATGGTCAACTAATGCATTTAAATGTTTAGCTAAATCAAAGCTTGTAAGCTGTTTTTAAGTCTATTTTTGATAGACTTGGACATATTTTAGACTATAAAAACACACAGGCTAGACTAGACTAGGCTACTATATTTTAGAAAACATTTTAGCTAAGAGCATAAGCTGTTTTTAAGCCTATTTTCAATAGATTCGGACTTTATTTAGACTATAGAAATACACACAGGCTAGACTAGACTTGTCTATTATATTTGAGAAAAAACTGTATTAGACATGAGAGAAACTGCATTTAAATATTTTGCTAAGACAAGCTTATAAGCTGTTTTTAAGCCTATTTTAGAAAGACTTGGACATATTTTAGACTATAAAAACACACAGGCTAGACTAGACTAGGCTAATATATTTTCTGGTAAACTCGGTTATAGCTTAGACATTAGAAATAAAAATGAGGTAAAGTAGACTTAAATACTGCAAGGACTTATGCAAACTAAACCTAGTAGCACTTGAAGAAAATAAATAAAAATTTTAAGTTTTAGACTTGTAGGCTAGGCTAGACTGGTTTAAACTATAAAAAGTCTAATAAGACAAGTATACACATAGATAACTAAAGTAAACTAGAAATAATCTAGCTTAATAACAAAAACCGCATAAAATTAAGCATATTATACATAAAAAATAAAAAAGTCTTAATTTAGGCTCACAGGTTAGATCAGACTCAACCAATATATTTTAGAAAAAATTGCTTTAGGCTTGAGAGGAATGGTCAACTAGTTATTTGTTATTAAATATTCTGTTAAGACAAGCTTATAAGCTTATTTTTGATATAGTCGGACCTAGTTTAGACTATAGGAATACACAAAAACTAGACTAGATTAGACTTGGCCATTATATTTTAAAAAAAACTGTTCTAGGCATAAAAAAAATTATCACCAAACGCATTTAAATATTTTGTTAAAATCAGCTTTTAAGCTGCTTTCAAGTCTATTTTTGATAGACTCGGACATGATTTAAGTTGTAGAAAAACACAAAGGCTAGACTAGACTTGTCCAATATATCTTAAAAAAAAATTGTACCAGGCATGCGAGAAATGGTGAACTAGTGCATTTAAATAATTTTTTAAGGCCTTTTTTGATAGACTCGTACATAGTTTAGACTATAGAAAAGCACACAGACTAAACTAAACCGCCTTGTCTTGCGCTAGGCATGAGAAATATAGTTAGCCATGTCATAAGCTGCTTTCAAGTCTTTTTTTGATAGACTTGAACGTTGTTTAGACTATAAGAAGGCACACAGTCTAAGCTAGACTAAGACTAGATTATAAAAAAAATTGTACTAGGCATAAGGAATATAGTTAGCTAGTGGATAAGTCTATTTTTGATAGACTTGGACATAGTTTAGACTATAGAAAAGCTCACAGACTAAACTAGACTGACTTGTTAGGCATGAGAAATATAGTTAGCCAGGTCATAAGCTGCTTTCAAGTCTTTCAACTTTCAACTAGACTAGGAAAATTAATTAAAAAAAAATTGTACTATGCATAAGATATACAGTTAGCTAGTGGATAAGCCTATTTTTGATAGACTTGGACATAGTTTAAACTTTAGGAAAGCACACAGACTAAACTAGACTGACTTGTTTTATGCTAGGCATAAGAAATATAGTTAGCCAGGTCATAAGCTGCTTTCAAGTCTTTCAACTTTGTCTAGACTATTGAAAAACACATAGTCTAAACTAGACTAGGAAAACTAATTTAAAAAAAATTGTACTATGCATAAGATATACAGTTAGCTAGTGGATAAGCCTATTTTTAATAGACTTGGACATAGTTTAGACTTTAGGAAAGCACACAGACTAAACTAGACTGACTTGTTTTATGCTAGGCATAAGAAATATAGTTAGCCAGGTCATAAGCTGCTTTTAAGGCTTTTAACTTCGTTTAGACTATAGGAAAACACATAGTCTAAACTAGACTAAGAAAATTAATTAAAAAAAAATTGTACTAGGCTTAAGAAATATAGTTAGCTAGTAGATAAGCCTATTTTTAATAGACTTGGACATAGTTTAGACTATAGAAAAGCACACAGACTAAACTAGACTGACTTGTCTTGTGCTAGGCATAAGAAATATAGTTAGCCAGGTCATAAGCTGCTTTCAAGTCTTTCAACTTTGTCTAGACTATTGAAAAACACATAGTCTAAACTAGACTAGGAAAATTAATTTAAAAAAAATAGTACTAGGCATAAGAAATATAATTAGCTAGTGGATAAGCTTATTTTTGATAGACTTGGACATAGTTTAGACTTTAGAAAAGCTCACAGACTAAACTAGACTGACTTGTTTTGTGCTAGGCATAAGAAATATAGTTAGCCAGGTCATAAGCTGCTTTTAAGGCTTTTAACTTTGTTTAGACTATTGGAAAACACATAGTCTAAACTAGACTAAGAAAATTAATTAAAAAAAAATTGTACTATGCATAAGATATACAGTTAGCTAGTGGATAAGCCTATTTTTAATAGACTTGGACATAGTTTAGACTTTAGGAAAGCACACAGACTAAACTAGACTGACTTGTTTTATGCTAGGCATAAGAAATATAGTTAGCCAGGTCATAAGCTGCTTTTAAGGCTTTTAACTTCGTTTAGACTATAGGAAAACACATAGTCTAAACTAGACTAAGAAAATTAATTAAAAAAAAATTGTACTAGGCTTAAGAAATATAGTTAGCTAGTGGATAAGCCTATTTTTAATAGACTTGGACATAGTTTAGACTATAGAAAAGCACACAGACTAAACTAGACTGACTTGTCTTGTGCTAGGCATAAGAAATATAGTTAGCCAGGTCATAAGCTGCTTTCAAGTCTTTCAACTTTGTCTAGACTATTGAAAAACACATAGTCTAAACTAGACTAGGAAAATTAATTTAAAAAAAATAGTACTAGGCATAAGAAATATAATTAGCTAGTGGATAAGCTTATTTTTGATAGACTTGGACATAGTTTAGACTTTAGGAAAGCACACAGACTAAACTAGACTGACTTGTTTTATGCTAGGCATAAGAAATATAGTTAGCCAGGTCATAAGCTGCTTTTAAGGCTTTTAACTTCGTTTAGACTATAGGAAAACACATAGTCTAAACTAGACTAAGAAAATTAATTAAAAAAAAATTGTACTAGGCTTAAGAAATATAGTTAGCTAGTAGATAAGCCTATTTTTAATAGACTTGGACATAGTTTAGACTATAGAAAAGCACACAGACTAAACTAGACTGACTTGTCTTGTGCTAGGCATAAGAAATATAGTTAGCCAGGTCATAAGCTGCTTTCAAGTCTTTCAACTTTGTCTAGACTATTGAAAAACACATAGTCTAAACTAGACTAGGAAAATTAATTTAAAAAAAATAGTACTAGGCATAAGAAATATAATTAGCTAGTGGATAAGCTTATTTTTGATAGACTTGGACATAGTTTAGACTTTAGAAAAGCTCACAGACTAAACTAGACTGACTTGTTTTGTGCTAGGCATAAGAAATATAGTTAGCCAGGTCATAAGCTGCTTTTAAGGCTTTTAACTTTGTTTAGACTATTGGAAAACACATAGTCTAAACTAGACTAAGAAAATTAATTAAAAAAAAATTGTACTATGCATAAGATATACAGTTAGCTAGTGGATAAGCCTATTTTTAATAGACTTGGACATAGTTTAGACTTTAGGAAAGCACACAGACTAAACTAGACTGACTTGTTTTATGCTAGGCATAAGAAATATAGTTAGCCAGGTCATAAGCTGCTTTTAAGGCTTTTAACTTCGTTTAGACTATAGGAAAACACATAGTCTAAACTAGACTAAGAAAATTAATTAAAAAAAAATTGTACTAGGCTTAAGAAATATAGTTAGCTAGTGGATAAGCCTATTTTTAATAGACTTGGACATAGTTTAGACTATAGAAAAGCACACAGACTAAACTAGACTGACTTGTCTTGTGCTAGGCATAAGAAATATAGTTAGCCAGGTCATAAGCTGCTTTCAAGTCTTTCAACTTTGTCTAGACTATTGAAAAACACATAGTCTAAACTAGACTAGGAAAATTAATTTAAAAAAAATAGTACTAGGCATAAGAAATATAATTAGCTAGTGGATAAGCTTATTTTTGATAGACTTGGACATAGTTTAGACTTTAGAAAAGCTCACAGACTAAACTAGACTGACTTGTTTTGTGCTAGGCATAAGAAATATAGTTAGCCAGGTCATAAGCTGCTTTTAAGGCTTTTAACTTTGTTTAGACTATTGGAAAACACATAGTCTAAACTAGACTAAGAAAATTAATTAAAAAAAAATTGTACTATGCATAAGATATACAGTTAGCTAGTGGATAAGCCTATTTTTGATAGACTTGGACATAGTTTAGACTTTAGGAAAGCACACAGACTAAACTAGACTGACTTGTTTTATGCTAGGCATAAGAAATATAGTTAGCCAGGTCATAAGCTGCTTTTAAGGCTTTTAACTTCGTTTAGACTATTACAAAACACATAGTCTAAACTAGACTAGGAAAATTAATTTAAAAAAAATAGTACTAGACATAAGAAATATAGTTAGCTAGTGGATAAGCCTATTTTTGATAGATTTGAACATAGTTTAGACTATAGAAAAGCTCACAGACTAAACTAGACGGACTTGTCTTGTGCTAGGCATAAGAAATATAGTTAGCTAGGTCATAAGCTGCTTTCAAGTCTTTCAACTTCGTTTAGACTATTGGAAAACACATAGTCAAAACTAGACTCAAAAAATTAATTAAAAAAAAATTGCGCTAGACATGAGAAATATAGTTAGTTAGTGGATAAGCCTATTTTTGATAGACTCGGACATAGTTTAGACTATAGAAAAGCTTACAGACTAAACTAAACTGACTTGTCTTGTGCTAGGCATGACAAATATAGTTAGCTAGTGCATAAGCCTATTTTTGATAGACTTGGACATGTTTTAGCCTATAGAAACGCAAACAGCTTAGACTAAACTAGGGCAATGTATCACAGAAAAAATTGTGCTAGGCATAAGAAATATAGTTAAACCTATTTTTAGTTGACTTGGACATAGTTTAGGCACACAGCCTAAACTGCAAAGACTTATGGATTGATGGCAGTTATAGGAATGAAAATAGGCTAAGGCAGCTACCACAAAGACTTATGTAACTAGACTCGGTTTTAGACTCGAAATGAAAATAGGCTTTGCCCAGCTACCAGGCTGCTATACTGCTATAGGGTAGTTTAGTGACTGTAGAGTGTAGACTAGACTCTTTAATAGACTAAATAGACTTATTTTATTGAAAAACAATTAAAATAAGATCTGGAATCCTTGGACTTTGTTTTGACTATAAAGTCCTTGTTTACTCACACACTTCTATAGGACGCTTATCAAAGTGACGTATTTGCAATGAACCATAAACAGCAAAAATAGAATGCTATCGGCTCTTGTTTTCCTTTCCTTTCTGGCACCTAGTGCTAGTATAGTAGTCGACATCGGCTTCAGCGAGGTGGTGACCTAGTGACATCCTTAGCGACCTAGTGCCGCCCGACCTGTCGTGGGTCACACCGCCCAATCGGTGGTATAAAATGGTAAAATTTCGCTCTGCTGGGGCCCGAATCTGGAGCACTTGCTTCCGTTTAACAGTATTAACAGTACAATAATAGATTTTGCTGCAATTAACGGTACCCAGGTGCCTACATGGCCTCCTAGATAGAGTCCAAGGGGAGCCCCGCCAGAGAGGTCAAGCCGAACGATGGAAATAAATTTATTTATTATTCTCCAACATGAGAAAAATTACTATTATTTATTTATTTATTAATAGCCTCCCAAAATCAATAGCGACCTGGCCCGGCTCTGATAATTTATTATTTATTAAGCCTCAAATGAACTGTGAACAGTATTGATCGAAAGATTATTTTTATTTTTAATAAATATTGTTCGCAAAACATTTTTATTTAAATATAATTTTCATAGATTTTTAAAAGTCTAATCTTATTAGATCTAGACTTATTTCCAGACAAAGTCTAAACAGCCTAAAAGTCTAAACTACTCAACAGAATCTAATCAAGTGTGATTTATCCAGATTATAAGCCTGGTAAGGTGTAAGCAGCCTAGAAGTCTAATCTACTAGAAAAAGTACATGATTAATCTAGTATATAATTTTAGAGATCTAGACTCATTTTTGTATAAGTAGCCTAGAAGTCTAATCAGAAGTCTAAACAGCCTAGATTTTAGTCTAGAAGTCTAATCTAGTATAACTTATTTAAACTGTAATCTTATATCTAGGCGTATTTTCAGTCAAAGTCTAGCAGCCTAGAAGTTTAATTTACTAAACAGCCTAGAAATTTAATCTAGTATAACTTATAATCTATTTTCTAGACTATTCTTTTAGTTCTAGACATATTTTCTGTCAAAGTAGAAGCCTAGGCTACTAAACAGCCCAGAAGTCTTATCTAATATAACTTACTCAAATTATAATTCTAGATCTAGAGTCAAAATGTAAGCAACCTAGAAGTCTAATCTACTAAACAGCCTGAAATATAATCAAATATAGCTTATTTAAAATATAATCCCAAATCTAATTTTTTTTTAGCCAAAGTCTAAGCAGCCTTGAAGTTGTATCTACTAAACAGCTTAGAAGTCTAATCTAGTATAACTTAATCTAATATATAACTCTAGATCTAGACTCATTTCCTATCAAAGAATAAGTAGCCTAGAAATCTAATTTAGCTAATTTGCTTAGTCTAAACAGCTTAGATTTTAGTCAAGAAGCCTAATCTAGTAGTACTTATTTAAATTGTAATTATATAGCTAGGCGTATTTCTAGTCAAAGTCTAAGCAGCCTAGAAGTTTAATCTACTAAACAGTCTAGAAATCTAATCTAGTTTAATTTATTCAGACTATAATTAGAAGTCCAAACTACTAAAAAAATTAATCTAGTATAACTTATAATCTATTTTCCAGACTATTCTTCTAGATCTGGACATATTTCTGTCAAAGTAGAAGCCTAGCCTACTAAACAGCCTAGAAGTCTCATCTAATATAACTTACTCAAATTATAATTCTAAATCTAGAGTCAAAATGTAAGCAGCCTAGAAGTCTAATCTACTAAACAGCCTAAAAATATAATATTGTATAGCTTATTTAGACTTTAATGCTAAATCTAGATTTTTTTCAGTCAAAGTCTAAACAGCCTAGAAGTCTAATCTAGTATAGCTTATCATTCTTATCAGACCATAATCTAAGATACAAACTTATTTTCTGGTACGCAACCAAGAAGTCATATCTACTAGAAAACGGACATGGCTAATCTAGTATATAATTTTAGATCTAGACTCATTTTCTATCAAAGTATAAGTAGCCTAAAAGTCTAGTTTAACTAATTTGAACGTTTAGTCTAAACAGCTTAGAGTTTAGTCTAGAAGTCTAATCAGAAGTCCAAACAACCTAGATTTTAGTCTAATTTAGTATAACTTATTTAAATTGTAATTTTATATCTAGGAATATTTCCAGTCAAAGTCTAAACAGCCTAGAAATTTAAGCTAGTATAATTTATTTAGTCTATAATTAGAAGTCTAAACTACTAAAAAACTTAAAAGCTTAATCTAGTATAGCTTATAGTCTATTTTTCAGACTATTCTTCTAGATCTAGACATAATTTCTGTCAAAGTAGAAGCCTAGGCTACTAAACAGCCCAGAAGTCTTATCTAAATATAACTTACTCAAATTATAATTCTAGATCTAGAGTCAAAATGTAAGCAACTTAGAAGTCTAATCTACTAAACAGCCTGAAATATAATCAAATATAGCTTATTTAGAATATAATCCCAAACCTAATTTTTTTTAGCCAAAGTCTAAGCAGCCTTGAAGTCGTATTTACTAAACAGCTTAGAAGTCTAATCTAGTATAACTTAATCTAATATATAACTCTAGATCTAGACTCATTTCCTATCAAAGTATAAGTAGCCTAGAAATCTAATTTAGCTAATTCGCTTAGTCTAAACAGCCTATATTTTAGTCAAGAAGCCTAATCTAGTAGTACTTATTTAAATTGTAATTATATAGCTAGGCGTATTTCTAGTCAAAGTCTAAGCAGCCTAGAAGTTTAATCTACTAAACAGTCTAGAAATCTAATCTAGTTTAATTTATTCAGACTATAATAAGAAGTCCAAACTACTAAAAAAATTAATATAGTATAACTTATAATCTATTTTCCAGACTATTCTTCTAGATCTGGACATATTTTCTGTCAAAGTAGAAGCCTAGCCTACTAAACAGCCTAGAAGTCTCATCTAATATAACTTACTCAAATTATAACTCTAAATCTAGAGTCAAAATGTAAGCAGCCTAGAAGTCTAATCTACTAAACAGCCTAAAAATATAATATTGTATAGCTTATTTAGACTTTAATCCTAAATCTAGATTTCTTTCAGTCAAAGTCTAAACAGCCTAGAAGTCTAATCTAGTATAACTTATCATTCTTATCAGACCATAATCTAAGATACAAACTTATTTTCTGGTACGCAACCAAGAAGTCATATCTACTAGAAAACGGACATGGCTAATCTAGTATATAATTTTAGATCTAGACTCATTTTCTATCAAAGTATAAGTAGCCTAAAAGTCTAATTTAACTAAATTGAACGTTTAGTCTAAACAGCTTAGAGTTTAGTCTAGAAGTCTAATCAGAAGTCTAAACAACCTAGATTTTAGTCTAATTTAGTATAACTTATTTAAATTGTAATTTTATATCTAGGAATATTTCCAGTCAAAGTCTAAACAGCCTAGAAATTTAAGCTAGTATAATTTATTTAGTCTATAATTAGAAGTCTAAACTACTAAAAAACTTAAAAGCTTAATCTAGTATAGCTTATAGTCTATTTTTCAGACTATTCTTCTAGATCTAGACATAATTTCTGTCAAAGTAGAAGCCTAGGCTACTAAACAGCCCAGAAGTCTTATCTAAATATAACTTACTCAAATTATAATTCTAGATCTAGAGTCAAAATGTAAGCAACTTAGAAGTCTAATCTACTAAACAGCCTGAAATATAATCAAATATAGCTTATTTAGAATATAATCCCAAACCTAATTTTTTTTAGCCAAAGTCTAAGCAGCCTTGAAGTCGTATTTACTAAACAGCTTAGAAGTCTAATCTAGTATAACTTAATCTAATATATAACTCTAGATCTAGACTCATTTCCTATCAAAGTATAAGTAGTCTAGAAATCTAATTTAGCTAATTCGCTTAGTCTAAACAGCCTATATTTTAGTCAAGAAGCCTAATCTAGTAGTACTTATTTAAATTGTAATTATATAGCTAGGCGTATTTCTAGTCAAAGTCTAAGCAGCCTAGAAGTTTAATCTACTAAACAGTCTAGAAATCTAATCTAGTTTAATTTATTCAGACTATAATAAGAAGTCCAAACTACTAAAAAAATTAATATAGTATAACTTATAATCTATTTTCCAGACTATTCTTCTAGATCTGGACATATTTTCTGTCAAAGTAGAAGCCTAGCCTACTAAACAGCCTAGAAGTCTCATCTAATATAACTTACTCAAATTATAACTCTAAATCTAGAGTCAAAATGTAAGCAGCCTAGAAGTCTAATCTACTAAACAGCCTAAAAATATAATATTGTATAGCTTATTTAGACTTTAATCCTAAATCTAGATTTCTTTCAGTCAAAGTCTAAACAACCTAGAAGTCTAATCTAGTATAACTTATCATTCTTATCAGACCATAATCTAAGATACAAACTTATTTTCTGGTACGCAACCTAGAAGTCATATCTACTAGAAAACGGACATGATTAATCTAGTATAATTTTAGATCTAGACTCATTTTCTATCAAAGTATAAGTAGCCTAAAAGTCTATTTTGACTAATTTGAACGGTAAGTCTAAACAGCCTAGAGTTTAGTCTAAAAGTCTAATCAGAAGTCTAAACAACCTAGATTTTAGTCTAATTTAGTATAACTTATTTAAATTTTATATCTAGGAATATTTCTAGTCAAAGTCTAAACAGCCTAGAAATTTAAGCTAGTATAATTTATTTAGACTATAATTAGAAGTCTAAACTACGAAAAAACTTACAAGCTTAATCTAGTATAATTTATAATCTATTTTCCAGACTATTGTCCTAGATCTAGACATAATTTCTGTCAAAGTAGAAGCCTAGGCTACTAAAAAGCCCAGAAGTCTTATCTAATATAACTTACTCAAATTATAATTCTAGATCTAGAGTCAAAATGTAAGCAACCTAGAAGTCTAATCTACTAAACAGCCTGAAATATAATCAAATATAGCTTATTTAAAATATAATCCCAAATCTAATTTTTTTTTAGCCAAAGTCTAAGCAGCCTTGAAGTTGTATCTACTAAACAGCTTAGAAGTCTAATCTAGTATAACTTAATCTAATATATAACTCTAGATCTAGACTCATTTCCTATCAAAGTATAAGTAGCCTAGAAATCTAATTTAGCTAATTCGCTTAGTCTAAGCAGCTTAGATTTTAGTCAAGAAGCCTAATCTAGTAGTACTTATTTAAATTGTAATTATATAGCTAGGCGTATTTCTAGTCAAAGTCTAAGCAGCCTAGAAGTTTAATCTACTAAACAGTCTAGAAATCTAATCTAGTTTAATTTATTCAGACTATAATTAGAAGTCCAAACTACTAAAAAAATTAATCTAGTATAACTTATAATCTATTTTCCAGACTATTCTTCTAGATCTGGACATATTTTCTGTCAAAGTAGAAGCCTAGCCTACTAAACAGCCTAGAAGTCTCATCTAATATAACTTACTCAAATTATAATTCTAAATCTAGAGTCAAAATGTAAGCAGCCTAGAAGTCTAATCTACTAAACAGCCTAAAAATATAATATTGTATAGCTTATTTAGACTTTAATCCTAAATCTAGATTTCTTTCAGTCAAAGTCTAAACAACCTAGAAGTCTAATCTAGTATAACTTATCATTCTTATCAGACCATAATCTAAGATACAAACTTATTTTCTGGTACGCAACCTAGAAGTCATATCTACTAGAAAACGGACATGATTAATCTAGGATATAATTTTAGATCTAGACTCATTTTCTATCAAAGTATAAGTAGCCTAAAAGACTAATTTAACTAATTTGAACGTTTAGTCTAAACAGCCTAGAGTTTAGTCTAGAAGTCTAATCAGAAGTCCAAACAACCTAGATTTTAGTCTAATTTAGTATAACTTATTTAAATTGTAATTTTATATCTAGGAATATTTCCAGTCAAAGTCTAAACAGCCTAGAAATTTAAGCTAGTATAATTTATTTAGTCTATAATTAGAAGCCTAAACTACTAAAAAACTTAAAAGCTTAACCTAGTATAACTTATAGTCTATTTTTCAGACTATTCTCCTAGATCTAGATATAATTTCTGTCAAAGTAGAAGCCTAGTCTACTAAACAGCCCAGAAGTCTTATCTAAATATAACTTACTCAAATGATAATTCTAGATCTAGAGTCAAAATGTAAGCAACCTAGAAGTCTAATCTACTAAACGTCTAAAATATAATCAAGTATAGCTTATTTAGACTATAATCCTAAATCTAGATTTTTTTTAGTCAAAGTCTAAGCAGCCTTAAAGTTGTATCTACTAAACAGCTAAGAAGTCTAATCTAGTATAACTTATCATTCTTATCAGACTATAATCTAAAATCTGAACTTATTTTCAGACAAAGTGTACGCAGCCTAGAAGTCATATCTACTAGAAAACGTACATGATTAGATCTAGACTCATTTCCTATCAAAGTATAAGTAGCCTAGAAGTCTAATCAGAAGTCTAAACAGCCTAGATTTTATTCTAGAAGTCTAATCTAGTATAACTTATTTAAATTGTTTTAATCCTATATCTAGGCGCATTTCTAGTCAAAGTCTAAGCAGCCTAGAAGTTTAATCTAGTAAACAGCCTAGAAATCTAATCTAGTATAATTTATTTAGACTATAATTAGAAGTCTAAACTACGAAAAAACTTACAAGCTTAATCTAGTATAATTTATAATCTATTTTCCAGACTATTCTCTTAGATCTAAACATATTTTCTGTCAAAGTAGAAGCCTAGGCTGCTAAATTGCCCAGAAGTCTTATTTAATATAACTTAACTACAAATGTAATTCTAGATCTAGCGTCAAAGTGTAAACAACCTAGAAGCCTAGAAGTAGAAGTCTAGAATAGAAATCTAATTCACTAAACAGCCTTAGAATATAATCAAATATAGCTTCTTTAGACTATAATCCTAGCTATCAAATGGGCTAATCAAGCCAAATTTTTAAATAATCTAGAATTCTATTAGATTCTAGATTATTAAACAAAAATTCTTCTAATTTGTTCACTTTTGGAAACATTATTTGAACTAAAAGTTTTAGTTTAGTTTAACTGAAAATCTAGACTGTTTAAACAAAAAAAATTTTTAAACAAGTTGATTGATCTAGAATATAATAATTTTATAATCTAAAAGTCTAAAATATTTAAACACTTTTTTTAATTTTTTTAGATCAATTGAACTAAATATTTAGTTTAAAATCGTTTAGATTTTTAGTTAAACTAAACTAAATTTTTAGTTCAAATAGTTTAAATAGGGTTTTCGAAAATAAACAGATTATTTAGACTATTTGAACTAAAAATTAGGCTAGTTCAACTAAAAATCTAGACTTTTTCAACAAATTAATCAAAAAGTATAAAATTCAAAATTAGAAGCATTAGATTTTTGATTATAAAACCAAAAAATAACAAAAATCAATTCTATCAGTTTTTTTTCAAAATCCTTATGTACACTATTTGAACTAAATTTTTAAATAGTCTAGAACTCCAGATTAAAAGCCTAAAATTCTAGAAAACATTATCTTTATATTTGTCCTAAACAAACAGCCTAAACTAGGTCATTTTCTAATTTTAATCAAACTAGGCAGTCTAATGTTATTTTGACAAAAAAAATTGTATATAAAATTTCTAGGTTTTTAAAATAGACTGAGATCTAGACTATTTAGACTAAAAGTTCAAAATGGCTAAAATAGACTTCTATTCTGCTTTTAGTTTGATTGAAAATATGACTAGATTTAGGAATATAGTCTGAATAAACTATACTAGATTAGACTTCTAGGCTTTCTATCAGTTTAGACTTTAAGTTGCTGAGACTTCTAGGATTAGACTTTATATAAGTTTTACTAAGTTAGACTGCTAGGCTGCGTACACTTTGTCTAAAAATAAGTTTAGATCTTAGATTATAGCCTGATAAGAATAATAAGTTATACTAGATTAGACTTTTAAGCTGTTTAGTAGATACGACTTTAAGGCTGCCTGAACTTTGACTGAAAAAAATTTTAGATTTAAGATTGTAGTCTAAATAAGCTATGCTTAATTATTATTTTTAGGCTGTTTAGTAGATTAGACTTCTAGGCTGCTTACATTTTGACACTAGATCTAGAATTATAATTTGAGTAAGTTATATTAGATGAGACTTCTAGGCTGTTTAGTAGCCTAGGCTTCTACTTTGACAAAAAATATGTCTAGATATAGAAGCATAGTTTAGAAAACAGATTATAAGTTATACTAGATTAAGCTTTTACGCTTTTGAATAGTTTAGACTTCTAATTATAGTCTGAATAAATTATACTAGATTAGATTTCAAGGTTGTTTAATGGATTAAACTTCTAGGCTGCTAGACTTTGACTGGAAATACGCCTAAATATAAGATTACAATTTAAATAAGTTATACTAGATTAGACTTCTAGACTAAAATCTAAGCTGTTTAGACTTCTGATTAGACTTCTAGACGAAAATGAGTCTAGATCTAAAATTATATTGTAGATTAATCATGTACTTTTTCTAGTAGATTAGACTTCTAGGCTGCTTACACTTTGTCTAAAAATAAGTTTATATCTTAGATTATAGTCTGATAAGAATGATAAGTTATACTAGATTAGACTTTTAAGCTGTTTAGTAGATACAACTTTAAGGCTGCTTAGACTTTGATTGGAAAAAATCTAGATTTCGAATTATAGTCTACATAAGCTATATTTGATTATATTTTAAGCTGCTTAGTTGATTAGACTTCTAGGTTGCTTACACTTTGACTTTAGATTTAGAATTATAATTTCTGTAAGTTATATTAGATGAGACTTCTTGGCTGTTTAGTAGACTAGGCTTCTACTTTGACAGAAAATATGGATAGATCTAGAAGAATAGTCTAAAAAATAGATTATAAGTTATACTAGTTCAAGCTTTTAAGCTTTTTAGTAGTTTAGACTTCCAATTATAGTCTACATAAATTATACTATATTAGATTTCTAGGCTGTTTAGTAGATTAAACTTCTAGGCTGCTTAGACTTTGACTGGAAATACGTCTAGATATAGGATTACAATTTAAATAAGTTATACTAGGTTAGACTTCTAGACTAAAATCTAGGCTGTTTAGACTTCTGATTAGACTTCTAGGCTACTTATACGGAAATGAGTCTAGATCTCTAAAATTATATACTAGATTAATCATGTACGTTTTCTAGTAGATATGACTTTTAGGTTGCTTACACTTTGTCTGAAAATAAGTTCATATCTTAGATTATAGTCTGATAAAAATAATAAGTTATACTAGATTAGACTTCTAAGCTGTTTGGTAGATACAACTTCAAGGCTGCCTAGACTTTGACTAAAAAAAATCTAGATTTAGAATTATAGTCTAAATAAGCGATACTTTATTATATTTTTAAGCTGTTAAGTATATTAGACTTCTAGGTTGGCTACATTTTGACACTAGATCTTGAATTATAATTTCAGTGAGTTATACTAGATGAGACTTTTAGGCTGTTTAGTAGACTAGGCTTCTACTTTGACAGAAAATATGTCTATATCTAATAGCATAGTCTGAAAAGTAGATTATAAGTTATACTAGATTAAGCTTCTAAGTTTCTTAGTAGTTTAGACTTCTAATTATAGTCTAAATAAATTATACTATATCAGATTTCTAGGCTGTTTAGTAGATTGAACGTCTAGGCTGCTTAGACTTTGACTGGAAACACGCCTAGATATAGGATTACTTATTTAGGTTGTTTAGTAGATTAGACTTCTAGGTTGTTTACATTTTGACTCTAGATCTAGGATTTAAACTTGATTAAGTTATATTAGATGAGACTCCTGGGCTGCTAGTAGTAGACTAGGCTTCTACTTTTGAGAGAACATTATCAAGTGGAAAATAAGAAAAAAATCCAGATATAAACAAATTTTTAAAATATATAAAACAAAAATAAAATTATTGAAAAAAAGTAATAATTGGAAGAGATTTCAATGCTACAATAAATAAGAGAAACATAAAAATAAGAAAAAGAAAAATAAATAACCAAGAAAAAAATTAAAATACAAATAGAAAATTACAAAAATAATTCGACAAAGACAAAAAAATTGCAAAAATTACAGACAAAATAACAAAAAAAACAAAAACTAACATAACGCTTCCAAAAAAAACTTTTTTTATTGTTTTCAATTATAGTTTTGCTTTTTTGTTATCTCTTTTTTTTGATTTTTCTTTTTTAATTTTTTGAGTGAGAAAAGATGGAAAAAATACTAAGAAAAAAAGCATAAAATTTAAAAAAAGTTAAGACAATAAGATAACAAGAAAAACTAAATATTATACTAAGAAACAGAATAAAAACATAAGAGACTTAAAATAAAATCAACAAAGAAAGATGACAAAAACACACAAAACTATAATTAAAAACAATAAAAAAGCAAATTTGAGTATAAAATTTTCAAAAACAACAGAAAAAATAAAGAAATAAAAAATTTTCAAAAATCGTGTAGACTTGGCCTAACCTCAGCGTGTTCAACGTGGTAAGGCTCTCAAAGACATGAAATTAATAAAGAGAAAAAAATATCTAGAAGAGAATATTAAGTGAAAAATATGAAAAAAATCAAAATATAAACAAATTTATAAAACATATAAAACAAAAATAAAATTATAAAAAAAAGTAATGATAGGAAGAGATTTTAATGCTACAATAAGCAAAATACACATAAAAATAAGAAAAAGAAGAATAAATAACCAAGAAAAAAATTAAAATACAAAGAAAAAATTATAAAAATAATTCTACAAAGATAAAAAATTTGCAAAATTTACAGACAAAATAAAAAAAACCAATATTACGCTTCTAAAAAAACTTTTTTTTTGCTTATTTTGTAATTAAAACAAGATAACAAAAAAAAACAAAATATTATACTAAGAAAAAGAATAAAAACATAGAAGATTTAAAAAAAAACAACAGTGAAAGTGACAAAAAACATAAAACTATAATTCAGAACAATAATAAAAAAGCAAATAAAGAAGAAGAAGAATAAAAATTGAAGAAAATGTTAAAAAAACAATATATAAATCTATGAAAACAATTAGACAAAGAGAAAAAAAGTGAAAAAATTGCAAAAACTACAGGTTCTCTATTTAAAAAAAAACTGAAATGTTACCAAAACGAAAAAATGGCGTTTTGGTCATTCTATGGCCAGAATTAGGTTATGAATGACGAATTCCAAGAGTCATGCCGATAAACGACAAAATGAGTGAAAGTTAAGAGTGGAAGATGTGTCTGAGTCTATAAATAATTATTATGCAAGTCACTTTTTGAGTCATTCCTGCGGCTATTTCTATTTAAATAAAAAAAGTGTTTTTATCTGATAAGGAAAATTCTAATAAACCACATTTCCGTCATAAAGTCTGGCAAATGACAATAAAGTGTTGTCATCATCATTGGCATTGGTTAATCTTTCAAAAGCTTACTCATAGCTTGTAGTGATTCATATCAATAGGGGAAACAATTAGGGTGCGATGTTTACATTCTGGATGCAGATCCGGGATCCAGAATGGCTTTTTTTTGGGAAAAGCTGGCTGAAATGGGAACGGAAAAAAGTCTTCAGAAGAGAGTTTTCTTAAATCGTCTAAAGTTTTCCTAAATCGTCTAAAATAAGTGTTCTCACCTGCAGGTTCAAAGATTCCTGCAGGAGAGAACATCACTTCCAAGATGGTTTTTCTTCAATTTGGCTGAGCTGGTCTGGGATGGGAGTCCCAAGACCCCAGATGCTCTAAATCTTCTCCGGGAAGAAAAAGGTCACCTTGGTCATCCTCCTAATGCCGAATCCTCTCCAGCAGCCCAGGTAAGAAAATTCCTCAAGAATGACAAAAGTCGATGGTGGCAAATCCCGGTTCAGCGTTCGGGGCATCGTGGTCAACGACCCATGAGGGGCCCGGGGCCTTCTTGAGGCCCCCACACCACACCTCCGCCGTGGACTTGTTCTGCTTTCTTCGTCGTCGCTTAAACAGGTAGACTGACGATTGAGACAAAGGTTTGTTGGATTATTACCTGTTTGTGAGATCATATTTTTCAGCTTGGAATGCCATTTGGGTCGTCTTTTATTTTGCTCAAATCATCACTCTAAATTCATCCAGATTTAAATAGACTCAGACAGGTTTACAAATAAAAAAACGTCTTTTTTTAGAAAGTACTTATAATAAAAAACATTTAAAGAAAATCAAATTTTTTTCTTTTTGTCTAATCGTTTTTATAGATTTTTTTTGTATTTCAATACATATTTTGTTTTTTTAAATTTTTTTTTGGTTATTTATTCTTTTTTTCTCATTTTTATGTGTTTCTTGCTTATTGTAGCATTGAAATCTCTTCCTATTATTATTTTTTTTTAATAATTTTACTTTTGTTTTATATATTTTATAAATTTTGATTTTTTCCTCATTTTTCACTTAATATCCTCTTCTAGAGGTTTTTTTCTATTTAGTAGAGTCGCGTCTTTGAAAGCCTTACCACGTTGAACACGTTGAGGTTAGGTCAAGTCTACACATTTTTAAAAAATCTTGTATTTTTTTTGTTTTTGAGCTTTTTTTTCTTTATTTGCTTTTTTATTATTGTTTTTAATTGTAGTTTTGTGTGTTTTTTGTCATCTTTCTCTGTTGATTTTTTTTAATCTTTTATGCTTTTATTCTTTTTTAATATTTTGTTTTTTTTTGTTATCTTGTTTTCTTCACTTTTTTTTAATCTTTTATGCTTTTTTCCTTAGTATTTTTTTAAAATTATATCTTTTTTTTGTCTTTTGTTTTTGAGCTTTTCTTTCTTTATTTGCATTTTTATTATTGTTTTTAATTACAGTTTTATGTTTTTGTCATCTTTCTCTGTTGATTTTTTTATGTTTTTATTTTTTTTCTTAGAATGATTTGTTTTGTTTTTGTTATCTGGTTTTTTTGACCTTTTTTTTCAACCTTTTATGCTTTTTTTCTTAGTATTTTTTTAAATTTTTTTCAGTAAAACAATTAAAAAAGACAAATCAAGAAAGAGAAATGACAAAAAAAAACCAAACTATATTTGGAAACAATAAAAACAGCATTTAAAAAAAATAAAAAAAAGCACAATTAAAAATATCACAATAAAAACAATATAGAACATAGGAGAAATTTATATAATAACCATAAAAATTACAAATTAAAAAAAAATTTTTTAATTTGGTTTTTTTTTGGAAGCGTAATTTTGGTTTTGTTTTTTTTTTTCATTTTGTATGTAAATTTTTTTCTTTGTCTAATTTTTTTTGGCTATTTATTCTTCTTTTTCTTATTTTTATGTGTTTCTTGCTTATTGTAGCATTGAAATCTCTTTCTATCATTACTTTTTTTTAATAATTTCATTTTTGTTTTAATAATTTTATAAATTTGTTTATATTTTGATTTTTTTTTCCTATTTTTTACTTAATATTCTCGTCTAGATGTTTTTTTCTATTTAGTAAAGTCATGTCTTTGAAAGCCTTACCACGTTGAACACGCTGAGGTTAGGTCAAGTCTACACATTTTTAAAAAATCTTATATCTTTTTTTTTGTCTTCTGTTTTTGAGCTTTTCTTTCTTTATTTGCTTTTTTATTATTATTTTTTAATTATAGTTTTATGTTTTTTGTCATCTTTCTCTGTTGATTTTTTTTCAATTTCAATTCTTTATGCTTTTATTCTTTTTTTTAGTATAATATTTTGTTTTTTTTTTGTTATCTTGTTTTCTTGACTTTTTTTAAAGTATTATGATTTTTTTCTTAGTATTTTTTCAATCTTTTCTCAGTCAAAAAATTGAAAAAGAAAAATCAATAAAGAGAGATAACAAAAAAAACAAAACTGTAATTGAAAACAATAGAAAAAAACTGAAAAAAAAATAAAAGAAAGTATAATTAAAAATATCACAATAAAAACAACATAGAATATAGGAGAAATCTATATAAAGACCATAAAAATTACAAAATAAGCAAAAAAAAATTGATTTTGGAAGGGTTATTTTGGTTTTGTTTTTTTTCATTTTGTCTGTAATTTTTATACTTTGTCGAATTATTTAAAAAAAAATTTTTTTGCTATCTATTCTTCCTTTTCTTATTTTTATGTGTTTTTTGCTTATTGTAGCATTGAAATCTTTTCCTGTTATTACTTTTTCTTAATAATTTTATTTTTGTTCTATATATTCTGAAAATTTATTCATATTTTGATTTTTTTTATTATTTTCTACTTAATATTTATTCTCTTCTAGATGTTTTTTTTCTATTTACTAAAGTCAAGTCTTTGAAAGCCTTACCACGTCTATCCGATTTTTTCAAATCTTTTATTTTTTTTTTTCTGTTGTTTTTGAGCTTTCTTTTCTTTATTTGCTTCTTTATTATTATTTTTAATTATAGTTTTGTGTGTTTTTTGTCATCTTTCACTGTTGATTTTCTTTTTAATCTTTTAATCTTGTATGCTTTTATTTTTTTACTTAGTTTAATGTTTTGTTATCTTGTTTTCTTGATTTTTTTTTAATCTTTTATGCTTTTTTTCTAGTATTTTTTTAATTTTTTTCCAGTAAAAAAATTAAAAAATAAAAATTGAGAAAGAGAGATGACGAAAAAAACAAAAACATAATTGAAAACAATAAAGAAAGCATGAAAAAAAATAAATATAAACACAGTTAAAAATATCACAATAAAAACAACACAGAACATAGGAGAAATCTATATAAAGACCATAAAAATTACAAATTAAACCAAAATTTTGTCTGTAATTTTAGCAATTTTTTTATCTTTGTCGAATTATTTTTATAATTTTTTTTTTGTATTTTAACTTTTTATTCTTTTTTTTCTTATTTTTATGTGTTTCTTGCTTATTGTAGCATTGGAATCTCTTCCTATCATTACTTTTTTTTAATAATTTTATTTTTGTTTTATATATTTTATAAATTTGTTTATGATTTGATTTTTTTCTTATTTTTCACTTAATATTCACTTCTAGATGTTTTTTTCTATTTAGTAGAGTCATGTCTTTGAGAGCCTTACCACGTCTATCCGATTTTTTTAAATCTTTTATTTCTTCTTTTTTTTCTGTTGTTTTTGAGCTTTTCTTTCTTTATTTGCTCTTTTATTATTATTTTTAATTATAGTTTTATGTTTTTTTATCATCTTTCTCTGTTGATTTAATCTTTTATGTTTTTATTCTTTTACTTAGTTTAATATTTTGTTATCTTGTTTTCTTGAATTTTTTTTAATTTTTTATGTTTTTTTTTAGTATTTTCAATTTTTTCTCAGTAAATAGATTAAAAAAAAATTTAGACAGAGAGATGACAGAAAAACAAAAATATAATTGAAAACAATAAAGAAAACATGAAAAAAAATAAATAAAAATATCACAATAAAAACAACACAGAACATAGGAGAAATCTATATAAAGACCATAAAAATTACAAATTAAACAAAAATTATTTTTTTTGGAAGCGTATTTATTGGTTTTTGTTTTTTTTTATTTTGTCTGTAAATTTGGCAATTTTTTTATCTTTGTCGAATTATTTTTATAAATTTGTTTTGTATTTTAATTTTTTTATTCTTTTTTTTTATTATTTTTATGTGTTTCTTGCTTATTGTAGCATTGAGATCTCTTCTTATCATTACTTTTTTTTAATAATTTTATTTTTGTTTTATATATTTTATAAATTTGTTTATATTTTGATTTTTTTCTTATTTTTCACTTAATATTCACTTCTAGAGGTTTTTTTTCTATTTAGTAAAGTCATGTGATTTTTTTCTTATTTTTCACTTAATATTCACTTCTAGAGGTTTTTTTCTATTTAGTAGAGTCATGTCTTTGAAAGCCTTACCACGTCTATCCGATTTTTTTAAATCTTTTATTTCTTCTTTTTTTTCTGTTGTTTTTGAGCTTTTCTTTCTTTATTTGCTTTTTCATTATTATTTTTTAATTATAGTTTTATGTTTTTTGTCATCTTTCTCTCTTGATTTTTTTTTCAAATCTCTTATGTTTTTATTCTTTTTTTTAGTATAATATTTTGTTTTTATTTTGTTATCTTGTTTTCATGTTTTTTTTTCAAACTTTTATGCTTTTTTTCTTAGTATTTTTCCAATACTTTCTTAGTAAAAAAATTAAAAAAGAAAAATCAATATAGACGGATGACAAAAAAAACAACAATATAATTGAAAACAATAAAAAAAACATGAAAAAAAATAAAAGAAAATACAATTAAAAATATTACAATAAAAACAACATAGAACATAAAAGAAATCTACATAAAGACTATAAAAATTACAAAATAAACAAAGAAAAATTTTTTTTAGAAGCGTAATTTTGGTTTTTGTTTTTTTTTTTTTATTTTATCTGTAATTTTTGCAATTTTTTTTTTTGTGGAATTATTTTTATACATTTTTTTTTGTGTTTTAAATTTTTTCTTGGTTATTTATTCTTCTTTTTCTTATTTTTATGTGTATTTTGCTTATTGTAGCATTAAAATCTCTTCCTATTATTACTTTTTTTTATAATTTTATTTTTGTTTTATATGTTTTATAAATTTGTTTATATTTTGATATTTTTCTCATTTTCTACTTAATATCCTTTTCTAGATGTTTTTTTCTATTTATTAAAGTCATGTCTTTGAAAGCCTTACCACGTTGAACACGCTAAAGTTAGGCCAAGTGCACACATTTTTTTTTAATCTTTGTTTTTGTTTTGTCTTTTGTTTTTGAGCTTTTCTTTCTTTATTTGCTTTTTTATTATTGTTTTTAATTATAGTTTTATGTTTTTTGTCATCTTTCTCTGTTGTTTTTTTTTAAACCTCTTATGTTTTTAATTGTTTTTCTTAGTATAATATTTTGTTTTTTTTTTGTTATCTTGTTTTTTTGACTTTTTTTCAATATTTTATGCTTTATTTCTTAGTATTTTTTTAAAATCTCATTTTTTTTTTCTTTTGTTTTTAAGCTTTTCTTTCTTTATTTGCTTTTTTATTATTGTTTTTAATTATAGTTTTATGTTTTTTGTCATTTTTCTCTGTTGATTTTTTTTTAAATCTCTCATGTTTTTATTCTTTTTCTTAGTATAATATTTTGGTTTTTTTGTTATCTTGTTTTCTTGACTTTTTTTTAACACTTATGCTTTTTTTCTAAATATCTTTTTAGTTTTTTCTTAGTAAAAAAAAATAAAAATAAAAAATCAAGAAAGAGAGATGACAAAAAAAACCAAACTATAATTGAAAACAATAAAAAAAGCATGAAAAGAAAATACAATAAAAATTATCACAATAAACAGAAGAAATCTATAAAAATTACAAAATGAACAAAACAATTTTTTTTTGGAAGCTCATTTCTGAGTTGTCTTTTTGTCTGTAATTTTTGCATTTTTTTTTCTCTTTGTAGAATTATTTTTATAGTCTTTAATTATTTTATTTTTTAATTAATTATTTTTCCTGGTTTTTTTAATTTTATGTCGCTTTTTTGTATTTTTTATTGTCAAAAATTGTTTTTTGTATCTTTCCTGTGTTTTTTTTTGTTGTTGAGTCTTTCTAAATTTTTGTTTTTTGTTATTTTATTTTGTTTTTGTCTAGCGACTTCTTATTATCTTTTTTCTCTTCTTTACTTTTTTGACTTTCTCTTTATCTTTTCAGATTGTGTTTTTTCTCTTCTTTTTCCATTTTAACGCATATGATTTCTTTTTATTTTGTTATTTGTTTTTTGTTTTTTTCCTCTATACGTGTATAGTTTTTTTTGTAGAGCTTCCTTTTTTTTCTAAATTGATCTATTGTATTGTGCTTTCGTCTTCTCTTTTTTTAATAAAAAAACTAACACTTTATGTTTTTGTTTATTTTTTTTGCTTTCATCATCAAAATTCTCTTTTTATCATTACTTTTTTGTTTCTTTATTTTTTCTCTCTCCCCATTAAATGCTTTTTTGCACCTCACTTTACTATTTTAGCATTAAAAGCGTTTTTTTTTGGTTATTTTTATTGTTTGATCTTTTTTATTTTAAAATTTTAAAAAAAATTTTTATTTTTGTTTTTTTTTTGTGTTTTTTTTATTTTATCATCCTACTTCTGTTCCATGCTGTACTTAATTTTTATTAAACATTTTTTTTTTTTTTAATTTATTGTTTATTCATTTGTTTTTTATTTTCATTTGTAATCTTTTTGTTTTCTTGGTCTATCTTTTCTTTCTTGACTTTTCTCTGTACATTTTTACTGTATTCTAATCCTTATACATGCATATTTTTTATAAAGTTGGCAGTTTTGGCGTTTATGACAAGTGACAGATTAAATTGTTATGACATAAGCGTTTCTGTAAGCTGTTATTTTGACAATCGGATGAAAAGTGGTTTCAATGTGATGAATGTAATTTTACCACAGCCTCTTTTGATGGTATTTTTTTTGGTAAAATATATAGTATATTAATACGTAAGTGTTAAAAGTTGTCAATTGTACAGTTTTGGGGCACCTAAAAGGTCAATTTTTTAAATTTTTTTTTTATATTGCTATTAGATTAGTTTTTTTTTTTTTAATTACCTTTATGATGCTGTACCATAATCATCCAAGTGTATCATGTTAGAGAAAGTGGACTATTAGGGTCATTTTCACCAGTCACTTGAAGCTTTCATATTATTGAATAAAATACTATATTATTTCTCCTCCTCCTCCTCCTCCTCCTCAGGTACTATTTCCTCCATAAACGACCTCTGGTAGTCTTTGGGGGAGGAGAGGAGCTGCTGGTGCTGTTGCTTGCTTGGTCATTCGCCCGACCCCAACCAAGTAAACGGTAATCGACATCAATTACAGAGATATCTAGATTAAATAAAACACAAAGTGCAAAAGTCTTTGTTCACAAACAAATCTGACACCCCTTCGTCGGTTTATCGATCCGCAGAGGTATTTAAGGGTTGATTTATGCGATGGGGGTGGAGTTATACTTGATTTATTCGCTTTCAGGGAGTCTTCCAGACACTTTTGGTTTCATATATTGTTTTTATTTGCTAAAACAACAAAATTGACTTATAGTATGTTTTTTTTTATCATTTTTAGAAAAAATATTGTTACAAGATAGATTGTTGATGATGCTGTAGCAATAAAAAATCTGTAGCTTTTCTTTTTTTGCATTTTTTTAAGTGTTTTTTGTTTAGTTTTTACATTATTATGTACTTTTCTTTTATTTTTCTTATTTATTCTCTCTCTTTTGACTTAAAACATGTTTTTTTTATTATATTTTGGAAAAACATTGTTATAAGATAGATTGTTGATGATGCTGTAGCGATAAAGAATTTGTAGCTTTTTTTTTCTATTTTTTTGCATTTTTTTTAGTGTTTTTGGTTCAGTTTTTACATTATTATGTATTTTTTTTATTTTTATTAGTTATCCTCTCTCTTTTGACTTAAAACATGTTTTTTTTATTATTTTTAAGAAAAATATTGTTATAAGATAGATTGTTGATGATGCTGTAGCAATAAAAAATCTGTAGCTTTTCTTTTTTTGCATTTTTTTAAGTGTTTTTTGTTCAGTTTTTACATATTATGTACTTTTTTTAATTTTTAATAACTATTTTCTCTCTTTTACATATTTTTTTATCATTTTTAAGAAAAATATTGTTATAAGATAGATTGTTGATGATGCTGTAGCAATAAAAAATTTGTAGCTTTTTCTTTTTTTTATTCTTTATGCATTTTATTGTTTTTTTGTTCAGTTTTTACATTATTATTTATTTTTATTAGTTATCCTTTCTCTTTTGACTTAATACATGTTTTTTTTTATGATTTTTAAAAAAAATATTATAAGATAGATTGTTGATGATGCTGTAGCAGTAAAGAATCTGTAGCTTTTCTATATTTTTTTTTTTTTTATTTTATTAAGTGTTTTTTGTTCAGTTTTTACATTATTATGTACTTTTCTTTTATTTTTCTTAGTTATCTTCTCTATTTTGACTTAAAACATGTTTTTTTTAGTATTTTTAAGAAAAATATTGTTATAAGATAGATTGTTGATAATGCTGTAGCAATAAAGAATCTGTAGCTTTTCTTTTTTTTTATTTTTATGCATTTTATTGTTTTTTAGTTCAGTTTTTACATTATTATTTATTTTTATTAGTTATCCTCTCTCTTTTGACTTAAAACATGTTTTTTCTATCATTTTTAGGAAAAATATTGTTACAAAATAGATTGTTGATAATGCTGTAGCAATAAAAAATCTTTGGTTTTTTTTTCCTATTTTTTTGCATTTTATTAAGTGTTTTTTTGTTCAGTTTTTACATTATTATGTACTTTTTTTTTATTTTTTTTAGTTATTCTCTCTTTTCTATTGTGTTTTATGTTTTTCTTCATTTTTATTTTTCTATTCTTTCATCGAAACTCTCTTTTCTGTTTTTTTGTCTTTAATTTTTTTTTGTTTGGTTTTTTATGCTATTTTTATCAGTTTTGTTTTTTACTATTATCACTTTTTTTTTATTTTTTAATAGTTATTACTATGTTTGATGTTTTTCTTATTTTTTATTCTTCTATCATTGTATTGAAATCTTTCTTTATTACTACTTTTGTTTTCTTCTGTTTGGTTATTTTTATGACAATTAATCAAAAACATTGAATTTTTTAGCTTTTTTATTGACTTTTTTATTCTCTTCTTCAAGTTTTTGAGATATCTTTTTGCTTTTTTAATTCATTTTATGAGTTTTTTTAAGATTGGAAATATATATTTTTTCTTACATAAAAAAAACTTTTTTTTTGTATATTCAGGTACATGTTTTTCGCTTTTTTGAGCTTTTGTTGTTTGGTTGTTTTTTTGTGAACTTTTTCTTAATTTTTACTTTTGTTTAAATGGATCTATTTTGTTGAGAGTTTCTCTTTTGTTTTTCTAATTAAAAAACCTGCAGTTTTTGCATATTTTTGCATTTTATAAAGATTTTTTTCTATGTTTTTTTTTATAACTTTTTCTTTAATTTTCGGATTTTTCCATTTTTGCATCGAAACTTTATTTTTATTAATATTTTTTTGTTTCTTTGACATTTTTTTCTATATGTTTATTTTTTTTGCATTGAAATCTTATTTTTTTTTGTTAATATATTTTTTTAATCTTTTGCTTGTTTCTCTTTATTGCTTTTATTTTGGTTTTATATGTTTTCAATTTCATTATTTATAAGGGTTTCGTCTTTTTTTTTTTCTTATATTTTTCGTCTTTCATTCTCTTTACTTCTTTAACTTTTTCTGTTTTTTTTTTACTCTAATAGTTTAATTCTATTGTGCTTTTCTATTTAAAAAAAAAAAAACTTTTAGCTTTGTTGTTTTATCTTTTTTTATTTACTTAAACATTTGGTAATTTTTTTTTATCATTTTTTTTCACTATTATCACATTTTTGTTTTTTTCTTCAATAGTTATTATGTTTTACTTGTTTTTTAATCTTCCAGTATTGTATTAAAATCTCTCTTTATTACAATTTTTGTTTTCTTTCTAACTTTTTGTTAATGTTTTGTTTTTGTTTATTTTTAAAAACCCTTTTTGTTTTCTATCTTTTTCAGTGCAGAAATTTAGATAATAAGAATGGTCAATTGTTCAAAAACATTAGTTTTTTCTTATTATTCTTACAATGAACACTATTATCTGATAGATTGTTGATGATGCTGTAACCCAATTTCTATATAATTAGTTAATTAATTTAACTAATTAATTAAAATTTTTGTTTTGGGTTTTAATTACAGTTTTAACTAATCTTGAATGTCAATTGTCCAAAAACATTAGTTTACTTATTATTCTTACAATGAACACTATTATCTGATAGATTGTTGATGATGCTATAACTTACTATAACTTAATTTCTATAATCAGTTAATTAATTGTATGTTAATTTAACTAATTAATTAAAACGTTTGTTTGAGGTTTTAATTACAGTTTTAATTAATATTGAATGTCAATTGTCCAAAAACATTCGTTTTTTTTTATTATTCTTACAATGAACACTATTATCTGATAGGCTATAACCCAATTCCTATAATCAGTTAATTAATTGTATATTAATTTAACTAATTAATTAAAATGTTTGTTTGGGGTCTTAATTACAGTTTTAACTAATCTTGAATGTCAATTGTCCAAAAACATTAGTTTTTTCTTATTATTCTTACAATGAACACTATTATCTAATAGATTGTTGATGATGCTATAACCCAATTTCTATAACCAATCAGTTAATTAATTTAATGTTAATTTAACTAATTAATTAAAAATTTTGTTTGGGGTCTTAATTACAGTTTTAACTAATCTTGAATGTCAATTGTCCAAAAACATTAGTTTTTTCATATTGTTCTCACTATTATCTGTTAATTAATTGTATGTTAATTTAACTAATTAATTAAAAATTTTGTTTGGTGTCTTAATTACAGTTTTAACTAATTTTGAATGTCAATTGTCCAAAAACATTAGTTTTTTCTTATTATTCTTACAATGAACACTATTATCTAATAGATTGTTGATGATGCTATAACCCAATTTCTATAACCAATCAGTTAATTAATTTAATGTTAATTTAACTAATTAATTAAAAATTTTGTTTGGGGTCTTAATTACAGTTTTAACTAATCTTGAATGTCAATTGTCCAAAAACATTAGTTTTTTCATATTGTTCTCACTATTATCTGTTAATTAATTGTATGTTAATTTAACTAATTAATTAAAATTTTTGTTTGGTGTCTTAATTACAGTTTTAACTAATCTTGAATGTCAATTGTTCAAAAACATTAGTTTTTTCTTATTGTTCTTACTATTATCTGTTAATTAATTGTATGTTAATTTAACTAATTAATTAAAATTTTTGTTTGGTGTCTTAATTACAGTTTTAACTAATTTTGAATGTCAATTGTCCAAAAACATTAGTTTTTTCTTATTATTCTTACAATGAACACTATTATCTGATAGGCTATAACCCAATTCCTATAATCAGTTAATTAATTGTATATTAATTTAACTAATTAATTAAAATGTTTGTTTGGGGTCTTAATTACAGTTTTAACTAATCTTGAATGTCAATTGTCCAAAAACATTAGTTTTTTCTTATTGTTCTTACTATTATCTGTTAATTAATTGTATGTTAACTTAACTAATTAATTAAAATTTTTGTTTGGTGTCTTAATTACAGTTTTAACTAATTTTGAATGTCAATTGTCCAAAAACATTAGTTTTTTCTTATTATTCTTACAATGAACACTATTATCTAATAGATTGTTGATGATGCTATAACCCAATTTCTATAACCAATCAGTTAATTAATTTAATGTTAATTTAACTAATTAATTAAAAATTTTGTTTGGGGTCTTAATTACAGTTTTAACTAATCTTGAATGTCAATTGTCCAAAAACATTAGTTTTTTCATATTGTTCTCACTATTATCTGTTAATTAATTGTATGTTAATTTAACTAATTAATTAAATTTTTTGTTTGGTGTCTTAATTACAGTTTTAACTAATCTTGAATGTCAATTGTTCAAAAACATTAGTTTTTTCTTATTGTTCTTACTATTATCTGTTAATTAATTGTATGTTAATTTAACTAATTAATTAAAATTTTTGTTTGGTGTCTTAATTACAGTTTTAACTAATTTTGAATGTCAATTGTCCAAAAACATTAGTTTTTTCTTATTATTCTTACAATGAACACTATTATCTAATAGATTGTTGATGATGCTATAACCCAATTTCTATAACCAATCAGTTAATTAATTGTATGTTAATTTAACTAATTAATTAAAAATTTTGTTTGGGGTCTTAATTACAGTTTTAACTAATCTTGAATGTCAATTGTCCAAAAACATTAGTTTTTTCATATTGTTCTCACTATTATCTGTTAATTAATTGTATGTTAATTTAACTAATTAATTAAAATTTTTGTTTGGTGTCTTAATTACAGTTTTAACTAATCTTGAATGTCAATTGTTCAAAAACATTAGTTTTTTCTTATTGTTCTTACTATTATCTGTTAATTAATTGTATGTTAATTTAACTAATTAATTAAAATTTTTGTTTGGTGTCTTAATTACAGTTTTAACTAATCTTGAATGTCAATTGTCCAAAAACATTAGTTTTATTTTATTATTCTGACAATGAACACTATTATCAGATAGATTGTTGATGATGCTATAACCCAATTTCTATAATCAGTTAATTAATTGTATGTTAATTTAACTAATTAATTAAAAAATTTGTTTCGGGTTTTAATTACAGTTTTAACTAATTTTTAATGCAGATTAATGATTTAAAAACTTAAAAAATCTTAAAATAGTTTTGATATCTTCATTTAATGTTTGATTTAATTTAATTTAATTTAATTTAATTTAAGTATTTAATGTTTTGAAATGTAAAACAACTCAATTGACCAAAAACGTAATAATTTAATCGGAACCACTATTATTTGATAGATTGTTGGTAAAGCTTTTTGTAATTAATTAACTAATTACAAATGAATTAATCTAATTAATTAAAAATCTCTTTTTAAACTTATTTTATCACATAAGGATTATTTCTGTAAGAAATCTTTGAAAGAAAATACGTATTCATTTTAAGCCAAGAGTATTTTGAAAAGTGGTTAAATTAGAAGAAATTAGAGCAGAGCTGCAAAAATCTAAGAGGCCTTTCCAACATTAAGAATTGTTAGGCTATTTCGGATTTATCAAATAATACATTTTTGTGGACTACATAAATGCTGATTTTATAAATTTTTTTGTTAAACTATAGCAAATAAATCGAATTTAAAATCCAATGTTACCAACCGCTAGCAACAAAATTTTCCAGAAAATTTGTAATTTTTTTCATCGAGAATAATGGAAAAAAGGACGCGAATTTGTAACAATAGCCTAAAGAGCGCGTTTTATAAGTGGTATTGGCGTACGTGTCTCATTGAAAATTCGCCTAAATAGATTGTTGCTGATTCCGTAGCTTTCTTTTCGAAATTAATTTTTTAATTAATTAATTAATTAATCACAAATTCTTTTGATTAAAAATTTTGCTTAATTTTTCACTTACGAATTATATCTTTGAGAAAAAAAAATAGATACGTATTATTTTAAGCCAAGAGTATTTTGAAAAGTGGTTTACTAAATTAGAAGAATGCTTCTAATTAGTAAATTAATTAAAGTAATTAATTAAAAAATGCTGTTTTGGCCCCAAACTGCTCCCCATAATGGATTATTTGTTTAGTTTTCCGATTGTTGACGTAGGTGTATTCTAATATGTCTCTACTGTAAAGGTACCGTTTTACGTTGAACATGTTGAAATAAGGCGAGTTCTGGTCACGATTTGAACCCAAAGACTTTCAAAACAACAATAATAATCAACCTGCAAATGTTTCATTAGGAGAGATAAATGACCTTAGAACGATTTCAATTGTTTCACGAATTGGGATCACGGGCTCTAGATTACCAACAATTTTCATTCCTCTATTACATTCCTGAAGGTATTTGGGGATTGGAAAATTATTTAGGGAATCACCAGTTCCTTGAATTCGGTGAAAAATAGATTTGCTACGTCGAAAAATTCCCAGTATTTTAAATGCGGAGCTGCAGGACAATAGGAGCGACATCTATTGACCGAAAAGCTGAACTAGTGTATAATTAGTTGCATACACAATAGAGAAAATTTAAAAATATTTTAAATACTGCGTGGCCAAATAAAAACTTTCATCTGAATGAAGTCTTTTTTACAGAATGTCTACTTTCCGAAAGATGGCGCTTTATCTCATTATACTTTTTCGCTAAGACAATTTTTGTATAAAAACCGCTTCAGATATTCAAAGAGGCGCTATTGAATAGCCAGCGTAATCACCAGATTTAATTTTATTTTTTCTTTAATTTGTGGTTGTGTCAAAAATTTTTTCTATTATGAATTCAGGATTGCCTCTATCTCCTTTTTCCTGGTGAAATAATAGCCATAACTTAAAAAAATTAAAAATAATAGAAGTGCTAAGGGCAGCTTTTTTTTACTTTCAACGCATTTGTTTTATGGCATTTATTAAGCAACCAGTCTGCTTGTCAAAGTGGCGCTATTCAATAGCCAGCGTGATCACCTGATTTTTGTTTTCTTAAATTTTGTGCTTTGTTTTAATAATTTTTTTTTTCATGCGTTTCTATTGGTGGAAAAATAACAGAGATTTTAGAAAAACCGCCATTTTGATTGGAATACCTCTAAATATGTAATTTTTGAGAAAAAAAATGCGTAAAAAACCTTCAAAATCAATACCTTATCTGATAAGCTTATCAGACAATAGTACTTTACATTTTCTGATTAAGCCTAATTATGAGTCAACCGCTTATCAAGAGTGTAAATTCCAGTCAAAAAATAGAACGCAATATGTCAATAGGGCCATAGATGACTAGTATAATCAAAAATCCGATAAGAAAAATAAAACGACAAAAAAATTGTATAAAAAAATGTAATGACTTTAAGTTCTTTACCTTATTTTTATTAAAAAACTTAAAAAAAAACTGTTTAAGCTTTATAAAACATAAATATGGGATATATACATGCCAAGCATACCCACGAACAGCAAAACTATCACAATTTTTATTTTAAATGTGAGCAATGTTTCCAAAGACTAGAATTTATATGCATACTGTTCTAATATCCGACCACACTGTATATAAACCAATGCAATAAAACATACATTATTGACCTGACTTGACTTAATATCTGACCACACTGTATAATAATTATTAGAATAGAAGACCCAGATAATAAAATGCTTTTTTAAATGTCGTTTGATTCCCTGTCAGAATATAAAAAAAGTGAATAATCATTAAATTAAATAATATATTATATAAAAACTGTAGTAAAAATTTTATTATTATTATTTTGACAGATTTTATATAATATACCTTTATGGATAGTATTCAATTTGACAGTTGTCAAAATTTGTCACAATGTGTCAAGAATGTCACTTGTCGTATTTAAAAATCATAAACCCATGTGTAAACAGTTATAACCTTCAAAAATTTCAGTATTTTTTCTACTCTTTTAGAATCATTTTAATAAATAATATTAAAAGTTTAAAACAGATTTCTAAATATGCGAAAAATTTAAAATTTTAACCTGCAAATTTAAAGTTAATGCAATAAAACTTAAATTATTGTATTGACTTGACTTAATATTTGACCACACTGTATAATAATGAATGAAATAGGAAGCGCAAATAATAAAATGTTGTTTAATACTTTATTAGAATTGGAAAAAATATATAAATAACACATTATATAAAAGCTGTAGTGATTTATCGCTTATTTAAAATTTTTTTAAATAATATACCTCTATGGATATTATTCAATTTGACAGTTGTCAAAATTTTTCAAGTGTCATTAATGTCACTTGTCGTATTTGAAAATCATAGACACATGTGTAAACAGTCATAACCTAAAAAAATTTCAGTATTTTTTCTACCTCTTTACAATCATTTTAATAAAGAATGTTAAATATAAAGGGTTTTTTCGACTATTGCATCAATGACACATGTATGAGCCCTAACTATGACGCTACAATAAAATATTTATATGACTGTGAGTATAGAAATTTATTAATTAGAATTCTTCTGAAATTTCGTACATTTCAGATGGGTACCGAACTATTGCCATAAATCAGCATTTCGATGCGACTGAAGTAGAATCGAAAAAGAAGAAAAAGGGGGAATCTCGCCAAGTTGCTGTTCCTGAGCCCTTTTCCACAAAACCAGTCCGAGTAAGTAGTGATGCCCCAGCAGGGAAAGAAAGAGGTTAACTAAACGATATTCAAGCACTTTTTTCTATATTACATTTATAAAAAAACACGGCTGTTTTTTGAAGATTGCCATGAAATTACCATCAAGTCGAAGTGACAGTTATTAATTTGACATCTGAACCTAACCTCACTTTATTGAATCAACAGGTCAACACGTTAATGAGATTAAATTAAAAGCACATGTAGTGTTATAGCAAACAAAAACTTAAACTTTAATAAGGGAAAAAGGTTTATCATTGGTTGAAAAGAAGAAAATAATTTATTTTTCTTTTTCAGGGTTGTGAAGATATGAAAATATTAAATCGGTTAACCATATGCTTTGCAAATCAGGAGCAATTATTGAAAATCGTAATTTTTTTTCTTCTATTTTGTGTGAATTTTTCATTTTTGATATCATTTCAGACGAAGGCGCCTAACTATAAAAAATACTCCATAATTGCTATTCTACCAGTGACAACTCCAGCAATTACGGTAACCTTTGTGTGTTATTTAGGGCAAAGTATTTGAAGGAAACTAAGCTTATTGCCACCGATAACGGGCACTAAACACAACCGTTAAAGATGTTTTTGTTTTGTTTCAGTTGATACTATACGGCTATTGACAAGACAAATCGGGCATCTTTTTAAATCGTTTTCCATGGGTTAAAAGCAATTATTTTTTTACACAACACGATTTTATCAGCGGTCTCGGCAGGATTTATCAATTTATCCTAACCTCACTTTGTTTTGTTTGGAGCGCAAACTCTATTTTCCACTCTGTAGACTTAAAGTTCCGGCAATCGGCTTAGTTTTGTAGCTGTTCAAATATCTTGTTCTTTATAAGAAGAAAAAGCTTACAGACCTCTCAACGATTTTGTGTTATAGTATGCGGCAAATCACTTTGATGCAGATATTTTATCTTTTAATCCCGAAAACAAAAATAATTTACGAAAACAACGGAAATTGTATCGACAGTTGATTGAAAGAGGATATCATTTAGAAATTCCATATAGTCCAGCGATTGAAGACAGAATCAAGCGACGAAATATTATAAATGTTTCACATTTATATCATTCTTTGGTCAAATCGAGGAAAATTATTGTATCGAGCTGTGCTGACACTACATTGCAAATTCGGGGACCATATGACATCATAAATTTGTAAGTATTTACCTGTGTGAAATGCTTCAACATATCCCTCTGCAATACTGTCAGACTTCCAGTCCTGAGGATCTCTGAAAGCAATGGCCTGTACAGTTTTCTGTACTCATGAGCTCTTATCATCAGTGAGACATCTTCTTTTTTACAGATCTCTTCTTTTTGGTCTCAACGAACATCAAGCTAAGTTATCTATAACAGAATGTGGCCGCAAAGTTTTTCTTAATTCAGGTAATTATTGAATCTTTTAGGGGCTTATAATTAAAAAAAAATGAGAATATTTGACAGTTCTGTGTATTAATGAAAATTCAGTTGGCAGGAGGCATGGCAAAGCTGTCATGTTTGTGGAAGGGCCTTTAGAAGAAACGGCACCTGTTGATGAACTGATTGATGTTATAGAGCTGGAAGACAGTGAAGAAGATGGACCGGCTGTCAAAAAGAGAAAACAATAAGCAATTGTATGTGAGAAAACGTTCTTTTGGAATTTATAAGACTGAATGAGTCCAGCGTGTTGTGCACAAATTTGTGCAGGTAATAGTTTTTTGCCATTTTTTTGACGTGCTTCGATGAAAAAACATAATTTAAGCAAGCCATGAAAATTACGGATTTCATTTGTTTTTGTAACGGTACTTAAACCACAGCTTAAAGTCGCTGATTTGACAGTGACAGATTTAGCAATAATTTTTACGTTTTAGGTGGCTAAAGAACACGAAAACAAGTCTAAGGCTTGTCTAAATTATATTTTTTTATGAAAGCCCGTTATTATCGAGCTAATTATAGCATTTTTTTATCAATGGAGTGCTCTATTGTTGCCAAAATGTGATAATTTCTGGCTTTGTGTTTGTTGGAAAAGTTGAATAAATGTTAATTTTATTCATTATTATTAGAGATTTAAGTTTTGTTGACAAATATATTGTTCCTGAGTATTTGTTGTAGAGTTTATTTTAGTGGAGAAGCTCATGTCTGGTAAATCAAGCCAATGTTTACGATTATGAGCTTGTAGAACTTTTCGTGCTTAATACTCTATAAAAAACTTGACTTTTCCCATTAGTTTATGACCGAAGCATCACCGATCAGTACAGCTACCCAAACAAAATCTGTATACCTACCTAAGTTGGTCGCACGAACTAATAAGCATTGTCGGCTTGTTGGAATCTTTGGACTTGATTTAGTCCGCGGTCCGTCTCCAAAGAAAATATGACTCGAGTGCTTGCTTGTCTGTCAAAATTTAAAAATATTATTCCTCAGATATAAGTCAATTTCGACCAAAATTAACGACAACTATTAGATTTTGACAGACAGAAGCAAACAAGCATAGCTTCATGCAAAATGCACACAACTTTGTCTAATGTAATTGTTTAAAACATTATTGCAGTTGACAAATACGTTGACTGTTAACAACAAAAGTGTAAATGATCGGCTATGGTGGGCCTGACCTGACCTGACCTGACTTAGTTATTCTATGGGTATTCTGGCTTATAAGAGAGATACTGTCTCTAGAGAGCATGCGTCAAGACAACATTCAAAGACGTCAAAAAAACAGTCTAATGAGTTTAGAACAGATCTCTAAATATGCGGGAAATTTGAAAATCTAAGCTGCAAATTCAGAGTTTGAAATTTAAAGAATAAAGCGAAATTATGGCTATAATTTCTTATAGTGCTTAAGAAGACTTTTCTTTAATTTTTTTTAAATCTCTTTTATTTAACGAATTTATTTTTTTAAACAAATTTGTATTAAAAAAAATTTATTAAACGAAAAATAAAAAATTTTTATTTAAAAAAATATTGCTGACGTCATAACTCCACAACAAATGACTGCTTGGAATTTAATTTGGCACAAAAATATGTGTTTTTATAAATAAAAATTGACGCGTCTAAAGTTTACTTTTTAGAGAGCTTATTCCATACTTTTGACTTTTTTTCTTTTGTCGGTTGAAAAGAAAACAACAATATACGAAATAGAGTTTATTAGAGTTTTTTACAAAAAATTACAAATAAATATCAAAAGTATTAAGATTATAAAACAGTTTACATCTTTTTGTAAAAATTAAAAACTGACTTACAAATACTATATTGATAATTGTTTTACTGTTTTCCACACCACCTTTGAGAGGTACAGTAATTGGTGCGTTTTTTTATAGTGGTGTCCCCAGTAGGCCTAATCCACTGTCAAAATAAAAAAAAACGCTAAATATTGCAAAACCAAACAAATGTTTGCTGCAATCTCACATCCGTTTTCTCCCCTCAGAAAACGATACCAAGTACCTAACAACTACAAAAGCTATTTGCTTAGATCTCACATCCGTTTTCTCCCCTCAGAAAACGACACCAGTCATTTGTGCGCATTTTAAAATCTGACCGAATTTTCCGCATAAAAATGCGGAAATAAAAAAAAATAGAAATAGATAAATCATCGCTAATACGTCAATAGAAATAAAAAAGAAACATCTAATACAAAAAAACAACTTTATTTACCATAATCAGTTTATTTGGTTTAAAATAGACTGCTACTTACGGTTAGACGCTTATAGATAATTAATTATCTCTAGACGCCATCTTGTCATGAAGATTATTTTTTTCAAAAATCTTCTAGACTTGACACTTCACAACAAATGCTATAATTAATTGGACACCCATCATACTAAAAACAAATAATATTAATAAAGAAGCTTTTCAATTATTTTTATCTTTTGTTTATTCGTTGCCATTTTCTTTTTGTATCCCATATTATTCGCTGCAGCCCATCTTCTATGTGTCCATATCATTCTTATTTTTGTTTTCACTTTCAACTAGTTTGGTTTCTCTACAGCTCACCCATATTTTCATGTAAATATTCAAAGATGCCGTGACAACAAGCCATGAAAAAAATATATATTAAAAAAAATCAAATCATTTGTTTTTTTAACCGACTTTAAAACAAAAGAAAGTTTTTCAATTCGAATTTTTATGTGTGTTCGCGGATAATTTTGTTATTTATAAACCGATTTTGATAATTCTTTCTTTGTTGGAAAAGGGATAAGTAGAAGGTGGTACCATAATAAAGAATTTGAGATTTGATAATGGCATCATAAAGAAATTGGGAAAAGCGTCAATAATATAGTGTTGATTTCAACAATTCTTTTTTTGTTGGAAAAGAAATATCTCAAAGAAAGTACTATAATAAGGAAATTGAGATTTGATAATGGCATTTTAGATAAATCAAGAAAAACCTTCGAAAATTGTAGTGGAAAATAAATACATAAACAGCAAAAAGCATCAAATGTATATTAATTACCCCACAATGCTGACCCCCCTCACATGCCCTCACATATGTATGTACAAGACATATTCACAGAGAGACCATGCCGATTCCTTCTTGCCGCAGCAAGAAACAATCGTTATAAGAAACACTATTATACCTAACTCCTTAACGACTCTTAACGAGTTTTGGAGGCTCGCATTACCAAGGGTCAGAGTTTGATACGCTCCTCAATGAGGACTATCGTGCCCTTACGCGAAGCCAAACAAAGTTAAGAGTAACAAATATACATTTAACACCAATCACTGCAAATGTTTCCATTAATAAAGAGAAAAAGGGAAATATCATATAGAAAAAAATATATTGAAAATTAAAAATATAAAAACCTAAAATTAAAATCGGTAGACAGCAAAATTGATTTGTTTTCTGAATATCTTCTTTAACTAAAATCACCTATGTCTTGAAACAATTGAATAACGCTAAAACAAACTCACTCTATTTATTTTTTCTATAATGTGGGAACTGAATATGTAAGATGATAACAAACAAAACAAAAGAATTGGATTTTATTTAAAAAAAACCTAAAAATTATCTAACCATGCAAATAATTTCAATCTAAATATACCGATTAGATGGAAAAATCCTAAACATTTGTTGCAATAAGGAATACGATGTTTGAAACTACACTCAAATAGATAACATTTGAAAAAACAACAGAAAAATCTTGTATAAGACGAGGAAAAAAATGATAATAAAGAATATAATCATTGGTTTTTATAAGAAAAAATTGAATTATCTAATCCAGCAAATAATGTCAATATTTAGGTAGGTATACTGATTGAAAAAAAAGAATGCAAAGCCTATTTGATTTTCTTAAAAATTTTATACAAATTATTACTAAATTGTTCGTAAAGCATTAATTTTTAAGCAAAACAAAAATTATTAAAATCGGTTTAGAAATAAACTGAGATATAATTGCAAACTGACTCACTCTGTATATTGAAATAGTGGACATCGTCTCCATGGATAAAATAGCACTGGCACTGCACTTCACAATAATTATCACGACGAAACACGAAAATTAATAATTATTTCTTATTTTATTAATTATTACAGAGAAAACATTCGTGGCACACTCTACGACGTCGTAAACTACACTAAAGTAGATAAAACTTTCAAAAACGACAAGAAAATCTTACATAAAAATATAAAAAAGATGATAACGAAGAATAAAACCATTGTTTTTTTTCTTTTTAAACAAAAGAAAACTGATAAACAAGTTATGTAAGAAGTACCTTGAATATACTATACAAATTGTCTGGAAATTTTTTAACAAAATTCGGAAGATTTTTGAAAATTTGCTCTTATTTTTTATCGATTTACCCCTAAAGATACCTTCTCTTCCACAAAATTATTAAAATTGGTTAATAAACAAAGAAGTTATGCGCAAATATTTACGTTATCACAAAAATTTGTATTTTTTCGATTTGGATTTGAAAGAAGAATGCAATTTAATTAAATTTTCGAAACAACCCTTAAGACACTCTGTTTTAAACCAAATTTGCATTTATCTTATTATTTTACAAATTAATTAATTACTTTTTATCAATGATTATCAAATCTGAAATATGTATTAATTAAATAATTATATTTCTCCTATTAAATTTATAATTACGTTACTTTTATTAATCTTTGGATAAATCATAATAGAAGACAACGGATTTGCTCCCGGCGCTTCCACTAAATTTAAAGATTTTCTATAAACTACAAATCATTTTTTAATTTTTATGTAATTACAGAAATTAGAAAATAATTAAAAAAACATTTTTTTCACGGAAAGAAAGCTTACTGCGATGACAATCTTTATTAAACGTACTATAGGAAAAGTAGTAATTTTTAAAAATAAAAAAAATTACGTTGGCAATAACTATTGTTCGTTTTAAAACTCCTCGGTTTTAAATCAAGCAAATGCCATTTTTTTAAACTAAATTTTTGACATTTTTGTGTTAGAATAGTTTTTTTTTTCTAATAAGTTGGCTATTTTTTCGATGGCTACTTAACTTAACCTAAAATGCAACATTATAATACTTTTATTTTTAGCAAATTTTTTTTTATAATAAAAGCTACGCCTAAACTAATGAAAATTTTTGTGTACTTTACCCTTTTTGCTGTCTTCGTGGTGTAGCAAGCTCGGTAGTTCTCCAAAAGGAGCTACCCCAAAGCGTTTTCAGGGGGGCACCAAAGTGTTTTTACCTCAAAATTAATCACAAAAAAACACTACACCGATTTTAAGCCCGGAAATGAGTTTTAAAACACTTTTTTTTGTCTCTTTTAGCACGAAAATTGGTTAATCACCCCCGTATTTGAAAAAAACCATAGCGTCACTTTTATTTAAAAAAAAAAAAAGTAAACTTATGTCATAAGTCATGGCCTACTTGATTCAAAAATAATCGCAATAATTGCAGTTTGAATGGTTACAAATAATTCCTAAATAAAATTTTATAATTATTTAATTTTTTTTTAAATTATTTAACATAAATAAAAAAAAACTGTTATTATTTGTTTTTTTCTTCTTTATCACTAAACATCAATAAGTAGGCTTTGCTTTATCAAATAATAAAGAACATTTTAATTACACAACTGTACCTACATCGAAATGTAAAAAACCATTATAAGCCACAAAAAAAGATTATGAATTTTGAAAAAATTATCCAAAAAACCGAATAATAATTCATTTCATTCAATATTAATTTAGTACCAAAATTATTTCGACTTTTTTTAAATAAAAAATTTGATAAATAATAATTAAAACAAACTTCTATGAATAAATTATATTCTTACTCAAAACCACCTCCATAAACCATAAATTTACTTTTATTTAAAAAAAAATTCGAAAATTTAACTATGGTCGCGCGTCATTTCTCCTTGAAAGCCAAATAATTACTAAATACAACAGATAAATACGTTTAATTCCCTGAAAAAAAAAAAAAACAAGTAGGCTTTGGAAAAATAAATAAAGCATTCTGATTGGCCGACAAAATGTTTTTGTGGAAAACATTCCATCGAAATAACCTTGACTAAAACACAATAGATTTAAGAATATTATTTGTTCAAAAATATTTTAAGATATAAAATAGTCGAAAAAATTATTTTGATTAGATTATTTCACAAATAAAGATAAAAAACGCATAAACCCAACTTCATATTATTCTAGTCAAAGAAAAATAAACCAGGCAGTGTTGCCGCTTATGATTTTGTAAAAAATTGCAACGTTGTGCCAATTTTATGGTTAGTTTATTTATAACATGATTTTTCACCTGCATTTTATTTGTATCATTATTTTTTAGATAAAAGTAAATATCCATACAACTTTTAGCTTTTAACAAATAGAAGCAAAAAAACCTTAACCTAACTTAACCAAAATAAGAATCCAGACAGCGTTGCCGCTTATAATTTTGTAAGAAATTGCGACGTTGTCCCGCTTAATGGTTCATTCTAGCAAGTGAGGGATTTGTAGCTACATCTTCTCCAATATGGCATAAATTGTAATATTTCATTTATAACATTATTCTTTAGATATAAGTAAAGATTGACTAAAAATAACGATTAATTAGCTTTCAGTTTTTGACAGATAAAAACAGACGCTCAAACAAAACCTCAAATTATTCGGATAAGAAAAAACAAACTAGACAGCGTTGCCGCTTGTAGTTTAGTGGAAAGTTGCGACGTGTTGCCAACTTTATGGTTGATCTCAGCAAGTGAGGGGACACTGCTAGATCCGCCCCAATTGGGAATAAATTGTAAATTATATAAATAAATCGTTTTATTGAAAAAGCGAATGCAAATAGCTAAGCAGAACAAGCAAATATTGTAAAATTCCTTTTGATTAAATATTTAAATGAAAATGATCCACTTGGATGTTTTGATGATGGAATGTGCGTTATTTATAAAACAAGTTGATTGATTTTAGTTTTTATCTAATTATTCATTTCCTGTTGTGTAGAAATGGCAGCGGCTTAGCGGCGGCAGCACTGCTCACAATAATAACAGGTAATTTGGGGCAATGAACGTATTAGGATTTGAATTTGGCGCGCATTATAGGTGGCAGCAGCGTCGATCACAAGCGTAATAATGATAAAATGGAGTACTCATTTATACGTGCAGTTTATACACAAAATTAAATAAAGTGAATTGATGTAATAATCGGCGGATGAGTGCAGCAAAATAAGTAAATTAATTCGAATTCAAATGTGATTAATAACGTGGAATAGTCGAACAGGGCGGATTTCAAGTGGAAAGTGTGTTTTCGTCGGGGTCGGTCGGTGTGGTGTCAAAAAGAGAGGAATAGCTGCTGAATTGAACACAGAGGCCGACGGTGTCCATGGTGAGTTTTTTTTCATTTTAATGAATTTTCGTGATTTCCTTTTGAAAATTCAATCGATTTTAAAAAAAATATATTTCAATCGATGGACGCTTGCTCACGATCGTGTCGTTTCCGTAATAAGAGAAGAAATCCTCGAAATCAAGTCGCCATTGGCTATTCGAAAATCAACATTTCCACCAATGCAAGACATTCATTTGATTGGTTGTCCGTCGTATTATTACTTTTGTATTTTTCGTCGACCATGGGCGCCCCCATGAAGACACAAGCTCCGCCGCGCCGCCGGTAAAGTTCATTGTTCTCCAACGCCGGCTTGAAAATCTCTACCTAATAATCGTCCCGTTCCGAGATGGATGATGGGGTTTTCTTTCCTTCTAGAAATCGACGCCTGCCTGCCTGGATGGACGCTCCCACCGCCGCCGCGGCGCTAATCAATTCCGTAATTACCCCTCGTCGCACACATCTTCTATTTCTGTTGTTCTCGGTGTGTGATTGCGATTTCGGATTAACGGATCGTTGCCATGGTTATTATTCTTCTTAATTTTGTTTTGTTGGCAGCGGCACAGCCACCCTTGACGACGTTTTTGGGTCACATGATTTATTATATTGATTCAATTAATTATTATACCTCTCGTTCAATTAATCTAATTAATTAGTTAATTACCGTGCTGATGCAGAGGAGGGGGGGCTATCCAGACCTGAACTTCTGATTGGACTCTGGGGTGGAAAACTATATTGCTCATGGTTTTATTTCAACACATAAGCGTATAGCTTTTCCCCTTTGATTCTAATCATCTTTCCACCAAAATCGTCATCGACACGAAGAAATCGCTCTGTATAATTATTCTTATACGTTGCGTGGGTTGAAAAAAAAAGGCCCAAAAATCGATCTTTCATAACCTCAAATAATATAAATTTCATCATCATTGAAAACAATAATAATAAAAATTATTCAAATTTATTATTACTGATAACATCATTATTGTCATGTTTGTTTTAAGTGTTTTTATTTGTAGACGTTATCAGCTTTTGTCACTCTTTACATTACTTAAATAATATAAAAATAACTTCATTTTCCGTTAGAGTTATTATTAAAACTATCTATCACTAAGTATAGGGCGCGATCATACGTTAGGCCGCTTTTGACAGTTGATGTGTCTTCTTCGGCGGCCTGCTTTATATCGTGCAATTAAATTAATTTTCAACAATTGCAATTAGTTTTAATTAGAATTAGATCAATTTAAAGAGAATCATTCGTTTGGTATAGCTTACAGGTTGTTGCCAAGTCTTAATATATTTGCGGCTACACTTTTAATTTTACTTTAAAAGAAATAAACTGTAAGTTATTTAACCTCACTGTTTGTTATTTGTCATTAAAACTATTTATCACTAAGTATAGGGCCCGATCATACATTAGGCCGTTTTTGACAGTTGATCTGTCTTTTTCAGCGGCCTGCTTTTTAAAGTGCAATTAAATTAATTTTAAACAATTGCAATTAGTTTTAATTAGAATTAGATCAATTTAAAGAGAATCATTCGTTTGGGATAGCTTACAGATTGCAGTGTTGCCAACTCTTAATAGATTTACCACTACACTTTCAATTTTACTTTAAAAGAAATAAACTGTAAGTTGTTTAACCTCACTGTTTGTTATTTGTCATTAAAACTATTTATCACTGAGCATAGGGCCCGATCATACATTAGGCCGCTTTTGACAGTTGATGTGTCATCTTCAGCGGCCTGCTTTTTAAAGTGCAATTAAATTAATTTTCAACAATTGCAATTAGTTTTAATTAGAATTAGATCAATTTAAAGAGAATCATTTGTTTGGTATAGCTTACAGATTGCAGTGTTGCCAACTCTTAATAGATTTACCACTACACTTTCAATTTTACTTTAAAAGAAATAAACTGTAAGTTGTTTAACCTCACTGTTTGTTATTTGTCATTAAAACTATTTATCACTAAGTATAGGGCGCGATCATACGTTAGGCCGCTTTTGACAGTTAGTGTCGTCTGCGGGCCTGCTGTATTTGTAATCGAGTCGGTAATAGTATATTTAAAAAACAAGTTTCATAAGACATGTCTTAAAACACGCAAGTTTAAGCCACTCGTTTTTATAAAGAATAAGTGCTTTAAGTGTTGGCAATATCTTGATTTTAAAAGTGAAAATTGTATCTATTTGTCTTTTCTTTTGTTTTGTCCAAAAATTCTAATCCTGTCGGCCCCAAAATACGAAAATGGAAGAAAACTTAACATGTAGGCCTCCCGAAATCCGCGAAATAGCAAAAATTATATTGGCTTTTATTATTATTCTTGTAAGATACCTACTTTTTTAGGTTAAGTGACATATAAACTGTGACTTTTGCTTTATTGGAATGTTGTTCTTCCTAGACTAGTGGTACTTATTATTTACACCATTATATATATTTCGCATAAATATATATAATATACTTTCCATTAATTGTTCACTTCACTTTGTTGTTCAAAAATTGCAATTTTAATTCACAATATTTTTGACAGACAGGGAAAAAGTCAAAATAAGTTTTACCAACTTAAAAGTTTTTTAGAAAAAAAAGTTTGGTGCTCTAATGGCTGCTCTAACCGCACCGAAACCTATGACGTAGCGTTCTCTAAAATGAGTCTATTACAGTATCAAAATGGAGGCAAACTGCCAAAAAGACGTGTAATTAATTTGAATTGAAATTCAATTAGTTCGAAGAGAATTATGATTTACCACTTTTGGTATATTCTACGGCGTCTACTAATTCCAGTGTTGCCAACTTTTTACAGTTGGTATTCGCTAGTACTAAAGAAAATATCCACTGCTACTCTTTTAATTTTACTTCTAAAGAAGTAAAATTAATAGCACAATTAAACTGTAAGCTGTATAACCTAATTTTTTGTTATTTGTTATTTAAGCTATTTGTCACCAAGTATAGTTATCCAATTGCTAGTTTACGTTTATGAAAATGCAATAACAATTGACTTTGTGGTAACAAGGTTGAATAAATCCGTCATAAATAAAATGTTGACCAGTCGACTCGAAGATTGTACAGAGCCGTCTTTACCTGGAATTGCTTTTCGTTACTCTAAATATGGAAATCTTCTGGGTATGACCTTAGCTTTTGTCTGGTCAGACTTTTATTTATGACTAATATTATACAAATAACTTCTACATAACTGACACCTCCAAAAACGCAAAATAACATTTGAATAAGAATCTAGAGCGCGTGTTTTTCAAAAAATTTGGCGTCCTAGCTGGCCATGTCTATGCGTTATTGTGAACGGACCATAATTAAAAAAAAAAACTTTAAATATTAAAATAATCACTAAATTTTTTTATTTTTTAATTTAAAGTTGTTTTATTTCAATTCGGTGGGAAAGGTACGTTCACAACTATTCAAAGTTAAAAGCGAGTTTTGTTAAAACGTTATTTAAAAACGCTGGTTAATAATTATTCTACTATTATTATTTATTATAATATATTGACTCTAGCGGCCATTTTAGAGATGAAGCAGATTATTTGTGTTGAAGTTGTCGTCAAGGCTATTAATATTTATTTTTTATGCATGCCAACAATGAAATACTCGCTAGATCTAGGAATATTCGGTGATGGGTTGGTTAGGTTGGAGATTATGGAATTCTGGTGGAAAACAAATATATATATATATATCGCAATTATATCAATAATTTAGGTTAGGTCGGCTTATATTATTAAATTTCACTCATAATTATCATAAAATCATAAAGAGTTCGTTATTCTGAAATGAAGTTGTTGTGCCACGGAATAATTTATATGTTGTTGGCTAAATAAGTTTGATAATTAGTCTTGGGGCTTTATTAAACTAGCCTTGTAGCAGGACTAAACAACGCTTTTTTCTATAAAAATAAAAAAGTATATCTTGGGTTTTTGATACGCAATGTCAACTTGAGGAAAATATTCGCGTTAGTTTTTTAGTTTATATTTAATAATTATTACACAATTAATTGTTGACAGATAATACGTCAACTGTCAACATCCAAGTTTAACCATTCTTATAGTAACAACCTTGGCCCTGCCGGATAAAGTAGCTTCTCCCTGCTACAAAAATGTCGCAATTATAGTTCTAAGTGAAGGCTGTTCTCCATTATTAAAAAAATGTATATATTTTCTTTAATTGGAATGTCAAATATAGCATTAAGAAGCTTTATATAATTTTGAATGAGCGGCACAAGTTTTCTTCTTCTACACAGCCTTGATGGTATATTATTTCTAAAACATCTTTAATACCCTTATAAAGTGGGACACTTGTAATACTAAATACGTTATTTTCGATAAATATGTTTTTGTACATATTTTATAATTCCATGCCATTAGAAGCAGGTGAAAGTGAATTTGGCCACGTTTTATTGCTTTATTAATAGTTCTCATTATTACATTACATTTACATTATGGTAATGTTATTATTGCATATTTATTCTGCCTAGAGACAGGTTTCAATTTATATTTGCGCTTGATTATATATATATTTTTTTATAAAACACTTTGAATTTAAACCAAAAATTGTGCTTGTTTGATATTTTTTATTAGAAAAATACTCAAAAATTTGAACAATTTACGATATATTTTAATAATAATTATTTCACTATTTGCAAATTTTGACCTGATTATTATTATTATTATAATAATTGATCTTTGTACATTTTTTTTTTATGCAAAGTTACAAAATAATATTACAAAAGTTTCGCATTTATAAATAATTTTTTATAAAAAACATTCCAAAAGAACTTTCATATTAAATATTTGTGTTGCGGTTAATTTATTTTTATTAAAATTATATGCATGTCAACAATAAATTACATTCTTGATTTAGGGATTTTTGTTTGTGGCTACAAATTTAGTTAGGTTGGAGGCTTTGTAATTTCCGGTGAAAAACAAAAGATTCCTTAACTATGTCAATTATTTAGGTTATTAAGTTGGCCTCTATTAACTATTAATACAAAATTTTATTCATAATTACATGGGTTTGAATATGAATAAGTGTCACAAATACGTCTTTTAAACGAGTGTAACATGCTATTTTTTTGATTTCGCTCTTTACTTACTGTGTAAAGATAGCCATTTTGGTTAAAGGATGCGGATTTCGTGCCGAGCGCCAGCGATGTGCGAAAAAGCAACCGAATACCAAAATGACTCTTTACACTTGAAATACATAGAATTTTTTTTCTATGGTCTAAGATAAATGATAAAATTGTTACTCTCTGGCGTCATCTAATTACCAACAATTATTGATAGTTCCGCATTACAATAATAATCAGGTCGCCATGGCGGTGCGTAATGTAAAATGTTTTTTTGTAATAAATTGTAATATTTGTTTTGTTTCTAGCGATGCTGTGGTGAGATGAAAATCAAAGAGACGCTATGTGCCGCTTAAAGCGATGGACTCATACGACTTGTTCGGGGAAGATGGATCTGGAATGTTGGAAGGTCTGCCCGAATTGGGCACTGATCACTTCGACCCTGCGGTGACGGGAGCACGAAATGCAACATCGGCCTATACTCAGCCCACTTACTCGCAAGAGACGCCTCTTCAAAAATTGGCTTCTTTTGGTGGTACAGATTTTAATCACATGGACCCTAACGCGCAAAGTATGTACGCTCAGGGCTACGGCACAGATAGACCGATGGGACCGCCAGGTGGTGCGTATCCGCATCAAAGACAAATGGCACGACCTCCAGCACCACCACAAGCGGCTACAGGAGCTCAATATCCATATCAGACAGATAGTATGTATGCGATGCCTGATCATCAGTTAGGAAATATGGATTCATCTAATATGCAACAATGGAGTCAACATGCTGCCGCTGCTGCTGCTGGATATCCGATGCATCGATATGGTCAAATGGGTACTTATCGACAACAACCAATGCCAGCGGGGTATGGACATCAACAGGAACCGAAACAACAGTTTCCTCCAACGCAACATCCAATGATGCAACAGCCTCATCAAGCTACCTATCAAATGCAGCAACGACACACGCCACATTATCCACAAACGGCAGGTACTGGATATCCAACTACAGCAACTGGTCAAGGCTATAGTAGTTATATGCATCAACGTTTGCCCCATCATCACCAATATGGACATCAATTGGATATGGATGTTCCCACTCCTCCACAATATAGCCAAATGGGTCATGCTCAATCTCTTGCCGGTCATCCATCATCTCATAACGTACCAACAGCTGGACACATGCCACAACAACAACAACAGCAACAACCTCCTCATCCTACTCATGCTCCAACACAAGGTCACCCAAGTGCTCAGCAGTTAGCTGCTGCTCAAAATCCCATGGTACATCCTACATCAATGAGTTATAGTCAGACTCATCAATCAATGCAATCAATGCAAAGACCTCTCGATGTGCAACCACCTACTCAACAATTCTCCTCAAAACATTCAGCTGCAAATACTTTAGGAAATGCAAGTCCACAATATCGAGCTCCATTTCCACAATTATCACCACAAATGTCACCAAGACCACAAATGTCACCTAGACCACCTGCTCCACAAATGTCTCCAAGACCTGTAATGTCACCAGCGAAACCTAATATGTCGCCTCATCCTCAAATGCAACAAACGACATTAAGCCCAAGACCAGCAACGAGCTTAACTCCAAAAACAACAACTGCATCACCAGCTCCTCCCATACCAAGTTATTCGCAACAGAGCACTTTACAAGCTCTTGAGCAAATGGTTATGCCTCCATCAAGTACTAATACAACGGAATATCCGACTTATCAACAACAAAGAAATACATTAGGACCTCCACAGTCTTCACAAAATCCCCTCTCTCCTGCAATGAATATACGAAACCAAATGACAAATGAGCAACAATGGTCACCGCATCCACCAAGACAAGCAACACATGTTACAAATATTAATGGTCCAATGGGTGTTTTAGATCAAAATCAACTACCGTCAAGTATTCCATCGACACAAATATTACCTCCAACGTCCACACTATCTAATTCAAATATTTCAAATGAATCGTCTAATATGAATCTAAATTTTGTTGGTAATAAGGAATTACGTTCTGATATTACAAAACCGTCTGAAATACCAATAACACCTCAAGTACGCGAACCTACACCACAAAATATAGTAGTTAGTTCGCAGCAAAATGAATTTAGTTCTGTACAATCGCCGACAACGAGTCTCCCTGATAAATTTCCAACAAGTACAACTAATACTGATTTGAATATACCATCAGCTGGTAGTGCTGGAATGCCAACATCGCATCCACCTACACCAACTCCTTCGTCTACAACAGACGATAATGTAACAAATACACAAGATGTAGTAAGTCTTCCTCCAAGCGACATTAATAATAAATCAAACGACGATATTACACATAATACGAATTCAATATCACATCCAACATCAAGTCAATCCAATTCAACGAATAATTTTACCGATTTTAACTGCGTTTCAAGTATGTCCGGTTACTCAAACGAATCTACTCCACCGAAAACAACTCATAAAATGGATGATTTAGTACAATCAAATATGTCAATGTTTAGTCAAGATAACTCAACATCGCAAGACTCTTTACCGGAGGTTACGACTAAAGATATTGGTGATACGAATCTTCACTCACAAAATCAATTAGCGTCGTCATCACTGTCACAAAGTGCAACAACACAACAACATGGTATTTTGTCGCCTTTAATGACATTAGGACAAAGTCAACAACAGCCTCAAAATAATCAATTGATGGCAGTTACACCAAATTCTCATATTTTGAATCAAAGTACATTATCTCCGGTATCGAATTCTACTCCAATTTCAACTGGCAATTTGACACAATTACAACCGAATATACCAACGGTTAATACTACTCAGTTGACTCCTGTACAACCTGCACCACATGGACAATTACCATCGATGGGGCAACATCCACAAACTCTTACAAATTTGACAAATCTGACTCCAACTAATCAGACTTCTGTGATGTATGACCAAAATGCGACAATGCTTGGACCAAATGGTATGCCAATGAGTGGTCCTAGAAGTATGACCCATGGAATGCTTCCCCATCCAGGAATACCACCGATGAATATGGGAGGACATCCAATGATGCCAAATCTAAATTCTGGAATGATGTCAGTAGTACCACCTCCTTCAGGTCCTGATATGGGATATCAAACACCTATAAGCCATCATCAAGAAAAAGCAGCATTACAGCAACAATTACAAGAATTGTATTGCATGCCTGCTGCAGGTCCTGAACATCAAGAAAAAATAACTCATCTTCAAGAACGTTTGAACATTCTTGCTCAGCATGAGGCTACTGATCAATGTAATGGTGGTCCACAATGTGTACTTCAAAGTCCTATTTTCGCTGCTCAAATGATTGATAGTCCTCAAGTGACAAGCACAACAGGACGAGGCAGAGGAAAAGGTACGCCTCGCACAAAAAAACCGAGACAGAAAAAAGGCGGCGAAAAAGCGGCTTCGCCAATTCACATGATGCTGCCTCTACAACAACAACTTCCTGTATCGGAAGATTGTGTCACTCCTGGTGCAGGCTTAAGCATACCAACAGGTGAATTATCTGAAATGAGTGAACTAACAGCCGATCTTGGTAATGATGATAAGAAAAAAAGTAAAACACCAAGAAAACCACGCGAACCGAAGAAACCAAAAATTCCAAAAGAACCAAAATCACCAAAAGAGAAAATACCAAAAGAGCGAAAAAAGAAAGAACCGAAAGATCCAAAAGTTAAACGAAAATATGTAAGGAAAAAAAAGCTTGAAGGTTCGGAAGAAAGTGCCACAGATGAATCATTTGTGAAAACATACGAAAATGAACATCAAATAGTTTCGTCTGAAGTGTCGATGGAAGAACATGGTGATGATTCAAATACTCCTGATTCAGCAGATCTTTTAATAGAAACTCCGATTATTATCGCTCCACTTCCTGAAGAAATTCAAGCTGATTCATCTCAGCAGCCAATTATTGAAGTAATGCCAGAAAGTGTCGAAAATGAAATTAAAAAAGATGAATACGCGTTTGAAGATCAACCAACAAGTCCACAAGAATTAGGTGAAATTCCTAGAAAACAAAGAAAAACAAAGCCAAGTGGAAAGAAAGTGATTTCAAGCAAGGCGAGTAGAACAAAAAGTAGTTCGGGAAAAAGTCGTAAGAAGAAAGGAATGCAAGAATCTGATGGTGAAGGTGAAGATTTGGCAGCTACACCTCCTCCTTCTCCACCTGAAGATCCTGAAAGTTCTATTCATAAAAGACGATCAGCGCGGAATACTCAACGAAAGAAATATATCGATGATGTGATGTTGAGATTTTCTGATGATGAATCTCCAGTTGCTGCCACACAAAAAAAGAAAGGTGGCGCTTCATCTGCGCCTTTAGTTCCAATGCCTGCAACTGCTACAACAAGTATACAAGCTGAGGAAAATTCCGGTGATGGTAGTAATAAAATGAATTTTGTTTATGTAAATACAACCGAAGAGGATTCAATGGTTGTACAACATATTCTAACATCTAGGTTTGTGAAACGACCAAAAAAGAAGATCGAGAAAGCTCCCGTTGAAACAAAAGAAGCCGAAGAAATACCAGCGGTAGAAGAAAAAGTTGAAGTGGTTCCGGAAGTGGAAGAAAAAGATATTGATGTTGAGGCGGCGGTCGAGCCTAAACCTGATGTTGTCAAGGAAGATGCAGAGATTGATGATGATGAAATGGAAGAGATTGATGTTGAAGAGTATTATGTAAAATATCGTAATTTTTCATATTTACATTGTGAATGGAAAATTGAAGATGAATTATTTAAAGGTGATAAAAGAATAGCGAATAAGATTAAGAGATTTAAACAGAAACAAGCGCAAAATGTAAATATTTTTGAAAATCTTGAAGATGAACCGTTTAATCCAGATTATGTAGAAACAGATAGAGTGTTGGATGTCGCTGAACATACTGATCCAACTACACAGGAAACTGTAAAACATTTTTTGGTGAAATGGAGAGCATTGCAATATGAAGATTGTACTTGGGAATTGGAGGATGATGTTGATCCTTTGAAAATCGAACAGTTTCAGAAATTTCGCCAAACACCACCTAGGGATAAATGGAAACCTAGAAAACGGCCTAGTCCAGAAGAGTGGAATAAGCTTGAGAAATCGCCAATTTATAAAGGAAATAATAGTCTTCGAGAGTATCAATTAGAGGGATTGAATTGGTTATTGTTTTCATGGTACAACGGACGAAATTGTATTCTTGCTGATGAGATGGGTCTTGGAAAAACTATACAAAGTTTAACATTTCTTCATGCGGTTTGGCAATATGGAATTCGTGGACCATTTTTAGTAATAGCGCCTCTATCGACAATACCAAATTGGCAAAGGGAAATTGAAAGTTGGACAGATATGAATGTAATTGTCTATCATGGATCAGCAGCAAGTCGAAATATGATTCAAGAATATGAAATGTTTTTTAAAAATGACAAAGGCCAACATATTAAAGATCTTACAAAATTTAACATTTTAATTACAACATTTGAAATAATTGTGACAGATTTTGCTGATTTGAAAGGTTTTAATTGGAGGATTTGTGTGATAGATGAGGCACATCGATTGAAGAATCGTAATTGTAAATTATTAGAAGGATTAAGACAGTTAACACTTGAACATCGTGTTCTATTATCTGGTACACCGTTACAGAATAACGTCAATGAATTATTTTCGCTTTTGAATTTTTTGGAACCGCAACAATTTCCAAGTTCTGAGAATTTCCTTCAAGAATTTGGTGCTTTAAAATGCGAACAAGAAGTACAAAAATTACAAGTGATATTAAAGCCAATGATGTTGAGGCGTTTGAAAGAAGATGTTGAGAAGTCGTTGGCTCCAAAAGAGGAAACTGTTGTTGAAGTTGAATTAACAAATATACAGAAAAAGTATTATCGAGGTATTTTAGAAAGAAATTTTTCATTTTTATCAAAAGGCACAACTCATGCTAATATACCAAATTTAATGAATACTATGATGGAATTGAGAAAATGTTGTATTCATCCATATTTACTAAATGGGGCAGAAGATCAAATTCAATATGATTTCAAAAATCAACACGGTGATGATCCTGATTCTTATTACAAATCATTGATACATAGTAGTGGTAAAATGGTCTTAATTGATAAGCTTTTACCAAAATTGAAAGCAAATGGGCATAGGGTTTTAATTTTTAGTCAAATGGTGCGTTGTTTGGATATTCTTGAAGATTATCTAATGTTTAGAAAATATCCATTTGAAAGAATTGATGGTCGTATTAGAGGAAATTTACGACAAGCTGCTATTGATAGATTCTCTCGACCAGATTCTGATAGATTTGTGTTTCTTTTGTGTACGAAAGCGGGAGGTTTAGGTATTAATTTAACAGCAGCTGATACGGTTATAATTTATGATAGTGATTGGAATCCTCAAAATGATTTGCAAGCTCAAGCAAGATGTCATAGGATTGGACAGCAAAAAATGGTAAAAATCTATCGATTGTTATGCCGTAATACCTATGAAAGAGAAATGTTTGATAAGGCGTCTCTTAAACTTGGTTTAGATAAAGCTATTTTACAAAGTATGAATACATCTCAAGGAGGTAAAGATTCTGGTTCAAAACAATTGAGCAAGAAAGAGATTGAAGATTTATTGAAAAAGGGGGCTTATGGTGCATTGCTTGATGAAGAAGATGGTGATAAGTTTTGTGAAGAAGATATTGATGTTATTTTGGCAAGGCGAACACAAGTTATTACAATGGAATCTGAAAAGGGTTCTACATTTTCAAAAGCTAGTTTTGCATCGAGTGCTAATCGTTCTGATATTAATATTGATGATCCAGATTTTTGGAATAAATGGGCAAAAAAAGCTGATATTGATACAACTGAAAAAGATGAAACTGAAGATTTAGTGATTTCGGAGCCTCGAAGAAGAACACAAATTAAACGATATGGACATGATGAAAGTGCTATTGATATGTCTGAATTAGAGAGCTCTTCGGATTCGGATTTAGATGGAGATGGGTTAAATCTTGGTATGAGTAGAAGTAGAAGAAATAAATTGAAAAGGAAAAGATTAAGAGGTGATGATTATATACCAAGAGAGGGAGAAAGAAGTGATATTGCATATGGTAGTTGGGCTAGACGTGAATGTTTTATGGTCGAAAGAGGTCTATTAACTTTTGGTTGGGGACGTTGGCAAGAGATTCTGCAACATTCTCAACTTCGAAAAGGTTGGAGGGAACAAGATATTGAAGATTGTGCTCGAGTCATTGTAAAAACTATATATTCTTTGTAACCTAGTATACTATTTCTTATAATTTTAGCTACTATACTGTCTGAGGTTCTATCGTGGCGATGAGAAAATTCGTAGCTTCATCTGGGATCTAATAGCACCGTCCGAAACTGGTGAACAGAAGATCTCCAGAAATCATCATGGACTTAAGGATCCGGTTCCTAGAGGTATTAGGAATAAAAATAAAAAGAAAGGAAAAGACAACAGGCATGCTGCTTTAACAGATCCGAACCATTGGAGCAAAAGCGAGAAGTTCGACGGAGACATCTTCTTGGAAAGCAACTACAAAAAGCATCTGGGCAGGCACGCCAACAAGTGAGTTGTTTAGTTTTTACTGAATAATGTCTGGTTTCTAAGATATTCAGCAAATATAAAAAATAGGGCAAAGACAACTAGGCAAAAGATAAAAAAAAAGAAAAGTTCAGAGAAAAGTGGTTCTAATCAAATTAGGCCGATTTATAGTGGTTTGTAATAAGGGCAATCATTTGTACGGCGCGGATCGTTAGCAACTTCAGATTGGATAATCCGGTTTAAGGTCAGTTTTGTTGTTAAATAGTATATTACAATATGAGTTTAACAACATGTTAGTGTGTGACGAGACTTTTTATTAAATAATATATTTTTCTTATCTTCAAGACTTGGGTTTAAATTCCAATTAATTACTGAAAGGAGTTACATAATGAACAATTTGTGACACTAAATTAAAAAAAAATATGTTTGTTTATTTTTATTTAAGGTTAAGTTTTTTTGAATTTATCTTAAGAAATCAGACATTATACAACTAAAGTTAATAATGATGAATTTCATGCTAATTTCGAAAATACGTAGGTATTTTATGAAATAAAAAATCTTCGAAATGACTGATTAACTCTAATAGGTTTCTTTAGCGTAATTTGATTGTATAATTGTTTTAATAAATGATAATTTTGCAGAGTTCTTTTACGTGTTCGAATGCTGTATTATATCAAACATGAAATAATTGGCGATCTTGTACAGCACATAGCAGATGGAGTTCACGCAAGGTAAGTTTTTTCCCTCGTTTTTTTTCTTTCTTCTTCCGAATTCAAGATTTTCTTTGTTTTTTGCCAAAATATAATTCAGTTTTAACAACACACAGAGAAAACAGAAAAGGTACTACTGAGCTTTATTTTTAGAATTGAATGCTTCAATTGTATTTTGGCTTTCACAGTTTTACTTTTATTTATTTATTTTTTTAATTAATATTGTTGGGAATCAGCCTTGCTTATTTTTTTTAACATGTATGCATGGTCCCTGCTTGAGGTCATGCTAGTGCTTTTAGCAAAAACATGTTCATTATGTTATTTATTTATTTTGTATTTTTGATTATTGTTATTATTTTGGAAACAAAATAGTCAAAATTTTGTTATTCACACAGCTTCATTGCTTTATTCTTAACATTCATTCATTTTGTTATTAACACTAATTAATTGTCCATCAATTTGGTTCCCAACCCCTCGTAAATCAAAAACAGTATATATGATCAACGGTACGGCACTCGATACCAAATTTTTATTTCTATTGGCTAATCAAAATTTTTTTTTAATTTTTTTCTCAAATTTTCATATTTGAAGATAAATCGAATACAACATTCTATGAAATTAGTAAAGAAATATGGAGAAGTGGAAATATTATGGGTTTTTGATTGAATATAATTTTTTTTTACATATTTTTTAAGTTCTTTTTAAAATCTTTGGAGTTTACAATTATTTTTTAAACAGGTAGTCACAAAATTGAAGTCACTTTTCTTTAAGTTGCTAAAAGATGTCGCTGTTTTTGCGGTTCGGTCACTAGATTATACGCTGCGCTTCCTGAAGATTATTCATATATTCTCGTCTTTTACAAAAATTAATATTTCAAACTGAAAAATGTTAACACATTGAGTTTTTCTTTATCCCTCTTATGACTTTAAGCAGTTTTTTCACTATCGTAGCGTATAATTCTGTGGCTTTAGGTTCGAAAATAGTATATTAAATGACTAATTTTATAATGGTTGATTTGGCGCACAAGTTCAATGGGACAAGTGCGCCAATACCCCTTATAAAACGGGTTATTTAGACTATTTTTTAAAAAATTTGCGTCTTTTATTAAAAGAAATAATTATTTTTTTGGGCTCTGTGGTAAGTTTGGAAACGGTTGGTAACAGCAACAGGGCCATTTGATTTCAAATTCAGTTTAAGATTTTTGTTTAATTTTTAGTCAAAAATTATTATAATAGAGAAGAACAGAATTATGTATGTACCCCACTCGAAATTCGGAAAGTAGCCGAGACAACGGGTAAAAAATTATAACCTAATAAATCCGAAATAGCTTAACAATTCTGAGTGTAGCAAGGTTTATTTATGTAGCAAAAAAATCTTTTGAACTTTGCTTGAAGCCAGTTTGTATTCTAATTTGAACTACTTTTCAAATTACTTTTAGTTGAAAATGCATACGTAGTTGCTTTCAAAGATATAACAATAACAGTAATAATCTGTAAGTAAAAAATTAATTAGATTGACATTGACGGTTAAGGTAATCATGACAGTTATGCTTTACCAACCTTTAAAAATCATCTATAAGAGCACTAGTGCTGTTATAGATACCTATTAAAGTCTCCATATTGAAAACATTAAATTGTCGTAATAAAGAAGGTTGCCATCTTTTAGAGAAAAATGGAAAACTGACTTCAGTTTTGGTGGCTACTCTTGGAAAGTGAGGAGCAGATTGGTGTATTATCGTTTCTAGTTTAGTTTTATGGCAGTGCAATTGTAATTATTTGAGGTTAGAATGCCTCACTATAGATCGGGTAGTGGAGTCAAACCAGGAATGGTAACATTATAAAGCAAAATACAGGAAAAGTATAAAAAATAAAAAAGTATTGCTATTTCATAGAATGTTGTATGATATAACCTATAATTCAAGAAAAAGTTATGACATGAGCACCAGTCTCAGGTCTATTTTTTATGTTCAAAATTGACAATTGGCAACGTGATCCACAGTGCCTTGCCGATAAATCCTCCCATAACGGAGCAATTACCTAGCGAGTGGTGGGATACGGAATGTGACAAGTCTCTGCTCGTGGGCACTTGGAAGCACGGCTATGAAAATTATATGGCGATGCGTTCAGACCCCACCCTCTGTTTCCTGTCCCGCTGCGGCCCACCCTCAGATCGAGAGCTCCAGATGGCAACCTCTAACACGCAACCCAGTACGCCTGCACTGTAAGTAGTCTCGTTTTGACTAGAGCTCCACAAAAACAAAACTACAACCAACCGCCATCGCTCTAGTTTTTTTTTTTTTAATTTTATTTATTTAGTTCTGCTCTTTTGTTATTTTATTCTGCTCTCTTTTTTATGTCTATGTATTACATACTGTACCTACTTTACTAACTCACAAACGTCATAACGCGCCAGGTATACATAATATTGTTTTTTTATATATATATATCATTTGCACTTTGTGAAGCTTTCATAGTTTTTAGGACTAACTTTGTTTTGATTTTCTTTGCATGCTTTATTTTTTAAGGTAAGATTCTTATGGGGATGGCAAATTTTATGCAAAAATATTAATCTTATATTATTTTTTTTTAGGACGCCACTGTACTGTATAGGGTCTGCTAGATATACCATAGACGTTTAAAATAATAAGACAGCTGTCAATTTTGACCAACGCACAAACACGATTTTGACAGCAGCTAGATATGTATATATCTAGCAGATTATTATACTGTATAATATATTTTTACATGTGTTGAAAATAAATTCATTGTAAAATACGCATAGTAGAATTTTATACTAATAGGTAAGACTGAATTGCTCAAAATGATGTTAACCTTATTTGTCAGTTTATTGTCTGTGTGACATTGGTAGTGATACTACTAAAAGTAAAAGTATTTTGGTTATTGTTGTCTTAAACTGATTTATTTAGGATAAATTTATCCTATTAAGCCTAACTGCTGTAAGGTAATGAGCTCAAAACATGTATGCGTGTTGAGGAATTCTATTCTGAATGACTTTTAATGCTTATTAGGCTGATTTTAAATAGGTGTCAACATGAAACAGACTTATGGGTCTTTGAAACTTATTTAGTTTATCACCCTAAAATTGAATCTGAACTAGAACTCATTTTATATTTTTAGGTCTAAATATGGAGCTAAACTTTATAATTTGACAGTTTTCGCTTATTCTATGGTTCCAGCTGATCATTAATGTGATTTGTCAACTGTCACTTAGAGTCGTCTGATACGTGTCCTTGAACGATCTATGTAGAAAGTAAAAGAGGCGGCACACTTCCTAGGCCAACTGCGTCTTTAGAATCATTTATAAAAGTCGTTCAATAGAAATAGATGTAATCACTAATTGGCTTCTATTTATTTTATTTTACTATCGTTACATCTTATATATCGCTTGAGTCATATGACATTTTTTAAATTTAGTACATTTTTTACAACAAAAAAAAAGACAATCCTAATTTTCTCTTCTATAAAATGGCCGAATCTATTTTTATGGAAGTTAATATTAAAAAGTTTAAATCCCTTTTTAACAATTTATTATAAAAATTGCGAGCTATCGTGTTAAAACTGTTTTTCACTTAAAAAAAAAAATGAAACTTTAATGAGACTATTTTGTTTTTTTTATCAAACAGCCCACTTGCTTATCGTTTGTAAATACATGTTGTTGATTATTTCGTTTAAAGTTGCTATGTCACCTGTTACAAATACATATTAATGAATTATTTTAAATAAACAGTAACAAAAGAACGAAAATCAAATTCCATCACTATTTTTATGGAACACGTTTTATAAGTATTTACTGATGATTTTTTTTTGTTCTTATTTATTAAATTGAAGTTATTGTTCTGTTGACAAAACCAGAATTAATTTTATGGATTGGTCATTTTTAATTTTGCTTTACGACTTTTTAGTCGAATTGATTATTTTTCTATTCTGAATAAAGTCGTTAGTCATCTCGACTATATTACAGCATTGACAGAAAGGATGTGTTTAAAAAGAGACGGTTTTGCCGTTTATATTTGTTTGTCATTATCTGTCATGTAATAGTCATGCAAATTATAAAATTTTGGACGTTATTTAATCCGCGGTCCGTAATTGTCTCTTCAAATAAAATATGACCCGAGTGCTTGTCTCGGTTTTTAAGTAGAAAGTTCCAAATACTATAAAACGTCATAAACATCTGCTTAGAGTTAGATTTTTATAGCTATAGCAAATTTATTCGGTATCTAGGATATATTATGGGTTCATACATGTTTTGAGATATTACCTCTCATCAGTGAGACTGATTGGATCAGCTCTAATTAGCATTATGCAAAATATCATTATGTTTTGCCACTACGATGGTAGTAAACTAGCCGGTTCTAGATGTTACATTGTTGTGTTTGACTGATGCATCTTGATTATGGGTTAAAATGAAACAGGAAAGTTAGTAAGGCTTTTAGTTATGTAACCAAATGTGATAAAGTTTGAATCGTACTTTTTTTATTATACCTACAAGATGGTTGTTCTATTTAATATATTAAAAAATGTTTAATAAAAAAATCAAGATCTGTAATTATGTAAATTGCCTTTGTGACATAAGAAATATATTTACTATTTATTCAATATGGGTAAGGATTTACATAATGTTTATGGTAATAATAATTTAAATAGACACTACAGAATTTGTTTATCAGATAAATGTCTGGTTTTTGTTTGACTTTTATTTCGATTTTGTACTTTGTAGTAATGACGATGATCTAGACGATGAAGATACGAATGAAGAGTGTAGCTTAAAATCGAAAAATCGTGACGCTTCGGAAGCGAATTCAGAAGCTGCAGAACCTTCACCAGGTCCATCAGCATCTTCTGAAACGCAGCCAGCAGACGGCGAGGAACGAGATGAGGTATCTGATGATAAACCGTCATGGCCTACAATTACAGACCTCAATACAAGGTTAAGACGCGTTATCACATCATATCAGCGTAATTATAGAAAAGAAGAGCAAAAACTCGCCGCCGCCAAGACGAAGGTAAGTTTTTTTTCATTCTTTTTTCTTCTTTTCTATTAAATTCATATTATAAAAAGCATAATTTCAATGAATTGTTTGATGCTTGATCCCCTTTTGAGGTCAAGATTTTTTTTTATTCTTTCCAAATACTTTTTTTTCTAAATGTGCTTATGCGCTTGTGTACATAAATGTAGATTTTTGTCATAAACATGTATGATTTTATTCCTTTTTTGAATTTTTTTTTGAATTTTTTTTTCGCTACAAATTTGATTTGTTGCAAAAAAAAAATTGTTCATCTACCATTTTATTGTGCACACGCATGAAAGCGTGCTGGCTGTTCGGGTAGTATGTAGTATGCACTGTGCAGCCCTCGATAGAGCCTGCCCTCTCCTCCCCTTTGGCTGCCCTGGCTCAGGTGTCTCAACAGTTTGACGTACGGGACGCGGCCGCCCTCGGCCTACAAGGATGGGATCTTCAGCAACTTGCCCTTTATTTGTTGGTTAGTATCAAACAAATTTCTTTCTTTTTTTAATTTTCATACTATTAGTCTGCTGTTATTTTTGTTAGACAGATAGCTAGATAGTAATTTTATTAAATTAGATGAAAAAATGCAGTTTTTTTTTTTGGTATTACCAAAGACAGGATGAATTGTGTTGAAATTTTCCAATACAATATAACTGAAAATCATAGCACTATTGAGTAATGAGTTGATTTGTAATTTTTTTTCCGGCTCGAAGGACAATATTGTTAATGCGTACAAGAAAATAATAGAGACAGCTTGTTATTTAGAGCTATTAACATGACTTTCTAAGTGTGCAGTTTGTCTATGACCTGCTAAATGATAGGATTTTGTTATAATAGCGACTTTGCATTTTTGACAGTTGCGGCTGTCACTTTAACATTAGTTATTTCTCAGTGGCGCCATCTACTGTGTTTTGATGTAGACCGTTAACATGCATATCTCATTGAGCAGGCCATGATTTGGTCTCTTAACTATCATTTATGAGTGAATGAAGCAAAAAACTGACAAGGCTGAGTAAGTCGGTGATGCAACCTGTCAGTTGTCAATCGTCTTTATTATATAAAATTGGCGACACAGATGAGTACGAAGAGTTTTTTCTAATTAATGCTAAGAAGCTATAGTATTATGTTGGCGCTTATTTTGAATAAATATAGACATTTAACGAATCCATTATTGAAACTTTTTTTGATCTTTGATAAATTTATTTCGTAATTGGAAGTGTTTTTTTTTTTATTTATTAATATTTGCTATGGTATTTCTCTTCGAAACAATAGTGCTATGTTTTTTGGTTGTTTTTTTAGGGTAGTAACTTAAAAACTCATCAGAGAGTAAAGGTAAGATTTTAATTTTCATAACTCTAAATGTTTCCTTTGATGTTACTTCTATGTTATTATTATAAAATAAAAATGATTTACTATTAAGTAACATTATTATAATCTATTTTATATTGTTTATTATACGTTCGGAAAATTAATTTTTCGGATAATTGAATATTTAGTAATCGGTTTATTATTGTTTAATTTAGCTTTCGATCATTCTGTAAGCTGTATAAATTGATACTTACACTTTCAGAAGATGGAAAGACAAGGAAAACAAGCAATGGAACAAGCAATGCGAGATAGTAGAGATCGTGAGCGTACAACAATTGCGAAAAGATGGACAAAACGTGAAGAGGCTGACTTTTTTCGCGTTGCTTCATCATATGGTATAATTTATTATAGAAAAAAGAAATCATATGATTGGTCTAAATTCAAACAATTGGCAAAATTAGATAAGAAAGGTGATGATGAATTAACTGAGTATTATAAACATTTTGTTATGATGTGTAAGAAACAAACAGCTGTGGGTTCAGATGATTCTAGTTATGATACAACTATTGAACATATTAGTGAAGAAAAAGCACGACGTACATTAGAACGCTTAGAATTATTATCGAGAATTCGAGAGGAAATTGTACCACATCAGAAGTTGGATGAACGACTTAAAGTTTGCCTTACGTCAGCCGATATGCCGGATTGGTGGATTGCCGGAAAGCATGATAAAGATCTACTTCTTGGAGTTGCAAAGTATATTCCTAAACTCATAAAATTATCTATACTTAATAATTTAAATCTTTTTTTTTAGACACGGCTTGGGACGTACAGATTATTATCTTCTAAACGATCCACAATTATGTTTTCAAGAAATTCTTCGTAAAAAAGTGAATTCAGAGGTAATTTCGACAGAAGCAAAGGATGCTATTAAATTGGAGAGTCATGAGGATATTCTTAAATTTGATAAAAATGAAATTTTGGTAAAGCTTGAAAAAGGTGAAGGTACATTAAAAATTGAAAAAGTTGCGGTAAAAAAAGAAAGTGTTGATGAAACTAGTGATAAAGAAAAAAAGGTGGAAGATAGTAAAGTAGAATTAACAATAGTAAAAAATGAAAATGAAGAGAAAACAAAAGAGGAATTAGAAGAAAATATAAGTGGTGAACAAAAAGATGATGATTCTACAGAAAAACAAGAAACAAATGAAGATAATATTGATGATGTGAAAGTAGCAGAAGCTAAAAATGAAGTAAAACCAGAAGAAAAGAGTGAAGCAGCAGCTGAAACTCAATTGACGAATGAAGATGAAAGTAAAACAACGAGCGAAGCAAAACCACTTGAAGAGGAGAAATCTGAAGTGAAACCAAAAGCCGATGAGGAATCAGATCTTTGTTCTAAGCAAGCTGCTGAGCTAAAGGCAATGTTTCCTGATTTGGAAGTGATTCAGCCTCTATCAAGACTATCTCAAGTAGATACATTTGTGCTACGAGATAAAGAAGGTACGGGTGCTCTTGATTTTAGTGAAACAACCGTAGCTCAATTATTTAATAATGCTGTTAAATGGCCGAAGGAATATGCGATACAAGTTCGTCTTCAGCATATAATCTATGCTGTAGAAACAAAAGAATGGCCAGCAACAAAAAATTTCTCTGCTTACGCTACTGGAATTGGAAATGAGTTTGATATTCCCGTTCATGAATTACCAAATGATCCACCAAAACGTGATTCATCAACTCCGATGTCTTTAAATGATCCAGATATGATGGTATCGATGAGCGAAAGAAGTCATTTCAATAAGAAACGTAAACGACATATTGCGATTGATGTCGAAACTGAACGTGCTAAATTACATGCTTTGCTAAATAGTAGTCATGTAACGAATCCTAAACATGGTCTTGCATCTTGGGATGAAGATTCGGAAGATTCAAGACGTTCTACGCCAGTACAAGGCAATTTACAACCACCACCCGCTCATCAACAAACGACTTCATCAAGGCTCATGACTAGCATGCCGCCGTATGATAAATATGGACCGAAAACGATTGGACAAACTACTGTAATACCAGGAACTAGTAGTACTTTAACGCCGATTGACTTAAGTTCCAGGTAAGTTCAATAATTTATTCAATAATTAATCTAAATTTGGTGACAACGAATGAAATCATGGTCCTTTTTACATGTTAATTTCTTTAAAATGAGAAGTATCTCTGTATACAATCAATAGATGGCGTTGCTGTTAGCATATTGCTTAAATGTAGTATAATTGAGTGTTTTCGCTGGTACATTGACATCTGTTTTGTAATTCATGATTAGAATATAAATTTGGGTTCACTGTAATTACCATATATTTTTTTTCCAATCTAATTTATTTGGTCCAAGCTATTTATTTTATCATTACTTTGACAAGATTACTACAAAAAATGTTTATTATTTGAATGAAACAATGGATTATCTAATTTGGGTTTATATTTATTTTAGTCAAAATTAGAGTGTTGGGAAATTGCAAATGTTCATCATAGAAGATAGTAACGGGTGTTTTTTAAAATTTGGCGTCATAGATCGTTTGGGTTAAGAGCGAAGACCACTCTTGAAACGTTTCTTTTCAAACAAAAGAAAAATTATTAAAATCGGTCTATAAATAAACTGACATAATATAATTGCAAACTGACTCACTCTGTATATTGAAATAGTGGACATATCGTCTCCATGGATAAAATAGCACTGGTACTGCACTTCACAATAATTATCACGACGAAACACGAAAATTAATAATTAAAGCATTTTTTATTTTATTATCACACAAAAATATCCGTTGCAAAGGGCACGACGGCGTAAACTAAACTAACGTAGGTAATTTTTTTGAAAACAACAGAAAAACGTATTACATAAAGCTGCAAAAAAGTTGATAACAAATTAAACAAAAGAATTGTTTTTTTTTTTAATAAAAAAGATGAATTATCTAATCAAGGAAATAATTTAAATCTACATATTATACTGATTGAAAGGAAAAAACCTAAAATAAATTATTATCTTATACAAACAAAAAAATTTTTTTTTTATATATACTTTTCATGAGTCAAAAGTACCTAAATTTGAAATTTTTCGAACTTTTAAAATTTATATCTCCAAAATTATCAATTTTATCAGAAATCATAGAATCTTTTTTATTTAAATTTTAATAAAAAATATATAAAAAAAATGTCTAGTTAAAAAATAACAATTTTTTGCAATCGCTTCCGAACATCCTCCAGATGTTATGTTTTTGGCCGCACGACGACCACTTTCGGCTAGCCTAAAAAATTTGTAAAAATTTGGCTCGATGAAGATTCTGTAGAATACATTCATTCATTTAATAAATTTTTTGGTTTTTCTGCTTTGGAAAATGATTTCTGAGTTTTCTTCCTTTGTTTTATAATCTCTTTTATCTATTATACTTTTCTATATAATATTTCTTTCTAGTCTATTGTTTCTTTTTTCATTGCTCTCTCTTGTCATAGTTTCTATTGTTTCTGCTTTGCTTCCACATATTCTATATACACTTTCTTCTAGTATTTATTGTTCTTATCCTCATATCCACATCTATATTTTGTTGCTCTTTTCTTTATCTTTTGCCTCCTCTTCTTTTTTGAAGTATTCTACCGATGATATTCTCGCATTTATTATTATACTTTTAATTTTTGCTTTTTATCTTCTGTACGTTTTAGTTTGTTTCTGCAGACTCGCCATTTGTTACATTATTTCTATGCTTTTCTATTTCTTCAACTGTCTAGAGCTCTTGTATTCTTTTTTTCCTATTCTTTTTTTTAATCTTACTGCTATTTTTTGTTTTTATTCTTATCTTGTTATTTTTTGTTTCTTATAATCTTATGTTACTGGTGTTTTTTTTTATAATTTTAGAACTTAATTTTCAGTTTCTTTTTTCGTTGTTTACACTATTTTATCATGTTTTTTTATAATTTCTTCTTTGTTTCCACACTCTGTACTTATGCACCATATGTTTCCTTATGTAAATTTTGCTAATATTTTTCTGTCTTTTTCTTACCTAAAGTAAAATGGCGATTATGTTCTCGTATTTGCTATTACTTATCGATTTTTTCTATTGTTTACATTGCTTGCCTTAACTTCTATTGCTTACCATAATTTTTTGACTTCCACTTTTCATTTTTGTTTTCTTAATGTTTTTTTTTGCACTTTTATCATTTTTTGTGCGTTTTCACTTTTGTTTTGTTTTTTGAAACTTGTGATTAATTTTTTTTGCGGTTTGTTTTTACTTTTTGTCTATTCATGCTTTGACGTTTCCTTTTATTATTTTTTTTTCATAAATAATTTTTGATCAAAAGCTAATGTTTTTTTTTTAATTAATATTAAAACATTTTGAATGTTGTATTTTTATTTTTTCTAATTTGTCTTTGAAAACTTTTTTCTTTTTTGTAATTTTTACTTGTTTTTCTATTCTTGCGTTCTATTATTATTTTCCCATTAATAGCTTGGCTTTTTGACTGAAAATTCACTTTTTGACTGGAAAGCTTTTTTAAAATTCCTAGTTACTATCATTACCTTATAGGCTTAATTTTTATTATAGTAGACTAAATGGAATAACGTAAGATGAACCTGACTCAATCTTTTAAAAAATTCTCAAAGTGTAATTAGGTTTAAAACCGATTTTGTCACGGTTTCGATACTTGTAAACATACAAGTGTAAGCTAAACTTGTCTGAAAGGTAAAAGTTGGTACATTGTTGGGCACTTAGCTTTCACAATAAAGGAAGAACAATATAACATTATTCAATTTTGACTATAGTTGACCGAGTCGCTCAGCTAAGACCTCATACAGTTTGATTGCATCTTTCGATTTTATTACGAATCTATTTAGGGTACAATAACCTCAATTTCTATATAAATATGTAGTGTCTCTTATTCGACTAGGATAAGGAGCTTCTTTGAATACAAGAAACTGTTGGTTTATTCACGATTTATTTTGCCTAATCATAAAGTTTTTATGAGGTCTTAACTGAGTGAGTCATATTCTGTTACTAATTCCTATTGTTTAGTATTCCAAAATCATCGGCTGATAAAATGATGGATATTCAAAATGAAGTTCAAGACTTTTCGATGCCTTCAAAGAAGCACAATCTAAGTAATAGTCCGAATATTATACCAAAAAGTGGTGGAAATAAACTAGATGATACATTATCAAAATTAATGAAACGAAAAAATTGCGTAAGTAGTATTTTTTGTTTTGTTTATTTTGGTTATTATTTTTTCGAATAATTACAGCCTGTTGAAGAGCCTGTTGTTGGTAAAGAGAAAAAACGTCGAAAACTTGATGAAATTGTTTTGGGCCTATCAGCAGCTAAAGAGCATTCATTATTTCCAGAAACTTCCAAAAAAGCACCTGTTACTCCTAGTGTTACTGTAACTCCTACATCAGCACCTGTAAGCTCCTCACACAGTCTCTCACAAAAACCTTTTACCATAACTGTAACATCAGTTCCTTCCACAGCTCCTTCATCTCGAAGTAGTTCGATACCAAATATCCTTCCATCATCTTTATCAAGCAGTAATGCAAAAGATAGTTTTACTTCTTTTCTGGCACAAGCGGAACAACAAAGTTTATTATTAAAGAAACAACAACAACAACAGCGAAAGAGTTATGAAGCTATGATTGCAGATATTGGAAAAAGTACCGATTATAGTTCAAAAGTAAATACTTATTCGCATGAAGCGAAAGTTAATAAATGGTTAGCGGAACAAAATGCTGCTTTAGCTGAACAACCTTTAGGCGCCGATTATCTATCGCCCAGACGACGACGTCCAAGAATTGATCCGACGCTATTAGATTGGAAAAAGTTGACAGGAGATGAGAATGTTTCCGTAATTAATAGAGTTTCTGGTAAGAAATTGACAGGACCTAAAGCACCAACTTTGAAACGATTAGGACAATGGTTAGTGGAGAATCCTATGTACGATATTGATCCGAAATGGGCTGATTTGGTAAAAGAACGTGGTAATTTAAGCCATGATTTGCAAAAACGTGTACCAGGTTCCAGTTCCAGTGCGGGTAGTAGTAATAGTTCGAAAAAGGCAAATGTTCCAGGAAGACCACCTCTACTGTCAAGCCCTACAGGTTCCACCTCAAGTGTTAGCTCAGCTAACATTAATACTTCAATTCCATCAACTCTATCATTCCCTACACTAAGTGCTAGCGGTCTCAATTCAAATCTTTTATCAGGTTTATCAGGTTTGGGTCAATTTGATCCAAAAAATCCATTACTGATGCCTTTTGCTGGTATTCCAAATATGAACGCTTTAAGTTCAATGGGCGGTTTAGGGAATTTAACAAATATGAATTTATTTGCAAATTTGGCTGGATTGGGTTTGCCTGGATTTGCTGGAATGGATGCAGCTAGTTTAGGTGCTGAAACAAAAACATCGACAGCGAGTAAAAGTACTAGTAATAGTAGTAATACAAAATCGCAAAAACCTCAAGAGGCTCATAGTAGCAGTAAAGCTCAATCATCAAATAATAGCAGCAGTAGCAGCTCAATTCCCACAACAAACCCATTTCCATTCTTCTTTCCAAACCCAAGTCTACTCTACACCCCTTTGGGTCTAGGAGGCTTACACCCATTTACAACAGGAATGTCTGCTGCTTATGATACCCTAGCACAACAATGTGGTTTATTAAATGGGGGCCTAAATGCAGCTGGGGCATCCCCTAACTCCGCTATGAAAACCAGCAAATCAGGAATGTCAAGCAGACCTAGTTCATCTTCTACCATAACCACAGCGGCATCATCGTCGAAACCAATGCGCAGTAGTAGTAGTAGTAATCGTGATGCACAATTACAACAATTACTTCTACCTCCAGATACACAAATTTTGGAAAGTATTTCAAAGGCGGCTAGTTCATTGGATGCGAATTTTAAACAAGCGAAAAGTGACAAGAAAGATGATAAACGTAGGGCTCTGGAGAGTTTAAGAGGAATGTTACCGCCGGAGTTTATATCTCCCGATAAATATAAAGAGAAGAAGGGGGGAATGCCTGGGTTATCTGATTTTACGAAATTGCTAGAAGCGCAAAGTGTTGGTCTGAGGAAGACTGAACATGTCCCTATCAAGGATATTATGGAAACACAAGGTAATTATTTTTAGTACATAATTTACGAATGCATAAATTATAATATTATACACCCTGTATATGCAAGCGGCACTAAACACCACTTTATTTATAAAGATGCAAAATATAAAAGTACAGCGTGATCAACAATGACTGTTTGAGTTGGCGACTCTTTTTAGAGACTTTTTTATATGCCTAGTTGCAACACTGGTAACCGAATACGCTTTTTTGACAAATATTTGACATAACACTCATTGGTTGTTGGTTATGTCGTTGCGACTAACGTTTCAACTTACATCTGTTAATGATGTTGTCAGTGTCAAAGATGTCACTCATCAACAACAGGAAGTGGTTGCAGTTGCATCATTTTAAAATGAAATGTAAGATTGCCAACTTAAACAGTCTTATTTGACCAAGCTGTATATTTTCATCAATTTACGATAATAATAGATTTTTTTGGCTAATTATAACATTTTCAAATCGCTCATTTTTCAGTAATTATGGTAGATGCGTTTGATTTCACAATCAATTTTGATTTCTGGCGACATATTTAATTAAACTTTCAACAAAAATCTCTTAATTAATTGTTGACAGATATACGTCAACTGTCAATACCAAGTATAACCAAATTTAGGCGTTCAAAATTGTTTTTGGAAATCTCTTTTAATTGCAAACATTGAAAAGATAATTTTTCTAAATAATTTATTGTTGACATGATTTGGCACTTTTTTTTTCTTTGTGAAGGTAAACCGCTTCTTGAAAACCTGCCTAAAGTAGAAAATTTGGAAGCAATTCCAGCAAAAAGGCCACGTGACGACTCATTAGAGATCAGTTCAGTGGAAGAGAATCCTCCAAAGAAAACAAAAGACAGTCCATCTCCAACGCCTCCTCCTCCCCCGGATAAAATCCCCCCCATTCAAGAGCAGCAAGGAGTCGACATCGAAAGTTTACTTCCTCCTTCAACCGTCGTTAAGACATTATGTGTAAACGTCGAAAAGCTTCAAGAGAAACCAAAAGACAAAAGTGAGGTGATCGAGGCGGCTGTAAGTAATAAGGAGAAAATAGTTGAGAAGCTAAATGTGTCGCCCACAAAGGATGTGGAAAAAAAGGGATTGGAGGAAAAGAAAAAGGAAGTTGCTGGAGCGGTGGGAGCGCCACCTGTAGTTGAGCCACCACCGGAAAGTCCGCCTAAGAAAAGCACAAAACGGACACGTGGTAAGCGGAAATCGGGGGAATTACCACCGATTGATCCGGAAGCGATTATTGAGAAGAAAAATTTGCGCTCGAGTGCAAGTCGGTCAGCTGCGGCTGCAGCTGCGCGCGCAGCGGCGGAGCAGGCTAGACAGCAAGCAGAGGCGGAGCAAGCCGCACAAAAACTGCAGCAGGACAGTAGTGAAAGTGCATAGAAGAAGATAATACCAAATGAAAAAAATAGAAGAAAAACGAAAAGACGAAGAAAAAGTGTTGTGTATAAAATTAAATAAGTGACTTTGTGAGTAGTATTTGGTGGACTGTGATAACAATGACGCAACTGATGAACTTGAAAAATTTGGAAAAAAAAGCTGCTTTCGCGTTTTGCTGCTTAATTGTTTTGGTGGGACTGATGATGAATAATTACGCTTCATTAAATAATATTGTATTCCCATTATAACAATGAATATTTTTTAGGTATTAATTATGCTAGTAAAAAAAAGCTTACAACTTTTGAGGAAAAAAAAATTGTAATCAAACTGTAATTGTATAAGATTTTTTCAAGAACTTGGTGACTCGAATGTAAAATAAAGTTGTCGGAAAATGGGAGGAGCACTGCGCTGGAAAGTTGATAAAACGTCCAGGCGAAAAGCCAAATTTATTTTTTATTTTATTATATACTTTCTTATGGTAGTATTGTACATTTATTTACTTTTTTTTGATTATTAAGGAGCAGGAATTTTATCAGCTTTTCCATCCAGTTCGGAATTCCGAGTTATTGTAATGATATTTTGACTTTTTTTACACTTTGTACATATGATAATATAATTTAGGGTTTTCAAGAATACGATGATGATGATTTTTTTAAAGCATAGTGTGAACAGTGTGTAAATAAACTTTAGTGTTCTTTTTTTAATTTCTTTTTTATTTAATCATAAATGATGTATGTTAAATAGTGGTATAAGTCTGATCGATATTTATTATTATAATTTCTTACAGTGTCGTCCCGACTACGTACGTATTTATTATCTCTTTTTTGTTTTCCTTTTATTTTTGAATCTGCATTTAAGTGACCGGCCGAATGCTATAGAATTTTTAGATCTGTTTCATCATATTCAACGTGTACAAGTATCATAGCATGGTAGCTCTCTCATTTATTGTTATAATGTTCATATAGATAATTAAAAAATATAATTGAAATTTATTACTTTTATTTATTTAAATTCTTTGATTGCATTAAAAGAAGTTAAATAGTCACATGAAGCCACGCATGTGCACGATGTTAAGTCGACCAGGGGAGAAACTTGCCGAATTAGAGCTTCTCAGTCACATGAGGTGGTTCTGTCAGCCTTGAAGGGAACTAAGCACATTTCCGTCCGCAATCCAGCCACTAAAAAAACAAAAAGGACAAAGAAAACAGCAAGCTTAATGAAACATTGTTTTATAATATAAAATTCTTGAACATATTTCAAAAAAAGAAAACTAACGCTATTACAAACGGATTTTAAAAAGTAAAAAGACGTAAGAAAAATAAAACAGATTCATAAGTTCACATTATAGTAAAACGTGTACAATTAAGACTCTTCTAAACATATTTTATTATATACAGTTTAAATTAACCGTAAATACACTCATTTATATAAAAAAAAACTGCAATTACACCAATTTTCTCTGACAAGGTGGCGCAAAAAGATGAGTCACTGTACGGTAGTACTACAGTTTAAGATAAAACCGATACACATTTATAGCATTGGTTCTAACTTAACTTCAATCATTGACAAATCAAGCATATGCCTCTGATACTTTTTATAAAAGTTGTGAGCAGTGGCAACTGTCTTAAAAAGAATAGTTGCCTTGCGCTGTGCCACATCCAAGCGAAGTTTCTGAAAGTACAACAACCAAATCTTAAACATTGGGAAAAGAAAAATCTATAAATAAATCACAGCATTTTTAAATCACAGATTGATCTCTAAAATCAATAAACAATACAGAAAAATCATTAAAAACCCACTCGCGGTCTTTGTACGCATAGGAGGAAAATCCATTTATTCAAACAAGGCCCAATGTTAAAGGTGCCAACCCCCTATAGCACATCTTAACATCGACTCGTAGCAATCAAAATAATACTAAATAACCAATTAGAAAAAAGTAAAATAAATAAGACAAGCTGCAAGTGACTCTATGTTTTGGAAAAATTGGATCGAATTGCAAAACTATTATTGAACTCATGTTACAAGTGTAGTGGATGAGACGGCGAGCACCAGTAGAATGGCCTTCGCAATCCCCCGATTTGACACCTCTTCCTTCAATCCAACGTTTCTGCCTTAACTCTTGACCGGCAGCTCCTAGCCTAATACTACGTTGTGAGTCACTTCTACAGCATTTTTATTTAGAAAAAGGGCGTGTCGAACGATGTTTCGCACTCCATCGGTAGAAGCGTCATCAGGACGGTTTTTAGACTTCCTTAAAAAGCAAATAAATAGGATCCAAAATCCCAAAAATTTTGATAGAACATAGGTACCATTACTCTCTCAGCTTATTTCTAGAAGAATTTCAAAAGATTAAGTAAAGGACAACGTGAACGATTTGAACGTAGGTGTGACGAAGACAGACAAATGGCAGGTGTAGCAACTTATCAATGAGAAATAGCCTCGGTGGGACAAAATTAATTGGGTAGTAGCACCGAAAGAGAGAAAATTTAAAAGTCTCAGCCTATCCGGAACCCAGCGATTCATACTACCCGAAAACCCCCGATGTGATCTGATCAAACGGTACAATTCTTGACTGGCCCCCTAACAGCTTACCTCCCGCTCTGGTCCAAGCACTAACATATGAGCCAAATTGGTTCATTTTCTATTAACTAATTATTTTTTGGAGTGTAAATGTTTTGACCTTCTATCCTGATTGGTATTCCACTTATGCAAAATCATGCAAACCCTCTTTCACATGATGGCCAACATAACAAAAGTTTAAGAAATAATGCTAGATAAACTGTATTTTTTACTATAGTTTATCGAATTTGAAGATTTGATTTACAGTTCAAATAAAGAGTGATGGCGAGCGATGATGAGAGTGCGCCGTAGGTGAAATTGGAACGACATCCCACCCTATAGCGACAATATCTGCGCGAGCTCACAAAGAAATAAATAAATAAAAAAAATCTTACCTGTATTTCCCCTATCCCTTGCGTCAAACTCTCAAGTTTCCTTTCATCGGTACTTGCAGATAGATTACTAATAGTGACAAGTCTCGTATTGAGGAAGTGCTTATCAGATTTTAGAACTTTTCGATTATTTAAAAAAGAAGAAAATTGCTCATCAACATTACCACCACCACCACCAATAGCACCCTTTGTAGGATCTTTAGCGCTCAAAGTGTTTGAGTCCTTTGAAAATGTTAAATTCGAAGAATCAACGCCAGGAGTAAGGGCATTAGCCCATGGAGAAATCACATGTTTTTTCTGAGGAAGAGGATTTTTCATCGTTACAACGCGATCTGTTCTAAACGCATTTGAAGATTGCGGCGTTGTTGGCGCGCTTGTTGATAAATTATTTTTAATTGTAAACGTTCGATTAGTGAAATCATCGGTGGGAATTATTGTTATATTCTCACGCGGACGATCAAATTTTGGCAATTTAGGCGCAGCCGGCTCAAATTTTGGCCTACAGATTGTCAGCGGCGGTACTTTAGGCGCAGAAAATACTCGCTGTAGAAAATTCGATTGATCAATCGATACTTGCTGAAAAACTGGTATTTGTTGTGTTCTTCGTTGTAGTTCTTGCTGATTTCTTAAACGTTCTTGTTGTTGTCTTCGTTGTTCCTCTTCATTTCGTAACCGCTCTTCCTCTTGTCTTTTCAAGAATTCTTCCTCCTCTTGTCGCTTACGCTGCTCTTCGGCCGCTACTTTCTTACGATTCTCTTCTTTACGACGCAAAACCTCTTCTCGTAGACGTTTTTGTTCTTCAATTTTTAAACGGTAAAGACGCATTTCCTCATCTTCCATAGATGACAAATTCGATTGAGATTTCTAGAAAAGGTAACTCAAAAATTAATGAAAACATTACAATTATTAGTATTCAAACTTCAAAAGTCTGTCTACTATCATTTAGTAAAATAATACACAAAAAGAAATAACAATACATTTCAATAATACACATGATAAATCAAAAAATTTTCAAATCTTTAACATTATTTAAAAAAACTATTCAATTCAGCTTTTAGATAATCTACAACTTTAGAACACTCTACAAAAAAAATCTATCAAAATTAAATCGCACGATCTTGGCCACCAATTTGTGTCACCGCAATTACCACATATCCATACCCAAAATTACTGTTGATATAAATGCCAATTACAAAGTAGGTCCAATATTGCAAATAGTCAACTGCAAGCTCTTTACTTTTTATAATATTGATTCAAAGAGTCTAAGTACAAAAAGTGTTGCCTTTTTTTATATAGTGTTATTCTATAGAATGTAAGTTAAACTGCCATATGGTAAAGTGCAAAAAACACCAATAAGCCTGTGTAGACCGCAAAACAATTCAGACAAGTCTATAATCGGTCAGCGGCGTGCCATACTTTGTTTTGTAATTTTTTCCAAAAGTGTTTTTGTTAATACTAAATAATGTGGTAAAACAAAATTATAGCCGTTTCCTCATTTGAGAGCGCAAATGAAACGCCACTGGTGTCAAATCATCACTTGCTTAATTGGTGATCTCCCTCGCATCATATTCCACACATGTTCAATGAGGTTTAAATCAGGAGCCTTGGAGGATATGGCAAATTATTTATTTTAGTTGCTGTCATTGCTTCACATAAACAGTACAGGTGACCAACTAATATAAGTGATATTCCCCCAGATTATTAATCAAATAATGACATCGGAAAGTCATTTTTACGCCTCTTTCCACCTTGTCTTTCTAATTCAGTCTTGCCTGCCCAAGCAAAAACGCGAATAATCGGTGAATACTATCTTATGCCATTATTGACGTCATTGCCCATCTCTAATCTTTGGTGACAAAGTTAAGCTTTTAATGGAAAAATCAAATAGCAATGGAAAAAAATTGCAAAAAACCTGGCAATAACCTCAACTGATAATCTTTGAAGCAGCGTAGTAATAATACAAAAAGATTTTAAAACTATAATAATTTATAAATCCAGACAAATTGCTATGCTTCCGGGACAATTTGACGTTGAACTGTGAAACCTTATTTTTGCCAAACCTTCAATGATTCAGTATTCGTGTATAAAAAAATGTAGGTTATGTAGAAATGTCAAAATAATCTTGAACTTGACGCGGACATGGTCAAGCTTTTTTAATCTCTCGGTACATCTTCTTCAAGTTTTTTTATATTCAAGCTCCATCTAGTGGTAAAATTTTAAACTGACTGCTTCATGCTCTTAAAAGTATAGATAGAGCTAGTTGTTGCTTAAACACCAAAGAAAAAACTATAACTAAATTTGACAGATGCTAATATCACATCTGCTCTTTCAGAGAAAACAGCTGAATAAATAAATTATTATCAACTACACAAAATTTGGTTTTCTTAAAGCCTAAGAATTGTCCAGATTTTGATCCCGGAAATTTTTTAAAATGTAAATAATTCCGCTAAATACCACTTTGAAACTGCAGCTCAGAAGAATCAGTATTTTTTCATCATTCGTTTGTTGAAAAATTGCAAAACCAGCCCAAATTGTTAAGAAAAACTAAAAAATTTTTTTCTATGTGCTGACTTAAGTAGGTCAACACCTGTTCAAGTGCTGCAGCAAGAGCAGAGATCGTCGCAAACTCCAGTAAAAAAACCAACAGTATTCAGCCACTAAGAAGGCTGCGGAAGATCGTCTTCAAAAGACAGTTTCAAATAATCGTAAAAAAATACTTTCTTCGCCAAAACAAGAAAAAGCAGACCAAATTCATGTGGTTCACTTGTTTTATATATTTGTGTTATTCAAATGACACTATCTAGTGACTTTATTAAAGTCCCCAAATTATATACACTACGATCATTTTAAACTGCCGCATGCCAATATACAGGCTCTCAAATGTCACTTGATCCTAACCTACAAATTACTTGGAGCTCGTTGTAAGTTTTTTATAATTTTAATTTACATCAAGCACTTTATTTAAAATAATAAAGGTTATGTTGACTTGTCATTAATGTCAAATGTCAGACTTGCAATTCTCGTTTGTATTTGTATAAGCCAATTGAAAATAGACACTATAATAGTAAAAGTGCTCTATATAAACCACAAAAAATTGACTGTAATTATCTTTATTTTATGTCATACCGGGTGACTTTTAATGATTGAAAACTATTTTCCACACTGGTAAGGAGACCCAGGCTTTGTACAAATCAACAGTCTCCTGTTCCCTAGAGGAATTTATAAAGATACTTGAATTCTTTAGTTGGCAATGACACACGCAATGTGACAGCAAAATTCAACGCAAATGTCAAAAATGTCTTTACATTCTGTTGCTTTATGACATAATCTAAATAAAAATTTTTGTCAAACAAGTGTTCCAACTAGGCAAATAAAAAAGTCGCTAAAAAGTGTTGCCAACTCAAACAGTCATTGTTAATCACACTGTATTATGGTATATCATTTTCATAATAAGTTACACCGGGTGATTTTTTAAATTCACGGCCCAGCTTTTTGAACGAAACAAATTCATCGAAAACGTATGGCGTAGCTTATGTCAACAAAGTTTGTACATAAGTATAAAACGTCGAGTGAACTTAACCGTACTTTTCAGTCGTGTACCTAATGTTACATTGAAATCACATTTTAAGCAAGAAAAACTCATAGCCGGTCATGATTTTGATATTTTATTTTCTCTATATTACTCTGTAAAATAAATTTATTTTAGTTTGACATATTAAGCTACGCCATACGTTTTCAATGAATTCATCTTGGCAAAAAAGTCATAATAGCCTGCTAGACCGTAAATTTAAAGCATCACCAGGTAGATGGCTCTTGGCCCTCTATACTAATTGCGAATAACTATAAAATAGGTAGAGAACAATCAAAAAGTTTTTCAGCAAAAACAAAATAGCCTTACCGCTACATTCTCAATTGGAGATCGATTTTCTTCAAACATTATTCTTTTATGAAGACCCTGCTCGTTATTTTTCGCAGAACCATAAAGACGATCTGACGATATAACCTGTAGGCGTGGCTTCTTGGCGGTGGCAAGAGTCACATTATCAGAGTGATAATTGGTTTCAACATTTTGTTTTTTATTATTAACATTTTTAATATTAATATTTTCAAATTCATAACTATTTCGTTTACTGGTTTCTATTTTGTTGTTATTATATTGATTTCTATAGTTTGATTCATTTCGTTTATTGTAGTCTGATTGGTGGTTATTATCTTGATTTCTATAGTTTGATGAATAATAGTTATTTTGAGGTTGAGAGTAATCTGATTGAAAATTTTCATTTCTTCCCCGATATGAATTTGAGTATTGATCATTATATGATCGATTATTGTTATCAACCTGTAATCGATCATTTGATATATGCCGATTGGATTGATTCTGCACATCAGCCCCTCCATAAGTATTATAAGGAAGCTAAAATCAAAAGATATTGCTAAAATTACATACACAATATTATATAAAATTACTAACACACACAAAAAAGTCCCTAAAACATACCAAAAATATTATAATTTTCTAATGTTGGTATTAAACACAGTTGATTATAGGTTATAATTTTCAAATGTTGGTATTAAACACAATTTATGATAGGTTCATGCATCAACTAACACTAAAAATCAAATAACTTAAAAAATTAATCAAAACGTACACAATTTTTATCATTAAATCGACAATATTATTAGAAGATTTGATTGTGATTAATGTCACACCGAATCATAGACAGCGCGATATGTTTATTTTTGTACAATCCATGAAAAGTTATGTCTCTGAGCATCTCATGAAAGTGTAATGTATTCTGCAAATTTTGAAAACAGCCCTATTTTGTTCGAATAGAAAATTCATCAACTCAGGCCATTGCAACAACCGCTACACTTTCATGAGCTCGATCTACGTTTCTGACAACGAACATAGTGGGCAATTTGGTTTTAGGTGTATCCACCGGAATAGGCTATTGTGCGGCGCACGGTTGACAATAAAATATTTATTTCCTCAACGTCTCATAATGAAACTAATAAGATTATTAGCCAAACAAAGCACAAATTAGTGAAACACACAGCCATTTAGATAAAACTGACCTGATTATAATTAAATACGTAGAAATTTTCCCATTGTGTTGTTTGCTATATTATCAATTACAAATTCATTAAAACATTTCATTTTAGAATCAGTAATTTTTTACCTGTGTCTGTCCATAGACTGGAGCAGTAGGCTGTACTTGGCTTAAAGACGTCGAATGTGTTTGTTGAAATACAGGCGGATGCTCAAAAACATTCCGTTGAACAACAGGCAATGGTGCTTGGAAGTAATCATTTTGCTGCAGTGGCATATTCGAATTAAAGGTATTATTAGGAGTAACATCCGCAGAATTTCTTAAATGTGATACCAAATTTACTAAAGTGTTTTGAATACTGGGATTATTTGATGGAGTCGGTACTCCAGATGCCCAAGGTTGGATGTAATTGGCTGGCGGTTGGGAGTTGACATCCCATGCTAAACGAGCTGAAAAAAAAATTAATGTTTGTCATCATTTAAAAAATAGAATACTATGATAGCTGACTTTAGTCTGTCATTTTTGACGTTTGATGAACGCCATTTACTGGTTGGTTCTCATTTTAAGGTTATAATACTAACATGCTGCATATTATGTTACATAAACTGTTGGTAAAAAGCAGTAATCAATTCATGATAATAATTAAAAAAAAATGTAATTCATTAGTTCACTCAAGTCACGTAAGATGGCGCTTTTTGACAATTTATTTACACCGCCTATTTAATTAACTTACCGTTATCACTAACTGGAACTGTCCCTTTATATCTAGGATTGATTAAAACGGTCCCATTGCGTCGCTTTTGAAACTCACTTCTGGGTCTTGAATTAAAGGAACCTCGTCCCCCATTCCCGCCTCTCCAAGAATTATTAATTTTCCTCTCATTTCTCCTGCCATTTAAGTTCTTTTCATCTATATTAAAATATTATTAGTAGAGACAATTCTATGATTTCAATGGCAACTTACGAGACGTCAATGTCTTGGTAGTTGGTGGTGGCCTGTCCCAAGGTTTTGCGGATGAAATCTTTTTGCTGTTGACATTGTTAGTGGTCGTTGGAATAGGTTTTGGATTATTTTCCATACTTTTTGTCGGTTTATCCTTGGTTCTAGTGGAATCGTCTACAAGCGACTTATCGAAGCGTTCCTCATCATCTAGGCCGAGCGTTAGAACGTCTTCTTCTTCATCATCATCATCGTCTTCGCCAAATCTTATCTTGGCCTCTTTACTATTTGTTGCTTCAGGAAAATCATCCTGAAGCAACTCTTCCTCCTGGTCATCATTTAAATCCAAATTGCAGTCCTCATAATCAAACTCATCTTCTGCGTTAAGCAAATCATCATCATTTCTAAAGCAAATACATAATAAAAATTTTTATTATTTGGCACTTTTTCATCATTCACTTACACTGTATTCATCTTCCCTAAATAATTATGGTAACAACATTAAACAATGTAAAGATTTTAAATCTTAACATTAAAATAAGAAAAACATGCGATGTTATCAAAATGGCGCTTTTCTGGTATGCCAAATGTCAACTGTCATTTTTTTTGCGCATGCGTGTCAAGCTAGGTAAATCCTAGATATTAAAAGTCCCTAATTAAATGCACGAGATTTTTCCTAAAGACCTGTTTACACTTTGTCATAAAGGTATTTTACGTTTTTTTTTGACATTAATATAATAATTGTAATATTATTACGAACTGATAAATTACACAATTCCTATATAACAGCGACCCAGTCAAACTGTCAAATTTCATTTGTTTTTTATGTTTATGTCATTTGGTCGCCACTGAGAGTAATCATCTGTCACATTCATTTTTAAGTGCAACTGTCACTTTTGGATTAGTTATTTCTCAGTGTATTCCCTTGTGTTATAGAGTAAGTCAATAAAAATACGATGGTACAAGTTGTAATTTTTATTCACAATTCTTATACAAAACTGATAAGGAAAATAATTTCAATAAGTTTAGATCAACAAAAGCTAAGTACCACAAAATTGAGTGACACTCCTACACCTCAATTATGCAAGAGCAAAACGTCCAAGCTCTCAGTTGTTAATCAAAACAGCTTCTAGAAAGTCTATCACATTTTATGTTTTCCTGTTCATTTTTCACCTCAGGGATCCATTTGTCGCCTGCGCACTGCTGTAAATCCCCATTGCGCAGTAGAAAAACGGACTAATTGCAGCCACTATCAGCCCAGCCCCGAGCATAGGTCTATACATCATCCAAGCGGTGGCAATGACAAACAACGACAAAGAGAAAGAAATGGCAAAATTGGTCAACGAGGTAGAATCATTAAGTACCAACTGGCGCAAAATCGCAATCCTGAAAACTAACAAAACATTTGCCACCCCAGATCTCACAAAAAAAATCTTGGGTGCCACATAGGAACAGGAAAAGTGGGTTGTTGAAAACAAACATTTTGGCTCCCATGTGTCATTCCCTATATTAAAATATACAGTTTCCATTAAAGATACTAAGGACGCAGAGGGTTGTGAATTTTAAAAATACCGCTTTGTAAAAATGAAATTTATAATTTGACAGTTTTCGCTTATTCTATGGTTCTCGCTGGTCATTAATGTGATTTGTCACCTGTCACTTAGAGTCGTCTGATACGTGTCCTTGAATGATCTATGTACAAAGTAAAAGAGGCGGCACACTTCCTACGCCAACTGCGTCCTTAGAATCATTTATAAAAACCCGTTACTACAAGTTTAGACAATAATAAAAAAAAATAGGAATACTTACATAAAATTCGCATTAACTTGGCGAGGCACACAGACGCAGCGTAAACAATAAACACACCAGCAGCGCGCAGCTTCCAAGTTTCCAAACGAACATCCGAATGCTCCAAATTAAACATTTGATTAATATTTAAGTCACCATACCTCAACAACACCAACTGATGACCCTTAGTGGACGTATATGGAACTAAAACGCCATCTTTTTGCATTGCCACTATAGAAACCTAATAAAATATATATGATTTAAACCTGGTAATACTTCTTTGACAAGGTGGCGCACCGTTTATATCCACATCAAACCCCGTCACTTTGTTATTTATAATTTTTAGCTTTGGGAACGATTTATTTGCCGGTAGGGGGCGCTGTAACCATTCATGTTCATTTTGACATAACATATCAAAAAAAACCCAAATGTCACTCATCACAAAATAATCAAATTTGAATTTTATTTTTGATTTCAGTGTTGGTGTCCTGTTGTTTCGCTTTTTTTAACTATTGAGTAAGTATAAATAGCAACTTTGTAATAGAAATTATGAATTGGCACAGCGCCCCCTACCGGCAAATGAATCGTTACTAAAGCAGTTTCTAAATAGTGTCGCTACTTTGTAAAGAAACAACGGGCTTTGATCCACATTCAAAACGTGGTTATCCACGCTGCGACACCGCAATTATAACCTACAATTTCGTTGACATAGCCAGCGTAGTAAAATTGTACTCTTATGTCACCAACTTCTGGGTTCCAAACATCATCACAGTGATAATAAATTCCCATGTGAAGCTTTACATCTTTTCTTTCTGGCCGTTCATCGCTTGTTACTTCTACCCAATCACTAAATTTCTCCTTTACGTCTTGATTTAGTGACAAATGTCCGATTCGGACAAAAGGAGAGATGTATGTGTGTGATTTCAAAGGTAGATCACTATTAAAAGAATATCATGTAGTACAGCTCGAATACTCTTAGAAAGGTACACCCGAGTCATGCATGGATGCGCTAACAGTACCGTTCCGCATCCAATGTAAATAATAGTTGTGCCTATACTTACGTGGGGTTGTGGTGACCATGTCTTATATAAAAACTGCTACTGTCAACTACTTTGTCCCTCCATTCTGTAACATAGTAGTAATCAGAGTTATCGTAACTTTGATCCAAGCCACTATCTGAATAATCTCTAGGCCTGCAAATAATATAAAGACAAATAAATTTGAAAAACTATAGAACATTTTAAAGAAAGATGTTGTAGGATTTTTGTCGTTTTATTTCGTAAAATCAGGTTATTTGATCGAAATAAAACCATTTTCACCGCGCATCTAGCACTCGACCGCCATTTTGAAAAATTACAGCGCCACCTGTAGTCAGTTTGCATTCCGAAAAGTCTGTCAGATAATCAACAAAATTTGTTCCAACCGATAAAAAAATAAAAAATATCTCAAATTGTAAGAAAAACCATAATTATACTTCTACGCTTTAGGCGCTAAATGTAGGCGTAAATTTTTCAATTCAAACCTGGTCATAACAATAGACGATCAGTAAATTATATTCTATATTTTTCAGAGGTACCTATTCTATGTTGTAAACTCTATGGTTGTCAACCATTAATAATAGTATGTCAAATAAAGCAATATTTTTAGGTTATAATTTAAATAAAATTTAAAAACGATTTTTTAGAACCAGATGAACGATTATCATTTCCATTAAAGAATAGTACAAAAATTTCAAGTTCTTTTTTGATAATAAAATAATAGCATAATCCAAAAACTGGATTACAATTAAAATGTGATCCTAAATTTCACTTTTAAATGCTACAACTGCAACCACTTCCTGTTGTTGACAGATGACATGATTGACAGATGTCAATTAAAAAGTTAATCGATGTGACATAATTTAAATTTATTTTTATGAGTTTTATGTCAAATATTTGACAAACAAGCGTATCCGGTTACAGTGTTGCAACTAGGCAAAAAAAATCTGAAAAGTGTTGCCAACTCAAACCGTCATTGTTGACCACGCTGTACTTAAGATCGCTCTTAAACGCCAAAAAAATAGCGCAGATTTCTGAGCTTAATTAAGGTCACTAAATTTTAGCTTATCACACTTAGCGCCATTAGAAAATGACACATCCATCGTTAGCAAAAGATAGAAAATGCATATTTCTTAAGTGAGAGAGACAAAAAAGACAGCAGTTTAATTAGAAAATTTTGATTGCCAAAATGACAGCAATGTTTCAACGTCAAATAAACTAGGGTTATGCGTATATATGTCATCTTGACAGCTGATATTTTTTGACTGACATTACATAGTCAGTAATCTGACGTTAGGCTTCTTTCCAAACAAGACGTAACACCACAGATGAGTTATACCAGATCGCTCACTTAGAAAAGAAAGCTTAAAAAAGAGAGAGATAGAATATTAACCAGTTTAAAGGTCCAGCTGACGCATGACAGATCTATTTAAAAAATTAAATGTAGCCTACTGAAGGATGATTTTGACACATGTCAACTGAATTTTGCGATTGTGATATTCTGAGTTTAATTTTTACAGGATTTATCACTCCGTCCTCGTAATATGTGTCAAAGTTTTCAATTGTAATAGTCGTTTCTCGTTTTGGTATGATGTGTCAAGTAGCTCCAGGACGACACTTTTTGGCACCAGCGCATTTTCTGTAGTAATTCTGACAAAAAACTGCGCGCGGCAACACTGCTATTAACCAGTTTAAAGGGACAAGAGACGCCAAGGTCATAGAAACGATGCGCAAAACATCAAAGGTTTCGAGGCAAGTGAGCAATCTGGTATAATTAATCTGTGGTAACACACTAGATCAGTAATAAATTAAATGCAATTTTTAATATAATTCTAAAATGTCAATATCTATGGTTGTCAGCCATTGCTGATTGATGTCAAACAAACGCATTATTTTTAGGTTATAATTTAATTGCAATTTTAAAACGTGGTTTTTACAAATTAAAATGGCTAATAAAACCTTTATTTAATAATAGAGTAACACCAAAATTGCGTAATTTTTTTTAGAATAATAATTATTATTGTCATCGCTTTTAATCTAAAACTTTTTAAACTCTATGGTTGTCAACTATTGTTTATTAATATGCCAAATATGTAAATATGTATAATATGGATAAACAAAAAACCAAGAATTAAACCTAGTCATCATACTAGATTAGTAATAATTTATATTCAATTTTTAATGTAATTCAAGATGCATTCTTTTAAAACTATAGACTCTATGGTTGTCAACCATTTTTACTTTATGGCAAGAAAAAGAAATATTCTTAAGTTTATAATATAGATGCAATTTAAAAACGCTTTTTTTAGGAATTAAAATGCCTAATAGGCATTTGTAATTTTGATATAGTAATAATTGCAAAATTAAATTTTTTTTTGATAATTAGAAATGCCAAATTTTTAAATTCAATAATGATTATGCTTTAATTAAAATAATTCTCTGTTAAATGTTGTAAACTCTATGGCTGTCAATCATTGTTTATTAGTAATATGTCAAACCAAAACAATATTTTTAGGTTATAATATAAATTAAAAATGAATACAACTTAAAAACGCTCTTTTTAGGAAATAAAATGCCTAAATAGATACTTATGGATGTGGTATAGAAATAATTCCGAAATTTCTTGTATTTCTTTGTTGGGACGATAATAGTTGTCACTGGTTTTAAATTCAAAATTTGGCGCGAATTTTTAAATTTAAACCAGACTGGTCAAGTACATAAGCCAAGCAATAATTTATATTCTTTAATTATCTCTTAATTATTCTAAACTCTATGGTTGTCAACCATTATTAATAATATGTCAAATAAAAGTATTATTTTTAGGTTATAATATAAATAAAAATAAAAAACTTTTTTTTTACAAAAGAAAAAGCTTAAATAAACATTTATAATTTCGATAAAAGAGTAGTAGCAAAATTTCGATTATTTTTTGTTTGTTAATTAGGGCAATAATTGCATAATACAAAAACTAGATAAAAATTAGAATGTGATCAATGTAACTTTTTTTGACAGATGAGTTTACTTACGACCGTTCTTCTATCCATTGATACATTTGCACCCTTCGTCGCAATTTAACGGCCTGTATGGCAATTCCATACTCCGGTTCCGTGAGCGGCTCATCGATTAATAAGGGGCCTGTGATGTGCACCAGGTGCCCATCGAATTCGGGATTAATCCGTTCATAGGGATTCAGGGAAATCACTTGATTGTAGGCCTCGTCCAGGGAATGTGCATGATGCACTGCCCTCCCCTAATTCAAAAATTAGCAACAATCTGTTTTTAATTTTTTAAACTTACCTCATTCCATGTTAACAACCATACGCCCACCCCCAGCAGCCCCGCTCCGATAAGGGATGTGAGCCAGCTTTTTTGAAATTCTTGGGCGAGGGTGGAAGACGAAAAAGTGGAAGGCATTGCATTAAATCAAAAGCAATGTGGAACAAAAAACACGCATGCTCGCGTTTAGTATAAATTTCAGGGGTTGGAAAGTTGCTATTTTGTTAAATTTATTTAAGGGTGAGTTCACTAATAAATATTTGAAATAAAAAATACTAAAATCTGAGAAAATATAATATTTTTTTATGTAATTTTATGGATTTTCTCTAAAGGGGTGGTAATTTAAAGGTTAGGGTTGATAACCGAAATGTGGTTGTTGGAATATTGATTTTTATGAGGGTTTATTATAGGGGGTAATTTATTTTAAATGGCAAAAATATTTAACTATAACATAACAGTCCATTAATAACCATATTTAATGAGATTGCATTTAAAGCCTACAGAGGGAGCTGCTATTTCTACCTCACTTATATTAGTTGAAAACATCGAAAATTGAAAATAAGCAGCTGAAAAGTTGTTTAGTATAACCGCTGAATGCCCAGCAAGACCTGCAATGTTTTTATTTTTGCGAAAAACTAGTTTTTTCTTTTTTTAATTTTTTTATATTTTTTTTTTATTAAGTCTGTATTTGACTTAGTTTTCTTTTATTTTATTATTTTTAAAATTTTCTTTTGTTCTTTCTTTTCCTCTTCGCACATTTTACATATTTTCAAATTTTTTGTTGATGTTTTTTTTTATTTGTTGTCTTTTTGCTTTTGTTTGTTGATAATAATTATGATTTTTTTATATATATATGTATATATATTTTTTCTTGTTTCGGATTTATGAGCTCTTTCTATCTTTATTTCCTAAATTTTTTGTTTTATTTATGTTTTAATTTTTTTTTGCTTTAATTTTCTGCATTCTTTATTTGATTTTTCCTTATACATTTTTGTTGTTTTTTTTTTATATAATTAATTACAGCTTTATTTTCCAAATCCTCTTTTTTTATTATATTCTTTTTATGCTGTTTCTATTGTTATCAGTTTTTATTTTTATTATTATTTTTTGACTATTTGTAATTTTTTTTTGAATGTTGTATTTATTTTCTAGTGTTTTCAAGATAAAGACAAACTGGAGGTAAACAATATCACGTGATCAAGCTTGTTCAGCCAGCCAATCAACGCGCTTTCTGCTAGATCATGTGATGGTTCAGCCAATAGAAATTAATCACGTGATCTACATACATTTTTACATTGAAAATACTATAGCTTTTCTATCTTTGCTTTAAAACTTTAGTTTTTTATTTAAAGTTTTTCTTTTGTTTTCTTTTACTTGCAGATTGTGTATTGATGCTCTTATGTTTTTTTTTCAAAATTTCTTTCAAACGTTTTCAAATATTTTTCACTTTAAGTTTGGATTTTCTTTTATTTTTTTAATTTTTTTTTGTGATTCAGCGGTTTTTTTTTCACTTTTACTTTTATTTATTAAGTATTCCACTTCTTTTTTTTACTATTTTTTACATTCTCTCACGGATATGTACGTTTTTTTCTCCCTTTTTCTCTTTTTTTTAGCACATTCTACATATCTTTTTTACGTTTGAGGGCGATTAAAGTAAAAAAATCAAAAAAGTAAAAAAACCAAATTTAAACAAAAAACAAAAATTAAACTGACAGGAAGCAGAAGAAAAAAAATCTTTTTAATTTGACTTTACCTCAACACTTTTCTTCTTTTTTTTTTGTCTTTATTTGTCATATTATTTAAATTGTTTTTTTTTTAATTTTTTATATTTTTTTAAATAATTAAAAGTACTTTTTTTTTCGATTTTTAACACATTTTTCGAATTTGTTTTTTTTTTTAAATTAAAATATCCAACTTTTTATTGTTTTTTTCATTTTCTACTTTTACTCTGCTTAATGGTTCTGATCCAAATCTATTGTTTTTTTCTTTTAAAACTTTTTTCCTTAAAAAACTTTTTGACATTGGACTTTAATTTCCATTCTTTTTTTTTTGTATCTACTTTCAGTTTTTTTCTTTAGTACTCTTCGCTGAAAACTTTTTTTCCACTCTTTTTGTTTTTATTTATCCTTTTCTTTTTCACTTTTTTTGTATCATGCAGCACTTTAGTTACCTAGTTTTGTTTTTTTTCGGTTTTTTTTCTTTTTTCATTTTTTCTGTATGTATTGTTTCGATCTAGTAATGTTTTTTCTCATACTTTATCGTTTTATGTTTCAAACTTCTTTTTTATTATATTTTTGTTTTTTATTCTCTTACTATCGCTTTCTTTACTACACTTTTTTGTTTTTTTTTCTTCTACTTTTTTGTTTTTTTCTAAAACTATTTTTCCTTTTTTTTACTATTTTTTTCCGTTTCTTCTCTCTTTCTTCATTTTTTTGTTTGAGTTTTTATTTTTTTTTACGTTTTTTCGTGTTTTTATCAATTTTAATATTTTTATATAGCGTTTTTGTTTTATATTGTCTTCTAAATATTGTGATTTTTGGAATCTTTTTGCAAAGTTTTACAAAAATTTTTTTTTTCTTAATTTTGAGGTGAAGCATAAATTTTTTTAAAAAAGTTTTCTAAAAGTTTTTTTTACTTTTATTGTATTCTCTCTCATTTTCTAACGATCTTCTCTCTCTTTTTTTTTATTTTATTTAATTTTTTTAATAATTTTTTTTTACGTTTTTATTCTTAATGTTTCTCTTCTTATTTATTCCACACAATTTGATTTTTTTTATATTTATTATAACTCTATTTCATTCTTCTTCTATATCTAAATTTTACAATCTTGTTTTTCTCCTTCTCTCTCTTGTGATTTTTTACATCTCTTTTCTCTTTTTGTTACACCATTGTTTTTAGGCTAGTTAGACTTGATCAGTGATACTTGAGAGGTTAAGATAAATTTAACTAAATTTTTGGAAAAACTTTGAAAATCTATTTCTATCTCTTCAGATAGAAGATTAATAATTTTTTTTTTTTGGATTTTAGATCTAAAATAGCCATGAGGGCCTTGGTGGTATCAATATGGGTGTTTATCAATCTGGTTTTTTTTGGAATGTGCGGCTATATGTACTTGCTCTGGTCCCAATACTGGATGTACATGGATAAACAAACTGGAACCACAACCTCAACCTATGACCAGCAGATCTATTTCTACAATAGGGGTTACCTGCCCACGGAAATTAACAGAACCCAAAATGGCACCGATGGCAAACTTCGCATCAAACATAGCCTTAAAGACAACATCACCTACACCCTAATCAAAAATAGTCGACCCAGATTCCCAAATTTGCAAAAAAAAGATTTTGAATTGGACACCAAAAAGTTTATCTGTCAAAAAAATGACACCGGAAGCGAATGTTTGCGAAAATCAAAAGATTTTGAAGAAAATCTGCTGAAAGAGCTGAAGAGAGTTCTGGAAGATGAGGGGAATATTCTCAAAGTAGGGACTGAAAATCCCTATAACGTCACCTATGAGGGGTTAAGAAGCGATTTTGGCGGGAAAAGCCCAGAAGAGCTTTTGTGTGAAATGAAGAAAGTGAAGATTCGAACGTTGAAACGTGGCGATGTTCACAAAAACTTCAAAAAACTGAACGATTATCTGCCGAAACGTGGAGTTTTTGAAAATCGGAAGTTCAACAGCTGTGCCATTGTGGCAAGCGCAGGAGCCTTAAAAGACTCTGGCTTAGGAAAAGCTATAGGTAAGTCTTTTCATTTAGTATTTTTTTCAGTTTTTTACAACTTTTTTTATCGTCTTTGCTTTGTTTTTACACATTTTGCATAATCTTTCTTCTTTTTTTTGAAGAATTTATTTATTTTTGTTTGTTCTTATCTTTTTCAACTTTTTTTTGTTCTTAGATTTTTCTGTATCTGCTTGTTTCTTGTTACAAAAGTAAAAGCTTTTTGTTTGATTTTTTTTTATAATTTTATTAGTTTATCACTTTTTATATCTTATCTTGTTATTTCTTTTTTTTTATTATTTATTTTATTGTCTTTGCTTTGCTTAGACACATTTTGCATCAATATTTTATTTTTTTTAGCTTTTTTTTTGGTACTTCTATTTTTTATGTGTTCTATTATGCTTAGGAGGTATTCTATTTCTCTTTCTTTTTTATTTGATTTTTTGGTTTATCTTTTGTTTCTTTTTTCAGTTTTTTGGTTTTTTTTTATTATGTATTCTATTGTTTTTTTTTTATTTTATTTGTTCTATTACGTTTTGGACCTATTCTATTTCTCCTCTTTATTTAGTACTTTCTTCTACTTCCTTTCAGTTTTTTACAACATTTTCCATTATATGTTTTATTGTCTTTGCTTTGTTTTTAATAAACATTTTGCATAGTTTTTTCTTTTTTTTTTGAAGAATTTATCTTTTTCAACTTTTGTTTTTCTCAAATTTTTCGGTATCTGCTTATAGTACAAGTAAAAGCTTTTATTTGATATATATTTTTTTTAATTTTATTAGTTATCACTTATTTCATCTTTTCTTCAACTCTTTTGTTTTATATAGTTTTTTTGATTATTTATTTTTTTGTGTTTGTTTTGTTTAGACACATTTTGCATAGTCTTTCTTCTTTCTTCATCAATATTTATTTAGTTTCTTACATTTTTACATCAAAATTTAAAAAATTTTAAATTTTTTTTTTGGTACTTGAATTGAAATTTTTGTATGTGTTCTTTTTCTTTTCTTCATTTTGGTTAATCTTTTGTTTCTTCTTTCAGTTTTTTGTTTTTTTTTATTATGTGTTCTATTGTTTTGCGGTTTTTAGACACAATTGGCATAGTCTCCCTTCTCTCTTTTTTAGTATTTATTTTCTTTTCTACATTTTTACACTTAGATTTTGAATTTTTTATTTCTCAGGTACTTTTTTCTGTTATAATCTTCTTTCTGTATTACAAATATAAAAGTTTTATAAATGATAAGTTTTTTTCCTATTTTTTGACTTATTCTAAATCTCTTCTATCTTTGTTTAGTATTTTTTTCTAGTCTTTGTTTTTTTCTTTAAGTTATTTGTAGTTTTTTTATTATATGTTTTATTGTTTTTGCTTTGTTTCTGCACAAACTAGTCTTTCTTCTCTTTTTTTTAGTATTTATATAGTTCTCTACATTATTACATTAAAAACTTAAATTTGTTTCAGTTTTTTCTACTTTTTTTGTCACTTTTAGGTCTCCTGACGTTTTTTTTTTGTTATAATCTGTATCTACCTTGTTTCAAAATAATATGTTTGTTTTTCTGATTTTATTTGCTTTATTACGTTTTGATCCTATTCTATTTCTCTTTCTTTTTTATTTAATTTTTTTTTAGTTTTTTGTTTTTTTTTTCTGTTTTTTGTTTTTTTTTTTATTATATATTATATTGTTTTTGCTTTGTTTAAACATATTTTGCATAGTCTTTTTTTTCTTTTTTCAGTATTTGGTTCCTTTTATACTTTTTGAATTTTTTAATTTTTTAAATCTTTTTCAATTTTTTTTAGATATACTGAAATCTTTTCTGTTTTAATCTTCTATTTGTTTTTGTCTTGGTGCAAAAGTAAAAGCTTTTTAGCTGATAAGTTTTTTTTTTGATTTTTTTCGTAATATCACTTAATTGTTGTTTTTTTATTTTTTTTGCGTTTTTTGTTTAATATATTCTTCTAGCTGTTTTATTTTTTTTTCAGTTTTTGTTTTGTTTTTTACTTTGTTTTTACAAAGTTTGTATAGACTTTCTTCTTTCTTTGATACTATTTATTTTTCTTATACTTTTTTTATATAAATATATATCTTAATTTTGTTATTAATTTTTTTTTTTTTTGGTATATTGGCATTTTTTCCGTTGCAATTTTCCATAGAATTCTACGTTGTTATGAATTGTTTTGTTATGTTTTAATTAATTTTTTGTTATTTGTTTATTTTTGCTGCTTCTTCTCTTTTCTTTTCTATCAATTTAAATGTTTGTCTTTTTTTAATATTTTTGATTTTCTTAAAATTATTTATACTTTTTTATGCACACTTTTGCTTAAGTGTTTGTTTATATTATTTTATATATTAATGTTTTACTTTCTCTTTTTCTCTCTCAATTTAAGTGTTTTTTCTTTTTTTTAATTTTTTTTTACTTATTTTTGTTTGTTTTTTTAATATATGATTTTTGTTGCTAGATTTATTTCTTCTTTTTAATGCACTATTATGTCATGGTATTTCTTTATTAATATTATTATTCTATTAATAGGAATTTTGTTTTGTTGGCTTTTGTAGTGTTTTTTTCCTTCTGTTGTTTTTAAAAAAAAAACATTTTTAATATTTTGTTTAAAAGTTATTTAATAAGTTTTCTATCTATTGTTTCAGTGTTTCTCTTTGTTTAAGCACATTTTTTATAAAATTAATTTTTTTAAACATTGTTTGTTTTTTTTAATCTTGTTTTTTTTTACTTGTAGGGTTCTTTTGCTTCTTTATGTTGTATTTTATGTTTTATTTTAGTTTTTTTTTGCATTTTTTTATCTAATTTTGCAAAAAAATATTTTTTTAGTAAGTTATAAATTTTGTTTTTTTTTATCTGTTTATTTTGTAATTTTTGTTTATTTTTAAACGTTTAAGTGTTTCTCTCTTGCTTAGGCCTATTCTAAATAAACTTTGGTTTTTGTTTTTAAAAACATTCTGAATAAATTTGTTTTTTGTTTTCGAAAACAAAAAACAAAGTTTATTCAGAATGGGCTTAATAGAGAATCACTAAAACGTTTACAAATAAACAAAAATTACAGAATAAACAGATAAAAAAGAGCGAAATAAATAATTTACAAAAAAAATGCTAAAGAAGACTTGAGCATTGTTTTTATTTTTTTTGTTTTTTTTTATTTGTACTTACTTTTTAGGATTTTTTTTTTTTATTTTATATACTATTTATTTTTGTTTTTTAGGCGTTCGTTTTTGTTTCTTAAGCAATGCTTTTTTTTATTCAATTTCGAATTTTTTTTTATCAGGTGTTTTGCTATTGAACTGTTTGTGTTTTCTTCTTCTTTTAGTACATTTTGTTTTTTCTTATTTTTTTCTTTTTTTTATTTTTACTCTGTGTTTCTCAATTCGTTCCTTATTTTTGAATATTTTAGAATTTTCTTCTGTTTTTAACACATTCTATATAAATATTGTTGTGCTTTTTTTTTATTATTTTTTTGTTTACTTGTCGGGTTTTTGGGTTCTTTGTGTTCTCTATTTTAATATTTATTTGTAATTTTTAATTTTTCTTTATATAATTAATTTTTTAGAGTTTTTCAATTATAATATATTTTATTTTTTATTTGTTTACGTTTTGTTGTAATTCTGTGCCTCTTTGTATATATGTTTTTTGTATTGTTTTCTGATTTTTTTTTTATTTTTTCAGTTTTTAGTCTCTAGCTTTGATCTGGATTTTTTTCTTTCTATTATATTTTCTGTTATTTTCAGCTTTGCTATTATTATGTTTTTTTTTTATCTTTCATATGTCTTTCTTTGTGTGTTTCTAGTTATTTTATTTGATTTATTTTTTTTTTGTTCTTTTATTTTTTTTTGAGTTTTTCTATTTTAATGTTTAACTTTTTGCTTTTTTATAACTTTTTTTTTTATCTTTTTTTATTAGTTACAAATATACTTTAATTGTTTTGTTTTTTCTTCTTCTTCTTCTTCTTTTTTTTATATTTTTTCTGTCTTATTGGGCAATGAATACTCCTGAGAAGCAAAATGGCTTCTCAACTTATTTTTTTGCAATTTTTTTTTTATGATTATGTACTTTGGGCAAATTGAAGAAAAACTTTCAACTTTTTTTCTAGACTCCCACGACTTGGTACTTCGATTTAACCATGCCCCCACAAAAGGCTTTGAAGAAGACGTCGGAAGAAAGACAACGATTAGAGTTTTGAACTCCCAAGTGGTCACAAAAAAGGAGTTTAGATTTTTGGAATCGGAAATGTACAAAAATATTACAATTGTAGCCTGGGATCCAAGCAATTACAGAGTTTCTTTAGAAGAATGGCTGAAGAAACCCGAGCACAATTTATTTCCTCAGTATATTGAGTATAGAAAAATTAATGAAAAAGCCCGAATATTTTTGGTGGACCCACAGAGTTTGTGGGCCCTATGGGACTTTTTGCAGGGGAATTCTGTCAGTCGGTTGAGACGAAATCCGGTTTCTTCTGGATTTTTAGGTAAATACTCATTTTTCTTCAATATTTTGTGACAGATTGCATCAAAAAAGTGTGTCAAAATTGAATTTATAAAATAAAGTGAGGTTATGTAAAGCAAAAAAGAAACTTTTTTAGTTTTGCTACTACTTACTATGTATTTTGTTTTTGTTTTTTATTATTTTGTTTCTGATATCATTTTTATTCATTCTAATCGCTGTCTTTTTTTTTATTTAGCATTTTTTCGGTAATTTTTTTGCCTTTTTAAATGTTTTTTTAAAAAATTTGATATCTTTTTTACTTAGTTTATTGCTTTTTTCTGTTTTTTATTTCTAAATTTTTTTTTTGCTTATTGTTTTTTTTTCTATTTAATCATTCTATTTTGATCTTTATTTTTTAAATCATTTATTTTTTATTCTGCAAATTATTTTTTTTCTTTTTCTAACTTTAGCCACTTTTTTAAAACCACTAATTTTATACTTTTTTATTCTCTTTTGTCTAAACATTATTGTTTCAGTTTTATTTTCTATATCTCTTTTGTTTTATTTTATTAGTAAGTTTTTTGTTTTTTTTCATAATTTTTCTATTTGCAGTTTTTCTCACAATTCGTTGCTGATTTTTTTTGTATTTTGGTTTATGTCTCTATCTTCTTTTCACACATTCTACAAAGATTTTGTTTATTTTTTTTTGTTTTTTTTTCTTTACTTGTCAGGTTTTTTAGTTTTTTTTCTTTTATATTCAATTTGATCTTTTATTTCTGATTTTTTATTTAGCAAGTCACGACAAGATTTTTGCATATTTCAATTGTTTTTTTTTAAGCACATTCTACTAAGACTTTGTTTTTATTTTTCTGAAAGTATTATTTTTTTTTGATTTTTTCTTATATGTCTGCCAAAATTGAATTTATAAAATAAAGTGAGGTTATGTAAAACTAAAAAGAAACTTTTTTAGTTTTGCTACTCTTTTTCATGTATTTTGTTTTTGTTTTTTATTATTTCGTTTCTGATATCATTTTTATTCATTCTAATCGCTATCTTTGTTTTTATTTAGCATTTTTTCGGAAATTTTTTTGCCTTTTTGAATGTTTTTATAAAAAATTTGATAACTTTTTTACTTAGTTTATTGCTTTTTTCTGTTTTTTTTTTTGTAAATTTTTTTTCTGCTTATTATTTTTTTTTTCAATGTTTTTTTTCCATTTAATCATTCTATTTTAATCTTTTTTTTTTAAATCATTTATTTTTTATTCTGCAAATTATTTTTTTTCTTTTTCTAACTTTAGCCACTTTTTTAAAACCACTAATTTTATACTTTTTTATTCTCTTTTGTCTAAACATTAATGTTTCAGTTTTATTTTCTATATCTCTGTTGTTTTATTTTATTAGTAAGTTTTTTGTTTTTTTTATAATTTTTCTATTTGCAGTTCAAGTGGAGCATTTTGTTTTTCTTGTATTTTTATTTTTTAGTAAGTCATTTATCTCTCACAATTCGTTGCTTATTTTTTAGTATTTTAGTTTATGTTTCTATCTTCTTTCAACACATTCCACATAGATTTTGTTTTTTTTTGTTTTGATTTTTTTCTCTTTTATTTGTCAGGTTTTTTAGTTTTTTTTTCTTTTATACTGATTTTTTATTTAGCAAGTCACCACAAGATTTTTGCTTATTTCAATTGTTTTTCTCTTTTTTAAGCACATTCTACTAAGACTTTGTTTTTATTTTTGTGAAACCATTATTTTTTTTTTAATTTTTTCTTATATTTACTTGTAAGGTCTTTTACTTTTATTTGTTAATCTTCTGGATTTTTAGGTAAGCATTTTTAACAATTTTTTTATAATCTTAATAATAAAGTTAAAAAAACTGTTTTAGTTTTACTATTACATAAATTTTTCATTTGTTTTTTGTTAACAACTTTGTTTTTTTTTATTTATTTGTTTTTTGTTATTTTCATTTATTTGCTTTTCTGGTATATTTTTTTCTTTTTAACTGTCTTAGTTGATTTTTAAATTGTTTTTATTTTTATCTCTTTATTCTTTTTTTATTCAGCTTATTTTTTGTAATTTTTTTAATTGTTTTTTAAAATATTTAGTTTTTTTTTTATTTTATTTACTCTGTTGTTTTATTTTAATATTGGCTATTTTTTTTTTTTTAATTTTTTAGATTTTTTTTATAATTTTTCATCATTCCTATCAATACTACAATTCTTCGTTTGCTTTTTTTATTATCTTTTCTTATTTTTATCACTTTTTTTCTTCTTTTATTCTTGTATTTAAATTTTCTCCCATCAGTAGGTTGATATGTTTTTGTTTTTTTTTCTTTTTTGTTCGTTTTTAACCTGTTTTCTCTTTGGAGTAACATCATGCAGAAGTAAAAGAAAAATTAAATTTGACAAACAAATGTTTTTTGTTGATATTATATAAACATCAACTCTATATAATTGTATAAGCTCAATCGTTTTCATTGGTTGGCTTAGCAGCGTTTTGGCTAAAGCGTAACTCTGATTGGTTGCTTTCATTTAGAGATTTTTGAAAAAAAATTAAGTAGTAAAGTAGAATGGTTCTATGTATGAGCACAATCGTTCTCATTGGCTGGTAAAACACGCTTTGACTATCGACTTATTTTGATTGGTCAAGAATTTTAGAAAATTATAGAGCATCAAGGTTGAGTTTATGGAATAATCTGATCACATTGGCCAAAAAAATGCAGTGCCAATTGGTCAATTGGCTGATTGGAGTTTTTCATATATGGGATAAACCTTCTCATTGGCTCTTCTGTATAATTGTATAAGCTCAAACGTTTTCATTGATTGGCTTAGCAGCGTTTTGGCTAAAGCGTAACTCTGATTGGTTGCTTTCATTTACAAATTTTTGAAAAAAAATGAGGTTGTAAGGTAGAGTGGTTCCATGTATGAGCACAATCGTTCTCATTGGCTGGTAAAACACGCTTTGACTATCGACTTATTTTGATTGGTCAAGAATTTTAGAAAATTATAAAGCATCAAGGTTGAGTTTATGGAATAATCTGATCACATTGACCAAAAAAATGCAGTGCCAATGGGTCAATTAGCTGATTGGCTGATTGGAGTTTTTCATATATGGGATAAACCTTTCCATTGGCTCTTCTGTATAATTGTATAAGCTCAATCGTTTTCATTGGTTGACTTAGCAGCGTTTTGGCTAAAGCGTAACTCTGATTGGTTGCTTTCATTTACAAATTTTTGAAAAAAAATGAGGTTGTAAGGTAGAGTGGTTCCATGTATGAGCACAATCGTTCTCATTGGCTGGTAAAACACGCTTTGACTATCGACTTATTTTGATTGGTCAAGAATTTTAGAAAATTATAAAGCATCAAGGTTGAGTTTATGGAATAATCTGATCACATTGGCCAAAAAAATGCAGTGCCAATTGGTCAATTGGCTGATTGGCCGATAGGAGTTGTTTCATATATGGGATAAGCCTTCTCATTGGCTGCCATTCTTCAACTTTTTTTTTGGGTTTTTTAAACTCATAAGTTATTGAAGTTATAAAAGGTATAAAAAAAAAGTTAATAAATTATAATATTTTACGGTTTTTGATGAAAATATGGAAAAATGGTGGAGGTATTAATACGAAATATACAAAAAAAAATTTGTAAAATTATTCCAAGCCAGAATCAGAAATAACCTCGAGTAGCATTGATAATGGTTCAATTAATTAATTTATTAAATTAAGATAATTCAATTAGAAAAATTAAAACCTACGCTTTTTTCCTAAAATGTTTGTAAACAATTTCAGGATTTTCTATGAGATCACCAAATACTTGGATCTAGCAAAATTGCTAATTAGAAATATTTTAAGAATTGCAAATTAATTGAAAAATTACATACTGCATTTGTACAATTGGTCATTAATTAATTAATAATTATTTATTATAATTTTTCCTAAAGAAAAATTAATTAGGTTTTTCAAGATTCCGCAGTTTTGTGCGTCATTATGGCATAATTTGCAATTATTCACTATTTATTATTATTGTTATTGTTTACAAATTGTATTATAAACTTTAAGTATCTACTAAGTGTCACCAAAAAAACAAGTGAGACGCTTTTTACGCACTTTTGATTTTTTGGAATTTTTGTTACAATGCGGAAGTGGTTTATGATTGCCAAATTATGGTTTTTATTAATAAATGGTTTTCTTACGGAAACTATTGCAAATTATGCAATGGAAATAATTATTTATACTTTATAGTGATTGTGCAATTATTGTAGACATGTTTTGATGCATGTAATTGCTGTAAATATTGTTTTTTTGCATAGCCAATGGGCTACAAGAATGCCATCTATTTATTGTTTATTTATTCAATTTTTTCGTTAGTTTTTTGTTTAATCATCAAGAAAAACTTCAAGAACTGACAGCAAAACATGTAAAAAACATTAAAAAAAAGAAAACTCCAAAATATTAATTTTTTTGACAATCTACTTGATTTTTTTATGATAATTAGCAAGATTTAGTAAATTTTTGTTTTTTTTTTTGGTAATTGTAGCCCTATTTGATGTTTTTTTATTTATCTTTGGATAGCTTTTTTATAATAATATTTTATTATTTGTTTATTTTTATTTTGCTTTTTTTGTTAAGAGATTGTTATTTTTGTTTATTACTTTTTTGCTACTTTTTTCTCTGTAATAATTTTTTTATTAAAATTTTTAATTTTTTTTTTTCCATTTTCCGCCAATCAGATTAACCAATGCAAAATAATGAAATGGCCTGCTGGTAACCCAGACCTCAATCCATGTAAAGTTATTTGTCTAATAAAATGTGCAACTGTATAATTAGAGAAAGCGACATCTGTCGGAAAGTTATTTCTTTGTAAAAAGCTTAAATAGTAACCGTATTACAACGTTACAACCAATATTAGTCGGTTATTTAACCAACCAAGTTAAATTAATAACAATTAAAATAACGGCTACAACTGTCATTCATTAAATATTAACCGTCACTGTTGTAAAACAATATAAACATTAACAGTGTTTTAAATATTTAATAAAATAATTAAAGCTTTATTACAGTTATAATTTATAAATAACTTGTTAAATATCACAATTTTGTAACCGTTAATACTGAAATTTTATTACTAAGCTAATTTTGAACATTAATAAATTGTTATCAACTGTTAAACATTTAATCAGTTCATCGATAACATTGTTACACGTTAACTAGTCTGCAAAAAAATAAACTGTTAAAATAGCGTCACAACTGTCATTAGCTAACTATTAACCGTCACTGTTGTAGAACGTTATAAATATTAATAATATTTTAAATAATTAACAATATTATTTAAGCTGTATTGCAGTAGAAGTTTAGCGGTAACTATTTACTGGTAACTTGTTAAATATTAGAATTTTGTAACGGTTAATACTTAATTATCAACTTTCTCTGTTAGATAATCTAAACTTTTAATAAAATAATTTAAGCTAATTTTAAAAAGTAAATTGTTGAATATTAACTGTTAAACATTTAATCAGTTAATCGATAACATTGTTACACGGTAACTGGTCTTAAAAAAAGTGTTTTTCAACATATAATAGTTAATTATTTAAGATAAATTAATAATTAACTGATTTAACAATGCATAAACTATTAAAATAGGGTTACAACTGTTATTAACTAAATATTAACCGTTATTGTTGTAGAACGCTATAAATATTAATAATATTTTAAATATTTAACAATATTATTTAAGTTGTATTACAGTTAAAGTTTAGCAATAACTTGTTAAATATTAATTGTTACAGTTAAATACAGCAATTGTTAAATTATTACAGTTAAAATTTACTGGTAACTTGTTAAATACTAAAATTTTATAACGGTTAATACTTAATTATTAACTTTTTCTGTTAGATATTGTAAACATTTAATAAAATAATTCAAGCTTATTTTAAACAGTAAATTGTTGAATATTAACTGTTAAACATTCAATCAGTTAATCTATAAAATTGTTACACGTTAACCTGTCTGCTAAGAAAGTGTTTTATATTTATTAAATATTATTAACATGTAATAGTTAATTATTTAAGATAAATTAATAATTAACTAATTTAACAATGCATAAACAACTGTTATTAGCTAAATATTAACCGTTATCGTTATAGAACATTATAAATATTAATAACATTTTAAATATTTAACAATATTATTTAAGCTCTATTACAGCTGAAGTTAAGCGGTAACTTGTTAAATATTAATTGTTACAGTTAAATATAGCAATTGTTCAATTATTGCAGATAAAATTTACTGGTAACTTGTTAAATATTAAAATTTTGTAACGGCTAATACTTAAATATCAACACTTTTTGTTAGATATTTTAAACATTTAATAAAATAATTTAAGCTGATTTTAAGCAATAAATTGTGGAATATAACTGTTAAACATTTAATCAGTTAATTGATAAAATTGTTAGAAATTAACTGGTTTTTAAAAAAAGTGTTTCATATCTATTAAATGCTATTAATATATAATAGTTATATATTTAAGATAAATAAATTATTAACCAATTTAAAAGCATACACTATTAAAATAGGGTTACAACTGTTATTAACTAAATATTAACCGTCACTGTTGTAGAACGCTATAAATATTAATAATATTTTAAATATTTAACAATATTATTTAAGTTGTATTACAGTTAAAGTTTCGCAGTAACTTGTTAAATATTAATTGTTACAGTTAAATACAGCAATTGTTAAATTATTACAGTTAAAATTTACTGGTAACTTGTTAAATACTAAAATTTTATAACGGTTAATACTTAATTATTAACTTTTTCTGTTAGATATTGTAAACATTTAATAAAATAATTCAAGCTTATTTTAAACAGTAAATTGTTGAATATTAACTGTTAAACATTCAATCAGTTAATCTATAAAATTGTTACACGTTAACTTGTCTGCTAAGAAAGTGTTTTATATCTATTAAATACTATTAACATGTAATAGTTAATTATTTAAGATAAATTAATAACTAACTAATTTAACAATGCATAAACAACTGTTATTAGCTAAATATTAACCGTTATCGTTATAGAACATTATAAATATTAATAACATTTTAAATATTTAACAATATTATGTAAGCTCTATTACAGCTGAAGTTAAGCGGTAACTTGTTAAATATTAATTGTTACAGTTAAATATAGCAATTGTTTAATTATTGCAGTTGAAATTTACTGGTAACTTGTTAAATATTAAAATTTTGTAACGGTTGATACTTAAATATCAACACTTTTTGTTAGATATTTTAAACATTTAATAAAATAATTTAAGCTGATTTTAAACCGTAAATTGTTAAATATTAACTGTTAATTATTTAATCAGTAAATTGATAACATTTTTAGACGTTAACTGGTTCTCAAAAAAGGTGTTTTATACCTATTAAATGCTATTAATATATAATAGTTAATTATTTAAGATAAATAAATAATTAACCAGTTTAAAAATGCATACACTATTAAAATAGGGTTACAACTGTTATGAACTAAATATTAACCGTCACTGTTGTAGAACGTTATAAATATTAATAACATTTTAAATATTTAACAATATTACTGTATTACAGTTGAAGTTAAGCGGTAACTTGTTAAATATTAATTGTTACAGTTAAATACAGCAATTGTTAAATTATTACAGTTAAAATTTACTGGTAACTTGTTAAATATTAAAATTTTGTAACGGTTAATACTTAAATATCAACACTTTTTGTTAGATATTTTAAACATTTAATAAAATAATTTAAGCTGATTTTAAACAGTAAATTGTTGAATATTAACTGTTAAACATTTAATCAGTTAATTGATAAAATTGTTAGACGTTAACTGGTTCTCAAAAAAAGTGTTTTATATCTATTAAATGCTATAAATATATAATAGTTAATTATTTAAGATACATAAATAATTAATCAATTTAAAAAGGCATACACTATTAAAATAGGGTTACAACTGTTATTAACTAAATATTAACCGTCACTTTTATAGAACATTATAAATATTAATAACATTTTAAATATTTAACAATATTATTTAAGCTCTATTACAGTAAAAGTTTAGCGGTAACTTGTTAAATTTTAATTGTTACAGTTAAATACAGCAATTGTTTAATTATTACAGTTAAAATTCACTGGTAACTTGTTAAATATTGGAATTTTGTATCGGTTAATACTTGATTATCAACATTTTGGGCTAGATATTGTAAACATATAATAAAATAATTTAAGCTGATTTTAAACTGTAAATTGTTGAATATTAACGGTTAAACATTTAATCAGTTAATCGATGAAATTGTTACAAGTTAACTAGTCTGTTAAAAAAGTGTTATATATCTTTTAACTACTGTTAACATATAATAGTGTATTATTTAAGATAAATTAATAATTAAATAATTTAACAATGCATAAACAACTGTTATTAGCTAAATATTAACCGTCACCGTTGTAAAACGTTATAAACATTAACAATATTTTGAATATTTAATAAAATAATTAAAGCTTTATTACAGTTATAATTTATAAATAACTTGTTAAATATCACAATTTTGTAACCGTTAATACTGAAATGTTATTACTAAGCTGATTTTGAACATTAATAAATTGTTATCAACTGATAAACATTTAATCAGTTAATCGATAACATTGTTACACGTTAACTAGTCTGCAAAAAAATAAACTGTTAAAATAGCGTCACAACTGTCATTAGCTAAATATTAACCGTCACTGTTGTAGAACGTTATAAATATTAATAATATTTTAAATAATCAACAATATTATTTAAGCTGTATTGCAGTAGAAGTTTAGCGGTAACTATTTACAGGTAACTTGTTAAATATTAGAATTTTGTAACGGTTAATACTTAATTATCAACTTTCTCTGTTAGATATTCTAAACTATTCATAAAATAATTCAAGCTAATTTTAAAAAGTAAATTGTTGAATATTAACTGTTAAACATTCAATCAGTTAATCGATAACATTGTTACACGGTAACTGGTTTTAAAAAAAGTGTTTTTTAACATATAATAGTTAATTATTTAAGATAAATTAATAATTAATTAATTTAACAATGCATAAACAACTGTTATTAGCTAAATGTTAACCGTTATCGTTGAAGAACGTTTTAAATATTAACAACATTTTAAATATTTGACAATATTATTTAAGCTGTATTACAGTTGAAGTTTAACAGTAACTTGTTAAATATAAATTGTTACAGTTATATACAACAATTGTTAAATTATTACAGCTAAAATTTACTAATAACTTGTTAAATATTAAAATTTTGTAACGGTTAATACTTAAATATCAATACTTTTTGTTAGATATTTTAAACATTCAATAAAATAATTCAAGCTAATTTTAAACAGTAAATTGTTGAATATTAGCTGTTAAACATTTAATCAGTTGATCGATGAAATTGTTACAAGTTAACTAGTCTGTTAAAAAAGTGTTATATATCTTTTAACTACTGTTAACATATAATAGTGTATTATTTAAGATAAATTAATAATTAACTAATTTAACAATGCACAAACAACTGTTATTAGCTAAATATTAACCGTCACCGTTGTAAAACGCTATAAATATTAATAATATTTTAGTTGTTTAACAAAGTTATTTAAGCTGTATTACAGTTGAAGTTTAAGGGTAACTTGCTAAACATTTAAACTTTGTTAAATATTAACCGTCACAGTTAAATATTAACAGTATTTTGATTATTTAATAAAATAATTTAAGCCCGCTTTAAGCGGTAAATTTAAAATTTTTTTTTTTTTTGAAAATTATTATTTAATAGGAATTTCCGTTGATTAACAAAATAGTAAGTTAATCAATTAGTTAAAAATATTAACAAATAATAGTTAATTATAAAATTAATAATTAATTAATTTAACAGTTCATAAAATGATAAACCACCCTCACAACTGTCAAAAATTGATTATTAACCGTTAAAAACGTTATAAATATTAACAATAAGTCAAATGCTTTACAAAATAATTCGAGCCGTATTACAGTTAATTGAATAAATCATTAAAAAAAACTGAAATGTTTTTTATTATATTTTAAAAAAAATAAATACACTTCTGGAAGAAAACGGTTAACTATCTTTTTTTTTAATGGTTTTACCTATGCTTTACACTTATTTTCACATTTTTTTTTTAATTTGAAGCAATTGGATTGACCAAAATAGACCATTGGATTGGCCTGCCTGCTCTCTAGACCTCAGTCTGTCAGATTATTTTTTATTAAGGTGTATGTGACAATGTAAGAAAAAAATCTCAATAAATTAGTTGTCAACCCAGCTAGTAATATCTCTCTTTTTAATTTCTGGCAATGGCATAAGCCATTGAAATGACCCGCTCGTAGACCGGACCTCGGTCTATTAGATTTTTGGAGAGTTATATATCTAATAGCTCTAAAATCATTTTCTAAGTAACATCTGTGATCAGTTAATTCTCTTGACAGAGCAAACAATAAATAAAAATATTGCTTACAACAATGTGAACAATAACCTCAAAACAAATTATTGACATTAGAGCCATCTGTTGTCAGCTCTTCCATTTGAAGAATTTTTTTTATTTCTAATATGACTTGTTGGAAAGATGATTTTACAATAGAATCATATTTTTCTTAAATTCTTGTACCTATGATTATTACTTAATTTTTTCTCTTTTTTTATTAATTTTTGACAGATGGATTAGCCGATTTGTACTATTGAAATGGCCTGCCTGCAGCCCAGACCTCATTCTATCAGATTAAGTTTTATAATTATTTATCTAATTGAATACTTCTACAACTATATAAGAGAAAAAGTTGAAATTTTTTTTCCAACTTAGTGACATCTGTCGTCAGTTATTTACTTGAAAAAGCATAAAAAAAAGTTTTAGGTCTAATCTTACTTGAAATTATTAAATTTTCAGAAAGAAAGTATATTTTTTTTCAAATTTTTTCACTTATTGTTTGCACCTGTTTTTCATCAACTTCTGACAATTGGATTGACCGATGTAGACCATTAAAATGGCCCGCCTGCCGCCCAGACCTCGGTCTGTCCAAACAGTTTTTATAGAGTTATTGTTTGGCTTTTGCAAAAGTGTTTTATTGTTGTTTTTGGTTTTGTTTTTTTTTTCTGTATAAAATTTTCAAAAATTTTATTTTTTTAAAATTCAATTGCTACGTGATCTTTTGGCGGCAAAATCAAATGAGATTTTATTGATCAAATGGCAATGTACTTAAGAAAATCACAATATTTACGCGTGAACAGAAACTATTGTCAATAATAAAGTAAATAAAAAATATAAATAATGCAATTATGGCATCATAATATAAGAGGACCACTGTGATCGCAAAATAAATAATCTGATCTGAGCCGATCAGGTTATTTATCTTTCTTCCGGTGTTTGTTTGTTTTTTTGCATTTTCTAATCTTATTTGTTATATTTTTCCTCTTATAATATTTTCTAATAGCTCAAAATTTTTTATAATAATTATAAATAATAAATATTTTTATTTATTATTAAATATGATCAATTGAAAAAAAACTGTTAAACAATCCTCGGTTATTAAAAAAAAATAATACGACTACTAGATGCATTTTGAAAAAAATTGATTTATTGCGCAACTTATTTTTATTAAAATATTGTTTTCTTGTAAATATATTAAAAATATTGTTTAAAAAACAATTTTTAAAAAAGTACAAAAGTCTGAAGACCGATAGGTGTTTATCTATTTTATATTTATAAATATTTAATTAATGTTAATTGGCATCTAATGTATATTAGCTAATTTTTTTTAATTTATTGTCAAAAAAGTGCCAATTTGATACAATTTTTTCTTATTTTTTTAAGTATTTTTAAAAAACTGCAACTTTTGTAATTTGTTTTGGTTTTAATGTTTTTTTTTTAATTTTCAGTATAAAAAGTGATAATTTAATTTAATTTTTTCGATTTTTTATGACAAAAATAAAAAGTGAACATTTTTTACAATTTTGCCTTTTTTTTTCTCAATTCAATGTCAAAAAAACGCAAATTTAATTCAATTTTTTTGTTTTTTTTTAATTTCTTTTTTAAAAAGTGTAAATTTTGAAAGAATTTTTAGTTTTTTCGTTTTTTTTTTCAATTAAGAAAAGTGATTATTTGACTTAATTTTCTCGTTTTATTTTTTTTCAATTTAATGTCAAAAAAGTACAAATTTGGCACAATTTATTCGATTTTTTTAAAATTTTCTTGTAAAAACTGAACATTTTGTACAATTTTCTGTCTTTTTCTCAATTCAAAGTCAAAAAAACGCAAATTTGATACAATTTTTCTGTTTTTTTTTAAATTTCTTATTTAAGAAGTGTAAATTTTGTAAAATTATTTGGTTTTCTTGTTTTTTTTTTCGATTTAATGTCAAGAGAGTACAATTTTGGTACAGAATATTCGCTTTTTTCCTAATTTTCTGCCAAAAAGTGAACATTTTGTAGAATTTTCTGATTTTTTTCTTCTTAATTCAATGCCAAAAAAGCGCAAATTGGGTAGAATTTTTTTGTTTCTTTTTAAAAAACTGCACATTTTATGAAAAAATTTTGGTTTTTTTGTCATTCTTTAATTTTCAGTATAAAAAGTGATAATTTGTTTTAATTTTCTCGTTTGTTTTTTTCAATTTAATGTCAAGAAAGTACAAATTTGGTACAATTTATTCGATTTTTTTTTAATTTTCTACTAAAAATTAAACATTTTGTACAATTTTTTGTTTTTTTTTTCAATTCAATGTCGAAAAGCAAAATTTGATACAATTTTTTTGCTTTTTTTTTTGATTTCTTTTTAAAAAACTGCAAATTTTATAAAACATTTTGGTTTTTTTGTCATTCTTTAATTTTCAGTATAAAAAGTGATAATTTGTTTTAATTTTCTCGCTTTATTTTAAATTTAATGTCAAGAAAATACAAATTTGGGACAATATATTCGATTTTTTTTAATGTTTTACTAAAAAGTGAACATTTTGAACAATTTTCGGTCTTTTTCTCAATTCAAAGTCAAGAAAGCGCAAATTTGAATTTTTTTGTTTTTTTTTTTAATTTAATCTCAAGAAATATTCGTTTTTTTCTAATTTTCTAGCAAAAAGTGAACATTTTGTAAGATTTTCTGTTTTTTTTCTTCTTAATTTAATGTCAAAAAAGCGCAAATTGGGTAGAATTTTTTTGTTGTTGGTTTTTAATTTCTTTTTAAAAAACTGCAAATTTTATGAAAAAATTTTGGTTTTTTTGTCATTTTTAAATTTTCAGTATTAAAAGTGATAATTTGTTTTAATTTTCTTGTTTGTTTTTTTCAATTTAATGTCAAAAAAGTACAAATTTGGCACAATTTATTCGATTTTTTTTAATTTTCTTCTAAAAACTGAACATTTTGTACAATTTTCTGTCTTTTTCTCAATTCAAAGTCAAAAAAACGCAAATTTGATACAATTTTTCTGTTTTTTTTTAAATTTCTTATTTAAGAAGTGTAAATTTTGTAAAATTATTTGGTTTTCTTGTTTTTTTTTCAATTTAATGTCAAGAAAGTACAAATTTGTTACAGAATATTCGTTTTTTTTCTAATTTTCTTTATGAAAAAATTTTGGTTTTTTGCAATTTTTTAATTTTCAGGATAAAAAGTCATAATTTGTTTTAATTTTCTTGTTTTTTTTTTTAAATTTAATGTCAAGAAAGTACAAATTTGGTACAATATATTCCATTTTTTTTAAATTTTCTACTAAAAACTGAACATTTTGTCCAATTTTCGGTCTTTTTCTCAATTCAAAGTCAAAAAAGCGCAAATTTGATAGGAATTTTTTGTTTTTTTTAAATTTCTTAGTTAAAGAGTGTAAATTTTGTAAAATTATTTGGTTTTCTTGTTTTCTTTTTCAATTTAATGTCAAGAGAGTACAAATTTGGTACAGAATATTTGTTTTTTTTTTAATTTTCTACCAAAAAGTAAACATTTTGTAGAATTTTTTGTTTTTTTTTTCTTAATTCAATGTCAAAAAAGCGCAAATTTGATACAATTTTTATGTTTTTTTTTAAACTGCAAATTTTATAAAACGTTTTGGTTTTTTTGTCACTCTTTAATTTTCAGTATAAAAAGTGATAATTTGTTTAAATTTTCTCGTTTTTTTTTTTTTTAATTTAATGTCAAGAAAGTACATATTTAGTGCAGTATATTTGTTTTTCTTTAACATTTTATACCGTTTTCTGTTTTTTTTTCTTAATTCAATGTTAAAAAAACGCAAATTTAATACAATTTTTTTGTTTTTTTTAAATTTTTTTTTTAAAAAGTGTAAATTTTGTAAAATTTTTAGTTTTCTTATTTTTCTTTAATTTTTAGTATAAAAAGTTATAATTTGATTTAATTTTCTCGTTTTTTTTTTCAATTTAATGTGAAGAAAGTGCCAATTTGATACAATTTTTTTCTTATTTTTTTTTAAATTCTCTTATAAAAAACTGCAACTTTTCTAATTTTTTTTGCTTTTAATGATTTTTTTTAATTTTCAGTATAAAAATTGATAATTTAATCAATTTTTCTAATTTCCTACCAAAAAGTGCACTTTTTGTAGAATTTTCTGTTTTTTTTTTCCTAAATTTAGTGTCAAAAAAACGCAAATTTGATACATCTTTTTTGTTTTTTCTTTTTGTCAATTTAATGTCAAAAAAGTGCCCATTCGATACAATTTTCTCTTATTTTTTTAAAATTCTTTTTAAAAAATTAATCTGTAAAATTTTAATTATTTATAGATTAATTTTTTTATGTTTTTTATCAAAATATTGTTTTTTTTTTTTAATTTATTAAAGATATTGTTTCAAAAACAATTTTTACAAAGGTACAAAAGTCTGAAGACCGATAGGTGTTTATTTATTTTATATTTATAAATGTTTAATTAATGTTAATTGGCTAATTTACATCTAATGAGAATTTTACATGTTGTACTTTGTTTTTGTGGTAAACACACACACACACACACATGTTAAAAATTATTTTGACAAATTTCAGAAAAAAAAAACTAATAAATCAAAAAATTACAAATATTGGGTATAAGGGCTTAAAATACACTAAAATTTTTTTGTTTTGGGGCACTTTGTTCTCTTATTTTGTAACTTATTAGTTCACTGAAAGCGGGCTTAGCGAATCACCTTGACGTACTTTGTTTTTTTATTTAAATGAGGTATGTTTGATTTTTTTGTGTTTTTTATTGTTGTGTATGGTTTGGATTCGTTCAATTAATTTATAATTTTGTTTTTTAATTTGTTTAATGTTGTCAAATATTGTTTTATCTTATTTTATGTTGTTTATTTTAGTACTTTATTTTTTTCTTTACACTATTAGCATTTTCTCTCTTTCTTTTTATTGTTGTCTTTCACATTTCTTATATTTTTCTAGTTGTTATCTTTTTTGTAGTTTATTAAGATTTATATCATTATTATTCTGATGGTGTTTTTTTATTTTTTTTTATTATATTCTCACTCGTTTATTAACTTAAAATTTTTTGAGCTTTGCCACTTTTTTGAAGATTCTTTTGATTTGCGTTTGTCTATTTTCTGCTACTCTTTTGTTTGTTTTTCCATTTTTTTTGAATTTTTGTTGCAGGTCTGGCGATCTTGCTGCCAATCTGCAACTTTATCGACATTTTCGAGTACATTCCTTCAGCTCGGGCGACAAAACGCTGCCATTACTACGACCCCGAAGACAACCCGGCTTGCACCTTCGGGGTGTGGCACCCCCTCGCCGCCGAAAAGCTGCTCGTCCACCACCTGAACGTCAACGACGCCCATGGCGTCTTCCAGGATGGCTTTGCGAGGGTGAATGGATTTGCCAGCAAGCAGCACAGCTGCTGAGGGAGTTTTCGCTAAATTGAAGTGAATTGATGTCAATTAATCAGTCGTCGCGGTTTTTAATGAATCATTTCGTTTTTTTTTTTTTGGTCTATTTCCGTTTGGACAATCTTCTGTGCGACACTTGGGAGAGGTTCTGCGGTTGCTGAAACATCTGTTGAAGAGAGAAAGACGTTTTTTAGGAATAATTGCGGCCTGGGTTTAGCTGGAATGCGTTTGAGTGCAAAGTTTTGCAATTTTTAATGAAAAGTGTGATACATTATTATATAAACTTATAAATAGTAATAGTTAACTAATCTTAAGAGTTTAACAAAAAAACAAAACAAAACAACGCTAGAACATTTGTTATAGATAAATTTTAATTTAATTATTTATTTCAATAAATTGTTACAATTTTAATTGTGTTTTTGTTAGTAATGTCTCCAAAGAGACATTATCGAAAAACTAATAAAAAAACCGGACAAAAAATCAAAAAACTCAAGAAAACCAAAAAATTTTACAAAATTTGGACTTTTTAAACAAGAAATTAAAAAAAAAATCGAGAAAATTGTACCAAATTTGCGCTTTTTTGACATTGAATTAAGAAAAAAAAACCAAAAATTGTACATTGTTCACTTTTTGGTAGAAAACTAAAAAAAAAACAGAAATTTTTTACCAAATTTGCACTATTTTGACGTTAAATTAAAAAAAAAACAAGAAAATTAAATAAAATTATTACTTTTTTGACTGTAAATTAAAAAAAAAAAAAACGAGAAAACCAAATAATTTTACAAAATTTACACTTTCTAAACAAGAAATTAAAAAAAAACAGAAAAATTGTACCAAATTTGCGCTTTTTTGGCATCGAATTAAGAAAAAAAACCGAAAATTGCTCAAAATGCTCACTTTTTAGTAGAAAATTAAAAAGAAAACAAATATTTTTTTATCAATTTTGCGCTTTCTTGACATTTAATTAAAAAAAAAACGAGAAAATTAAATCAAAGTATTACTTTTTTTACTGGAAATTAAAAAAAAAACAAAAAAACAAACAATTTTACAAAATTTTCAATTTTCAAAAAAAAAATTAAAAAAAAACAAAAAAATTGTACCAAATTTGCGCTTTTTTGACATTGAATTAAGAAAAAAAAAACAAAAAATTGTACACATTGTTCACTTTTTAGTAGAAAATTAAAAAAAAAACAAATATTTGTTTACCAATCTTGCACTTTCTTGACATTTATTTTAAAAAAAAAACAAGAAAATTAAATCAAACTATTTTTTTTACTGGAAATTAAAAAAAACAAGAAAACCAAATAATTTTACAAAATTTACACTTTTTAAACAAGAATTAAAAAAAAAATTGTACCAAACTTGCGTTTTTTTAGCATTGAATTAAGAAAAAAAACAGAAAATTGTACAAAATGTTTACTTTTTGGTAGGAAATTTGAAAAAACGGATATATTGTACCAAATTTGCACTTTCTTGGCATTAAACTGGAAAAAAAGCGAAAAAATTAAATCAAATTATCACTCTTCTTACTGAAAATTAAAAAAAACAAAAAAACTAAACATTTTTGCAAAATTTACGCTTTTTTAAAAAAAAATTTAAAAAAACAAATAAATTGTATCAAATTTGCGCTTTTTGCCATTAAATTAATAAAAAAAAACAAAAAATTGTACACATTGTCTACTTTTTGATAAAAAATTAAAAAAAACAAATATTTTTTACTAAATTTGAGGAAAAAAACGAGAAAATTAAATCAAATTATTACTCTTTTTACTGCAAATTAAAAAAAAAACGAAAAAACCAAATAATTTTACAAAATTTACACTTTCTAAACAAGAAATTCAAAAAAAATAGAAAAATTGTACCAAAGTTGCGCTTTTTTGGCATCGAATTAAGAAAAAAAACCGAAAATTGTACAAAATGTTTACTTTTTAGTAAAAAATTAAAAAAAAATAGAATATATTGTATCAAATTTGCACTTTCTTGACATTAAACTAAAAAAAAAGCGAGAAAATTAAACCAAATTATCACTTTAAATCACTGAAAATTAAAAAAAAACATTTAAACCAAAAAAAATTACAAAAGTTGCAGTTTAAAAAAAAAAATAAAAAAATAAGAAAAAATTTTACCAAATATGCGTTTTTTTGACATTGAATTAACAAGAAGTAAACTGAAAATTGTATAATGTGTTCACTTTTCATACTTTTTATTTTTGTTATTAAATTAAAAAAAAAAACAAGAAAACCAAATAAACAAATATTTTTTACTAAATTTGACAAAAAAAACGAGAAAATTAAATCAAATTATTACTCTTTTTACTGCAAATTAAAAAAAAAACGAGAAAACCAAATAATTTTACAAAATTTACAGTTTCTAAACAAGAAATTCAAAAAAATAGAAAAATTGTACTAAATTTGCGCTTTTTTAGCATTGAATTAAGAAAAAAACAGAAAATTTTACAAAATGTTTATTTTTTGGTAGGAAATTAAAAAAACGGATATATTGTACTGAGTTTCCACTTTTTTGGCATTAAACTGAAAGAAAAACGAGAAAATTAAATCAAATTATCACTTTTTTTACTAAAAATTGAAAAAAAAATAAAAACTAGAATTTTTTACAAAATTTAGACTTTAAATTTAAAAGAAACAAAAAAAAATTTATCAAATTTGCGCTTTTTCGGCAATGAATTGAGAAAAAAAAGCAGAAAATTTTACAAAATGTTCACTTTTTGGTAGAAAATTCAAAAAACGAATACATTGTACCAAATTTGTACTTTCTTGACATTAAATTAAAAAAAAATCTAGAAAATTAAATCGAATTATCACTTTTTATACTAAAAATAAGAAAAACAGGAAAACCAATAATTTTTATAAAATTTGCACTTTTTTAAAAAAAAAATAAATTAAAAACAAAAAATCGGTAACAAATTTGCGCTCTTTTGACATTAAATTAAGAAAAAAAAACATAAAATTGTACACATTGTTCACTTTTTAGTAAAATTAAAAAGAAAACAAATATTTTCTTACTAATTTTGCACTTTCTTGGCATTTAATTAAAAAAAAACGAGAAAATTAAATCAAAGTATTACTTTTTTTACTGGAAATTAAAAAAAAAACAAAAAAACAAATAATTTTACAAAATTTTCAGTTTTTAAAAAAGAAATTAAAAAAAAACAAAAGATTTTTACCATATTGGCGCTCTTTTGGCTTTAAATTAAGAAAAAAAAATCAGAAAATTGTACAAAATGTTCACTTTTTGGTAAGAAAAAAAAAACGGATACATTGTACCAAATTTGCACTTTCTTGGCATTAAACTGAAAAAAAAGCTAGAAAATTAAATCAAATTATCACTTTTTATACTGAAAATAAAAAAAAGCAGGAAAACCAAAAATTTTTACAAAATTTGCACTTTTTCAAAATGAAAAAAAAAAAAAACAAAAAAATTGTAACAAGTTAGGGCTTTTTGACATTGAATTAAGAAAAAAAAAAACAAAAAATTGTAGAAAATGTTCACTTTTTTTTCTTTATCTTCTTGTCATTAAAGTATAAAAAAACGAGAAAATTAAATTAAATTATCACTTTTTATACTGAAAATTAAAAAAAAAACATTCACACCAAAGAAATTACAAAAGTTTTTAGTTTTTTAAAAAGAATTAAAAACAAAGAGAAAATTGTATCAAATTTGCACTTTCTTGACATTAAATTGAAAGAAAAAAACAAAGTAATCAAGTCAAATTATCATTTCTCTTACTAAAAATTAAAAAAAAACAAAAAATTTTTACAAAATTTACACTTTTTAAAAAAGAAATTTAGAAAAAACAAGAAATTTTTATCAAATTCGCGCTTTTTTGACATTGAATTGAGAAAAACAAACAAAAAATTCAACAAAATGTTCACTTTTAGCTAGGAAATTAGACGAAAAACAAATATACTGTACTAAATATGCACTTTCTTGACATTAAATTTAAAAAAGAAAAAAAAATTAAATCAAATTTTTTCTTTTTATTTTGACAATTAAAAAAAACAAGAAAACCAAAAAAATTTTAATAAATTGCACTTTTTCAAAAAGAAATTAAAAAAAAAACGAAAAATTTTTAACAAATATGTGCTTTTTGACATTAAATTAAGGAAAAAACAAAAAATTTTACAAAATTTTTACTTTTTGGTAGAGAATTGAAACAAAACGAATATATTGTACCAAATTTGCATTTTCTTGACATTAAATTGAAAAAAAAAGAATATTAAATCAAATTATCACTTTTATACTGAAATTAAAAAAAAAACATTAAAACCAAAAAAAATTACAAAAGTTGCAGTTTTTTAAAAAGAATTTTAAAAAATAAGAGAAAATTGTATCAAATTGGCACTTTCTTGACATTAAATTGAAAGAAAAAAATTAAATCAAATTATTACATTTTATGCTAAAAATTAAAAAAAACAAATTTTTTTTACAAAATTTGCACTTTTAAAACAAGAAATTAAAAAAAACCCAAATTTGCGCTTTTTTGACATTCAATTAAGAAGGAAAAAAAACAGAAAATTGTATAAAATGTTCAGTTCTTGAAAGAAAATTAAAAAAAAAAAACGGATATATTGTGCCGAATTTGCACTTTCGTGACATTAAATTAAAAAAAAAACTAAAAAATTAAATCAAATTATCACTTTTTATACTGAAAAAAAAACAACAAGAAAACTAAAAAATTGTACAAAATTCGCACTTTTTTAGAAAAAAATTAAATAAAACAAAAAATTTTTAACAAATTTGCGCTTTTTTGACATTGAATTGAGAAAAAAATTTTACAAAATGTTCACTTTTTGGTAGAACATTAAACAAAAAAAACAAATATATTGTACCAAATTTCCGCTTTTTTGACATTAAATTAAGAAAAAAAACAGAAAATTAAATCAAATTATTACTTTTTTTACTGAAAATTAAAAAAAACAAGAAAACCAAATAATTTTACAAAATTTACACTTTTCAAATATGAAATGAAATGGATATCAGAAATGGATAAATATGAAATGGAAACATTGTATTAAATTGGCGCTTTTTTGACATTATATTAAGAAAAAAAACCGAAAATGGCTCAAAATGTTCACTTTTTGATAAAAAATTTAAAAAAAACAATAATTTTTTGCCAAATTTGCACTTTCTTGACATTAAATTAAAAAAAAAACGAGAAAATTAAATCAAATTATTACTTTCTTACTGAAAATGTAAAAAAAAACAAAAAAACTTAAAATTTTACAAAATTTACATTTTTTAAATAAGAAATTTAAAAAAAATTGTATCAAGCTTGCGCTTTTTTGGCATTAAATTAAGAAGAAAAAAAACAAAAAATTCTACAAAATGTTCACTTTTTGGTAGGAAATTAGAAAAAAAACGTTTGTACTAAATTTGTACTTTCTTGACATTAAATTAAAAACAAGGAGATAATTAAACAAATTATTACTCTTTTTACTGAAAATTAAGAAAAAACACGAAAACTAAATCATTTTACAAAATTTACACTTTTTAAACAAGAAATTAAAAACAAAACGAAAAATTTTTAACAAATATGTGCTTTTTGACATTAAATTAAGAAAAAAAACAAAAAATTTTACCAAATTTGGAGTGAGAGTAGAAGACTTGAATAAAGCAGACAAGGTCAAAATTATATTTAATTTTATTTAATTGAAAAAATCAGAAAATATGTTAAAAAATATAGATCAAAAAATAAAAAAAAGTATTTAAAATACTCAACAAAAGCAAAAAAAATAGATAAAAAAGAAGACTTAACAATACTGAAATAAAAATAAAGTAAAAGAAAGAGAAAAAACATAAAAAAAAAAATTAAAAAAAAACGAGATAGCGCACGTTCTTTTGAGCCAAATCAAGCAAAAAAAAATTGAAAAAATCTTTTGTTTTTGACAAAATGATGAAGCAAGCCATGGGACTGATTTGATTCAAATCAGCAGATAATAGAGCAGGAAGAAAAATATTTTCGTCTAAAACCGCATTAGGAAATGAGTAATCCCGCTAATCCTGCCTTTTCGCCTGGTAATCTTCTTTGTTGTCTGGATGAATCACAAATCGCATATTTTCGTGGATTCGGGATCACTAAGGCTATCCCTCCCACACAATCAAATATTCATTTTTCAGAATTTGATTCGACAAGTCATTCAATTTTTCAAATTATAATTCCTAATAATTCTTCCTAATCGTCATCAAACGATTTTGTGTTGTAAATTTAAATTTTTTATTACAATAGGCCTTGTTTGTCATTGTTCTTGTCTTAAGATGTGTATCGGACAATCGCTGCTTAGCACGCACATAACTTTTGATGGGTGTCTATCAGACCCCATCATTTTTTACTTTTTACCAATGAATCAACCAACAAACCCCAAGTTTTCCTTTATATTCGATTATCTGTGGTCAATCGTGACGAGAAAAAGTGCAACGAATTTAAATTAGACGGTTGGTACTAACTGACAAAGAAAATCCATCAAAATCATTACCTTCTCTGGATTTTTTGATTTTTATCTATTTTTATTTTCTATTGTTTTCAATCATGGGTTTCTGGTGATTCATGGGCTTTTGTTTTGAAAAATCTATTAACAAATCAAGATATTAGAAAAACTCTTATTTTTTTTATTTATTAAATTTCTTTTTTTATATTTTTTTTTTAAGTTTATTACTCTTTTTTTTACTTTACATTTACTCTACATTTCACTCTAAAAAGAACATAACAAACATAAAAATAAAAAAAAAATTACAAAGTATAAAAATTAAGTATATAGAATGAAAATATGACAAAAAAATGTATATAAATAACAAAAAGATAAAAACCTATTTTAGTTTTGTTATTACAAGTGGCAATAAAAAAACTAAAAAATTATAAAAAAAATTTGAATTCCGGTGGGTCTTTATTATTATTCTGTTTATGGTTTTCTTTAATAACTAAATTAATTTCTTTACCACTTTTACTAAAAATTTTTTGAGTTTTACATTTTTGCTTTTAACTTTTAGCATTCTTTCTCCATACATAATTATTTTTTTTATTTATGTTTTTATTATAAATGGTAAATAAGAATATAATAAAAAAAATTTTAAAAATATTAAAAACGTTATAGATACTTTCTTCCTTATTAATAAAAAAAAATAGAGCTAGAAAAATTCAGTCACTAATAAACATAAAAATATGCTACTTTTCTTGGCTGGCACCGTCTACAAAAATTATTTAAATATTTATTATTTATATAAATAATTATAAACATGGATTAAAAAAAAAACTGCAAAAATTTTAGCAATTTACTCATTCCAAATTTTTTTTATTTGATTTTTTTAGATTTTTTAGTGTTTTTAATACTTTTTTACTTATTTTTGGCAGCCGTGCTATTGAAGAAAGACAGAAAAGAGAAAATTTGCATTTTTTTTGACTTTTAGCAGTTTTTCTCTAAATTTTTTAGTATTTTTAAGTAGTTTTTTTAGTTATTTTTGATTTCAGTGTCATTTTAAAAAGATATTAGAAACGTTATAGATATATTTTTTTATCAATAGAAAGCAATACAAAAAAATAGAGCTAGAAAAATTCAGTCACAAATAAACACAAAAATATGTTACTTTTCTTGACTGGCACCGTCTTCAAAAATAATTAATTGATTTATTTATTATCTGTTTAAATAAATGTAGACTTAAAAAAAACTGCAAAAATTTTAGCGATATACTTAGGTCAAAATTTATTTTTTCAGCTTTTTTTAGTATTTTTTAGTGATTTTTTAGTATATTTTCAGTTATTTTAAGCGGGCACACTATTTAAGAAAAAAATTGCTGAACATTTAGCGTTTCATTGACTTCAAACAATTTTTTTTAACTTTGGTACTACTTTTTCAAAATAATTTTGTAATTTTTTAGCTATTTTTAGCAATAGTATTATTTAAGACAAAAAATTTTGATTTTTTTAGTATTTTTTAGTAATTTTTTAGTATTTTTTTAGTTATTTTAGACGGGCGCACTATTTAAGAAAAAAATTGCTAAACATTTAGCGTTTCATTGCCTTAATACAATTTTTTTAACTTTGGTACTACTTTTTCAAAATAATTTTGTAATTTTTTAGCTATTTTTAGCAATAGTATTATTTAAAACAAAAATTTTGATTTTTTTAGTATTTTTTAGTAATTTTTTAGTATTTTTTTAGTTATTTTAGACGGGCCCACTATTTAAGAAAAAAATTGCTATACATTTAGCGCTTCATTACCTTAATACAGTTTTTTTAACTTTGGTACTACTTCTTCAAAATAATTTTGTAATTTTATAGCTATTTTTAGCAATAGTATTATTTAAGACGAAAATTTTTGACTTTTTTAGTATTTTTTAGTAATTTTTTAGTATTTTTTTAGTTATTTTAGACGGGCGCATTATTTAAGAAAAAAATTGCTAAACATTTAGCGTTTCATTGCTTTAATACAATTTTTATAACTTTAGTACTACTTTTTCAAAATAATTTTGTAATTTTTTAGCTATTTTTAGCAATAGTATTAGTTAAGACAAATATTTTTGACTTTTTTAGTATTTTTTAGTAATTTTTTAGTACTTTTTTAGTTATTTTAGACGGGCGCACTATTTAAGAAAAAAATTGCTAAACATTTAGCGTTTCATTGCCTTAATACAATTTTTTTAACTTTGGTACTACTTTTTCAAAATAATTTTGTAATTTTTTAGCTATTTTTAGCAATAGTATTATTTAAGACAAAAAATTTTGATTTTTTTAGTATTTTTTAGTAATTTTTTAGTATTTTTTTAGTTATTTTAGGCGAGCGCGCTATTTAAGAAAAAAATTGCTATACATTTAGCGTTTCATTACCATAAAACATTTTTTTTTTAGTTTTGGCAATACTTTTTTAGAATTTTTTTAAAATTTTTTAACTTTTTTCAGTAATAATATTATTATATAATGTTTCATTAATTTCAAAAAAATTTTTTTGACTTTGGTACTACTTTTTTAGAATATTCTAGTAATTTTTTAGCTATTTTTAGCAATAGTATTAATTAAGACAAAAATTTTTAATTTTTTTACATTTTTTTAGTATTTTTCAGAGATTTTTTGGTAATTTTTTAGTACTTTTTATATTATTTTAGACGGGCGCGCTATTTAAGAATAAAATTGCTGATTATTTAGCGTTTCATTTGCTTAAAAAATTTTTTTTCGACTTTGGTACTACTTTTTCAGTTAATTTTAGTAATTTTTCAACTTTTCGCCATTTATTTATGACAATTTTTTTTATTTTTTTAGTACTTCTCAGTATTTTTTAGTGATTTTTTAGTATTTTTTTAGTATTTTTCAGAGATATTTTAGTACTTTTTTAGTACTTTTTATATTATCTTAGACAGGCGCGCTATTTAAGCTTTTTATTTTCATTTGCTTCAAAAAATTTTTTTCGGCTTTGGTACTACTTTTCAGTATATTTTAGTAATTTTTCAGTTTTTAGTCATTTATTTATGACAAATTTTTTTTAATTTTTTTAGTACTTTTCAGTATTTTTTAGTTATTTTTAGCAATAGTATTATTTAAGACAAAAAATTCTGATTTTTAAGTGCTTTTTTAGTATTTTTTTGTGATTTTTTAGTATTTTTTTAGTTATTTTCGTCGTCAGTGCCATTTAAAACAGACAATACAGACGTCATACAGACTTTCTTTCTTATTAATAGAAAGAAATATAAAAAATAGAGCTGAAAAAATCCAGTGACAAATAAACACAAAAATATGTTACTTCTCTTGACTGGCACCGTCTTCAAAAATTATTTATTTATTTATTTATTTTCTGCTCTTTTTAGTATTTTTTAGTAATTTTTATGTACTTTTTTATATATTTTCAGCAATAGTGTCATTTAAGACTGAAAGTTTTAATTTTTTTAGTACTTTTTTAATATTTTTTTAGTGACTTTTTAGTACTTTTTTTTGATATTTTTGAGAAAAGTGATATTTAAGTAAGACATTACAGACGTTATACGTCTTATACTCCTTGTCAATAGATAGAAATACAAAAAAATAGAGTTAGAAAAATTCAGTGACAAATAAACATAAAAATATAATACTTTTTTTGGCTGGCACCGTTTTCAAAAATAATTTATTTTTCTAATTGTAAATTTTCTAATTGAAAATTGTAAAGTTTCAATTACAAAAAAGATGAAAAATGTTTAGATGTTCTTTCAATAAAGAAAAAAAATTGGTATTAGTTGCATGAAAGGAAAAAAAAGACTAGATAGATAAAAATAAAAAAAAAAAAAATAAAAAAAAATTAAAAAAAAAATAATTAAAATGCCGGTGAACATAATAAATCGTATGAAAAAATTTTAACAATTAAAAAAACAAAAGACGTGATTAAATAGGTAAAGAAACTTAAAAGTATACAAAAAAAACAAATGCAGAAAAAAATAAAATAGAATTATGTTAACAAATATGAAAAAAAAAAACGCAAAAACAAAAAGCTAAAAATATTTGTAAAGCTTCAAAAATAAGAATAAACTTTTTTTTTAAATTAATAAATTTTTGAAACATAAAAAAATTAAAAATTAAAAACGAAACAAAAAAATATATTTTATTTCAATTACTAAATATCAGCAGTTTTTTTTTAGTAATTTATCAATATCCTTGGTAATTTTTTTATTATTTTCTTTTCTGTATTATTATGTTTTTTCTATATCCATGTAACCTTTTAGTGACTTTTATCTCAGGTATTTTTTGTTGCAAATTTTGTTTTTATAATTTTTATATATTTTTTTTCTATTGTTTAGTGTTATTTTTGGTCCATTTTTTATGTTTAAGTTGTTTTAATAATTTTTTATCAGAAATTTTATTGATTTTTTATTAAATTTGCAATCATTATACAAGTTTTAAGTAGACGGAAATCATTATTGCCTAAAAATTTGTTGATTAATAAACAGGAGTTGGTCACAAACAAAAGAAAAATTTAAAAAAAAAAAAAACAACAGAAAAAGGTTATTCAACAAGAAAAAACCAGTAAAAAACTAAAAAACAACAAAACTACAAATAGAAATCTAATCATACTGATAAATAAAAAATAATAAAAATTAAAGAGTCAAAAATTATGATATAAAAGTTCTTTTATAGAAAAAATCTAGCTCATGACAAACAAAAGGCAAAAAAAGTTTAATAGAAAAACAAAAGAAAACGTCTAAAAAATGTAAGAAATTATGAAACTTAGAGAGAAAAATATAGATAAAATAAAATAAAAAAAAATTAAATTGAATTGTTGGAGGTATGAAAAGTAATATACAAAAGTAAACAAGAACTAAGTTAATAAAACAAACAAATGACAAAAAAATACCATAAGAAAAGAAAATTAGAAATATAAAAGCGACAAGAAAGATGATCAACACGGCAAATTAATAAAACAAAAATTATAGAAAAGAAAACACAGAAAAATTGCGACATAAAAAAATAATGATAGAAAAAAAAATTATGATAAAATAAATTATTTAATAAAAAAATTAGAAACTTGTGTGGAAAATAAGAAAACAAAATCTTTTTGTTTTTATTTGGTTTTTTTTCCTAAAATTGATTTTTATAATATTAAATATTTTTATTTTTATTTAGATTTTTTTTTTCATTATATTATTTTTCTACATTTTAAAATCATTTAAAAAAAATATAATAAAAAAATTCCTAAATTATTATTAAAATAATGTAAACAATATTGATAAATAAACAAAAGTAAGCATAGCCAACGCAAAAATTAAAAAAATGTTACTAAAAAAATATCTAATAGACAAATTAAAATAATGAAAAGAAAACAAGAACAAAACAATAATAAGCATAAATAATAAAAAAAACTGATAACAAAATAGAGGAAAAATTAAATCTTAAAAGATTGTGATAAATCATAAAAAGTGAAAATTCCCAAAAGTAGAGAAAAGCTGAAATCAAACTTCAACTGGGATTTAAGTGTAACACTAAAAAAAACAAACAAAGCTAATAAATAAATAAAAAAATAAACAAAAAAGTTAAAAGTAAACAAAAAAATAAAGCTTGATTTTATCCGAATTCTTATAAAATAAAAATAAAAAATAAACACACAATAAAACATACATTAACAAAATAATAAAACAACTAAAAAAGATAATAGAGATATTTAATAAAGATATAATAAAAAATGATTAGAAAACATAGAATGTCAAACGTAAACTCTAAAACAAAAAATAAAAACAAAATAAAATATAAAAAAACAATAAAATCTCAATTGATCAAAATCTTAGATTGCAAGATAAAGACAAAAGAACAAATGCATAGCAAAAACATACATATTTTGTTTTTTCTATACAAAGAATGAAAAAAACAGAACGAGTAATGCAGAAAAAGTAAATATAATAAGGCGAAAAATTAAAAAATAAAAAAATATTTATGAAACAAAAATTGCAATATAAGTAAAAAAAAATTTTTAAACAAAATAATAATTTTTTTTTTTGAAAAATTACTAAACTAGAATTATTAAAATAAAAATATGTTGAAAATGTTAAGATAAAATGTTCTATGTAAGATTAACAGGGCAAATAAATATATAAACAAATAACAAAATACAGAAAAAAATAAATAATTAAAAAAAATACACAAATAGTAAAAAAAAAAACAAAACATGAAAAAATAATAAAAGAAGAAACGTTTTAATATAAAGAGACTTTGATGAAAGAATAAAACAAAAACTATATAAGAAAATAAATATCTAAAAACAAAACTAAAAAAAAAAAACAAAATTTTTGTAAATACAAATATAAAATAGTTCTAATAGATCAATAGAAATTCTAGCATAAAATTTGTCATTTCATAAATTTATTTAGTAAACAATTTTTCTCAAAAAAAAAATCTAAAAATCAAGATTTCCGAGTATCAAAGTGGAAATGGCCCAATTGCGTCTTCAATAACTTTCCATCTTTAATGTGACGTCATTTCAAAGACACTACTGTACAACAGCTGTTACAAATTCTTGTAATGAATAATTATGTTAATTAAATTCAAATGTGTTCTACAAAAGCGGTAAATACACCAATTAGAATTGCAAATTAAAAAAAAAAAAAACAATCAAAATATATCAATTTTCCAAAAATAAAACTCAAAAAATTGAATAATTTATGTAAAATTTGACAATTTTTTAATAATTGTAACAATAATTATCAAGAGACATTTGTAAAAGAATTCGCCGAATCATTTTGACGTCATTATTTATAATAAAAAAAACAAAATCACTGGTTTTAGTCAATTAAAAATAAAATGTGACAGGATGTTACCTTTAAAAGCGCAATTTTAGACAAAAGTCTGATAAAATTAAATTAATGTTCAATGATTGAATAAAATCATTTTTAAAAACAGCTAAAAAATTCAAAAACAAATTTATAGTCATTAAGCTACCTGTTTCGATCTTGTTGGAACTCATCAGGCGACTTCAAAAAAAATACCTTTCAGTCTTAAAAAAATCGACATTATTTGATATCTGTTATATTGTCACAAATACTAGACAAAACCACATTTTTTTCTTATTTTTATCATTTACTTTTTTTGATTTTTGTGAAATTTTTATTTTTTATTTTTACTATTTTTTGTGCAACTATTTTTTTTTATTGTTTTGCAATTTAAATTTTTTTTCGGTTTTCTGTTCCAAGAGTGGTTTTTTCATCTTTTTTATTGTTTTAAAAATATATTTTTTTGTATAAACAAATGATTGAAGTAAATTTAAGGTAAAAGAAAGAAAAAAATATTAAAAAACAAATTGAAATTACGGTAAAACTTTTTATAAATCAAAAACAAAAATGGCAGAAAAAAAATGATGCAAACAAAATTGCTAAAAAAATATGTACAAAATAGAAATAGAAAATAGAAAATTTAAGCAAAAAATTGAAAAACGAAAAAAACGTATAGCAAACAGAATAAATTTTTGCAAAAACTACGAACCTTGGTCATAAAAATATCTATAGAAAAATAAAAACTTTAATAGAAAAAAAAAGAATAAGAAATACAAAATTTTTGCAATAAAAAGAGATAACAATTTTTTTTTTGTGTTTGTTTTTTTCTTAATGATTTTTAAAGTTTGGCTTATAATTTTTTACTCCTTTCTTCAGTTTTTTTAAAAACGCATAGTTTAAAAAGTAAAATTTATCAATACAAATTAAAAAAAAAATTTGAAATTTTTTAAAATTTAGATAAATTTTTGGTTTTCAAAATTCAAAGTTTTATGGAAAAATTCAAAAACCGTCAAAAAACTATTTTGTTAAATTTTCGATAAATTCTTCATGGTTTTTTTTTGTAAAGTTTTGAATTTTTAAAATATAAAGCTTTTTATCAAATTTTTAATTTTTTTGAACTTAAAATTTCCAGTAAAATTTTGACGATTTAAAAAAAATACCATTTAGTCTTAAAAAATCGACATGAGATAGTTTTTTCCATCTGTCATATTGTCACAAATACTGGACAAAACAACATTTTATATAATCTACTTTTTTTTTTAATTTTTTGCCACTTTTTACTTTATTTGTTCAATTTTTTTCCAAGAGCAGTTTTTTCATCTTTTTCTATTATTTTAAAAATATGTTTTTTTGTATAAGCAAATTATGAATGATTACAATATGTTGAAGAAAATTTAAGAAAAAAGTAAAAAAATAATTATTAAAAAAAATTCAAATGACGGTAAACTTCTTATAATTGCAAAACGAAAATAAAACGCGAAAAAATAAAAAGCTAATACAAACAAAATTGCTTAAAAAATTTGTACAAAATAGAAAAGCTGCAAACACTCCCAAACAGTAGACTCAAAAAATTAAAAATTTAATAAAAAAATTAAAAAAACAAAAAAAACGTATAACAAACCGATTAAATTTTTGCAAAAATTAAGAAAATTGATCATAAAAAATAAAACAAAAAAAAAAACAAAAAAAGAAAAAACAATTTTTTCTACGTTGTTTTACATTTTATAATTTTTGTTTTTTTCTAAATGGTTTTTAATTGTTGTTTTATTATTCTTTACTCATTTCACTAGTTTTTTAAAGACGCATAATTTAATAATTAAAAATATTACAATTTAAACAAAAAATTTTAAAATTTTTCATATATTTATATAGATTTTCGGTTTTTAAAATTTATTTATAGAAAAATTTAACAACTGTCAAAATTTTTTTTTTTAATTTTTTATAAATTCCTAATGCTTTTTTTTATTGTAAAGTTTTAAATTTTCAAAATATGCAACTTTTTATCAAATTTTTGATTTTTTTTAATTTCAAATTTTGACGATTTAAGAAAAAAATACCTTTTAGTTTTAAAAAACTGCATTATTAATTGTTTTCTTCCTCCATTTGTCTTATTAGACAAAACAACATTTTTAAATTTTATTTTAATTTAATCATATAATTTACTCTGTTTTTTCAATTTTTTTTAAATTATGTTTTTGGTTTTTCTAATGTTTTTTGTTTTTTTTATTTTTACAATTTTTTGTACAACTTATTTTTTCTTATAATTTGAAAAGACGGTAAAGCTTCTTGTAAATAAAAAACAAAAATGATAGAAGAAAAAGCTGATACAAACAAAATTTTGAAAAAAATTGTACAAAATAGAAAAGCTGGATCAAGTCTCAACCAAAAAACTCAAAAAATTAAAAATCTATTAAAAAACGTTTAAAAAACAGAATAAATTTTTGCAAAAATCAAGAAAATTGATCATCAAAAAATATCTATAGAAAAACAAAACTGCAAAATTTTTGCAAAAAAAAACAATTTTTTCTACATTGTGTTTACGTTTTATGATTTTATGTTTGTTTTTTTATAAAATTTTGGCTTATTTCTACTTTTGGCTCATTTTTCTTCACTCATTTTTCTAGTTTTTTTTAAAAACGTATAGTTCAAAAATAAAATTTAGTAATACAATTTGAAAAACTTTTATTGAAAATTAAAAATATCTAGATTCAATATATAGAATTTTATTGTGAAGTTTTGATAAACTTTTAATAGTTTTTTTTACTATAAAGCTTAAAATTCTTAAAACATCAAACTTTTTATCAAATTTTTCATTTAAAATTTTCAGAAAAAATTTTGAGGATTGCGTTTATTTTTGGTTATTTTTTCATGTTTATTCATAATCTTTTTTTTTTCTCAAAATAACTAAATAAGACTGATGAAGAGGCTAATTAAAAATTTTTTTTTGAAAAATTTAAAAAAACTAAAAGCTTTTTTCACCAAAAAAAAGTTCGTAACAAATAAAAAAAAAAGATTTAATACTAAAAGGCTATCTGTCACTTCATATTTTTGTATTAAATAATTATTATTACAATAATTACAAAATAAATAGAAAAAAACAAAAGAAAATTATGACAATTGGTATTCTTTTTTTTAAAAATTTTTTTTTTTTAATAAGGTAAGATATTGTTTTGTAAACAATCTTTAGATAATGGAAGTTATCGACAGGATATGGATGAAATAATCCAGATTGTGGAAAACCTGCCTCTCCTTTTAGCCTCGTTTGTCATTAATATTTGCATTAATATTGCTAAAATCGCACGATCTGGGATGTCATTCATCGAATGTGTATACAGTGACCAATTTCTTTTAGTATCCGAAACACTTCCGATTCTATAATTAATTAAATCTTTTGCGTATGATTGTCATATACATTATGCGGAACATAAAGGCTATAAAGGTCACGCGTTGAAGGTTCAAAAAAAATGTTTTTTTCTATTAAAAGGTTTTCCTTTTTTCCACTAATCTTGCAGAGATCTACGATGAATATTGAGACAAATTAACAATCAAAACAGTAAAGGCCATCGAACCACTGTTATGTTTATCCAAATCACGTTAAAGAGCCTTAAAATAGAAATTGTGTTGTTTTTAGCGCTTTATGCTATCTTAAGGTTTTCCTATTTAAATTATATCACATTTGCATGTTTCAATGTAAATCAGAGGTTGTAGTAAGGAATATAAAAAAAAACTATAATGTATTGGGCTTATTAAGCAAAAAAAATGTTGTAAAATAAAAAAAAACATTACTAAAGAAGGATAAATCTCGGTTTTGGCGTAAAAAACAATTTCAAATAACACTAAATATTAAATACACAGAACTAAAGTTTTTTAATTTTTTTTAATTTTGTTTTATTTTTTGTTTTTGTTTATTAGTATTTTACGCATATTTTGTATTTTATTTCTTTGTATTACATTTTTCTGCAAATTTTTTGAGTTGTTTTTGTCTATTGTTTTAAGTTTTTTATTTACGATCAATGTTCTCTTTTTTATCAAATGTGTATATCTTCTTTTTTTTAGTATATTTTTTTATGTGTTTTTTCTATGACGCCGGTTTTCTCTTTTTTTTTTTGGCAATATATCTGTAGTAATTTTTTGTCTATTATTATTTTTTTTTATTGGTTTTACGTTATATGTTTTTTTTATATAATGTTTATATTTTTTTGCTTATGTCATTTTTTTGTTATTTATAATTGTGTCTTAAACATAATTTTTCAAATTTTTTTTTGTCTGAGAATAAGTCGCTTTAATTAATCAAAAATATTTTTTCTATCTCTTACTTTTCTTAAATTTTGTTCTATTAGCTTTTTTATTTATATTATTGTTACCTGCGTTTTTTCTACCGCGCCTGTTTTTTCTTTTTTTTTGCAATAGTGATTTTTCGTTTTTGTCTATTACTTTTAATTTTTTTTTTGTTTGTTTTTTGTTTTTTGGTTTTTTATATAATGTTTATGTTTCTTTTAACATCTCATTTTTTTTTATTATTTGGAATTGTGTCTTAAACATAAAATTTTTTATATTTTTTTTGTTTGAAAAAAAAGCTGTTTTAATTAATCAAACATTAAAAAATGTTGTAAAAATTTAAAAAACATTATTAAAGAAGGATAAATTTTTTTTTGTACATATTACGGTTTTGGTAGTAATCATATTATATCAATTTTTTTTGCTATTTTTGAAAAAAAAATACACCTAAAAAATTACTCATCTCAAAACTGAATTTTAGCTGAAAAATTTTTAACTATTATTATTATTGTTATTATTTATCCACAAATTAACAAACAACTGCAAACGCTTCACAAGTGATGACAAAAATCAAAAAAACTTTTTTAAAATCAAAATTTAAAAAAAAAATTGAAATGAAAAAAAAAATTTAAATAAAAACTATAACATAAAATTGAGAATAAAAGCAGAAAGACAATTATTAAACAAAATACAAAAAAAAACAAAAATAAAAAAAGTTGGTTGAATCAAAACTACAGATTTATTGCAAAAAAAGAAACATAAAACAAGGTAAAAATAAAATAAATAAAAAAAACTGATAAAACAAAGTTTAAAAAAATAAAATATAGAAAAAAACATTTTTGATTAATTAAAGCGACTTTTTCTCAGACAAAATAAATCTTGAAAGATTTTATGTTATAGACGCAATTATATTTAAAAAAATAAAGCATAAGAAAAAAAATTAAAACAGGTGCTAAATAAAATATAAATATTAATTAAAAAAATATATAAGCAAAAAAAGAGCAACAAATGTAAAAGCAGAAATAAGATGAGTGAAAGAAACAGAAAAAAAAAACAGAAAAAATAATGTTAAAAAATTAATTAAAAAAAAGAATGAAGAAGCTAAAAATTAAACAAAAAGATAATAAAAAAGAACAAAAAAAGCAGGAAAAAAGCAGTAGGGAAAGAAGAAGAGAAAAAATAGAAATAGGAAAAAGTGAAAAAGATATACAGGGCAACAAAGATGAAAAAGAAAGTGAATCACTGTGGACAAAAAGTAAGGTGGAAATAGAGTAGGAAATAGATAGAGCAGGTGAAAGAATAAAAAAAGTGATAAATATTAAAGATAAAATAAGAGCTACAAGAGGGAGTGAGATACCGAAAGAGTGCTAGAAAGTGATGAACAAAAAAACAGACAAAGCAATACGAAAAAAAAGAATAGAATACTATAAAAAGAAAAAGTTCAGTGTAGAAAAAAAAAAGAGAAATGAGGAAATAGGTGATTGAGGAAATGAGAGACAGAGATAGAAACATAGAAAAACAAGAAATGAGGAGAGAAATTAAAGAAAGCAGATATAAACAAAAATATGAGAAAATTAAAAAACTCTACAAATATAAAAAAAAAAAAAAATAGGAAACAGAGGAAAATGCTTGCAAAATTTAGATGTGGGAATGAAGAGAAAGGAAACAAATTTTGTATAGAAAAAAATGAAAAAAAATCTAGGATGTATGGAAGATAGAGAGAAACAATAGAGCAGATGATGAAAGAATGCGTGAAGGTAGAAGAAAGAACAGTAGGCAGAGAAAACAAAATGAAATAAAAATAAAAAACGTATAGAATGGATGAAAATGGTAGAAAAAAAAAGATTAAACTGAGAGAATGAAATAGAATAAAAGTAGAAAAAAATAGAAAAAAAAGAAGAAAAACTCGGTGAAAAAAAAAAAGAAAACCAAGAAACATTAAATCAGAGTTTTTTTTTTAATTTTTAACTTAAATAAAGTTATTATATATATATAAAAAATATGTTTTAAATCAAAAGCAAATTTGATGCATTTGCAAAATTACTTACTTCTGTTCTAAGAGCAATCAATAGGCTTGTTTAAGCTTTTGTGTACAGCCTGGTTAGGTCAGGTCAGGTCAGGTCAGGTCAGGTCAAAGTAATAAGAAAAGAAAGAATGAAATACTATGAAAGAAAAAGGTTCAGTGTAGAAGAGATGGAGAGAAAAAGAGAAGCAATGTAAAAGAAAGCATGATAGCAAGAGAGAATATAATAAAAAGAAAGAAAAAGAGAATAGAATAGGCAAAAATGATAGAAAGACAAAGAAAAAGATTAAACTGGGTGAATAAGAACGAATGAAAGAAGAAAAAAATAGAAAAAGAAGAGAAGAAAAATAAAAAGAAAACTCAAAACACATTAAATCCTTGTTTTTTTTTATTTTTAACTTTAATTTAAATTTTTACATTGTATTTAAACACTCTACAGTGAGGAAATAGGGTTATTATTATATAAAAAATATTTTTTTAATTATAAAGAAATTTTTGCTCAAATAAAATGCTTTTGAAGACACCAAAATTCTTTACTTTCTGTTGAAAGTAAACTGCGGGTGAAAAGTGAGGTAGAATAAAAGAAAAAAAAATTGAAAAAGCAAGAAAGAGAGAGGAAAACATCGGAGAACAAAAAAAAGAAAAGCTAAGACACATTAAATCAGAGCTTTTTTTAATTTTCAACTTTAATTTCAATTTTTACATAATTTTTAAACACTGTACAGTGAGAAAATATAGTTTATATATTTATATATATATAATATATAAACTATATATATATAGAATATTTTTTTAAATTAAAATCAAATTCGATGTCTTTTTGCTCAAATAAAATGCCTTTGTAGACACCAAAATTCTTTACATTCTGTTGTGGGAGCAATAAGCTTGTCTAAGCTTTCTCAGTACAGACTGGTCAGGTCAGGTCAGGTCTAGTCAAATAAAAGTAATAAGAAAAGAGAGAAAAGAATAATATGAAAAAAAAAGTTTAATGTGGAAGAGATGAAAAGAAGAAAAGACAAGTGATGTAAAAGAAAGTATGATAGCAAGAGAGGACATAATAAAAGAAAAAAATATAAAAATGATAGAAAGAAGAAAGAAATGATGAAACAGAGTGAATGAGGTAAAATGAGAGAAGAAGAAGAGAGAAGAAAAGTCGGAGAAAGAAAACAAGACAGATTAAATTAGAGTTTTTTTTTTAATTTTTAACTTTAATTTTAATTTTTACATTATTTTTAAACACTGTACAGTGAGAAAATATAGTTTATATATACATATACTATACTACATATACTATATATATATTATATATATATACATATATGTATAGAATATTTTTTAAATTAAAAACAAACTTGATGCATTTTTGCTCAAATATATCAGAGTTTTTTTTGTTTAATTTTTAATTGCAACTTTTGCATTATATTTAAACACTGTACAGGGAGGAAATAGGGTTATTATATAGATAAAAAATATTTTTTTAATTATAAAGAAATTTGTTGCATTTTTGCTCAAATAAAATGCGTTTGTAGACACCAAAATTCTTTACTTTTTGTTCTGAGAGCATAGGCTGGTCTGGTCTGGTGAGGTCAGGTCAGGTCAGGTCAGGTGAAAAACAAACTTGATGCATTTTTGCTCAAATAAAATGCGTTGATAGACCAAAATTATTTACTTTCTGTTCTGAAAGCAAAAGGCTTGTCTAAGCTTTCTTTGCACACCTGGTCAGGTCAGGTCAAGTCAGGTGAAAGTAATATATAAAGAAAAAATGTAATATGAAGGAAAAATGTTTAGTAGAGAAAAAGAAAAGTGAGATAAAAAAATTATGATAGTAAGAGAAAACATAATGAAAGAAAGAGAATAGAGGAAAGTTATAAAAAGAAGAAAGAAAAGATGAAACTGAGTAAATGAGGTAAAATGAGAGAAGAAGAAGAAGAGAGAAGAAAAGTCGGAGAAAGAAAACAAGACAGATTAAATTAAATTTTTTTTTATTTTTATTTTTATTTTTTATATTATACATCAAAATATTGTACAATAATCTTGCAAAAAGTCGTAATACATAATTTTTGTGCTTCTGGAATAGGAAGGGCTGAACATAATAATATTTTTAGTAGTACCAACCCCGAGTTGGGCAAAAGGGGCATTTTTGCGCCGAAATTCTTTGCGTATTTTAGTAGTTTTTGTTTTGTTTTTTTGCCAAACACTTTCAGAGGGCTTTGTTTTCGGTTATTAAAACAAAAAATTCAATTGTTTTGTGTAAGCAAACGCGTTTATTTCCAAAGTTTGCGCACCTTGCCCGCAATTATCATCTCTTATCTTTGTTATTTGAGGTATTTTGGAAATTAAAATGGTTTACATTTCGTCGTGTATCAGAGTAAAATTAATTTTATGGTGTTTAAAAACCATAACGTTGGTAGGTGGTTCTAGGTCATCGATAAGGGGGCTATTATGGATGCGGGCGAAACAAAAAACAAAATGGGAAAAATACCATTGACCTATGGTTTGAGAAAAATGATGGAAATTGGAAATTGAGTGGTTCGGCTCGGGAAGGCTCCTCCGACGACCTCTCACCGCAGTTTAATAATTCCCATTCAACCGCAATAGCATTTTCACGGAGTGTATAAAATAGCATGACAAAGTCCCGACCTCTCAGTATTATCTCGCGCTTCGCGAGTCTCTTATCACTAATCGACCAAAATTCTATCATCCACTAATTTTTACGAAAACGGCCTCTTTCCCTATCATTAGTTACGTGTGAGATATTATTTTTTGGTCAAAAATTGATATTGTGAGCGCCTTTTTGGTCATAGTGCCCGAATTTTGAAAAAAGTGAACAAAATGAAGATTATAATAATAACAACAATTTTGGTCAGTTTTGTGGGAATTTCAAGCACGGCCCCAACTGAAAATTCGGCATTGGTAAGTCAAATTAGGCTATTATTCTACCAAAAGATAAGATCGAGTTTATTTAAAAAAAAAACAAAAATTGTGAATCATTTCAGTAAACATTGTTTATTAGGTCTGATGACTCCTTTCTGATAAGGAATTGTTTCAGCAATAATATTATTTGTCAATTAAAAAGACAACAAAATTGGATTTTTCAGTGAAACGGGCACTTCCTCTCCGGATTCAAGGTGAATTCCGGCCGCTTCCGGGTGCTATTTTATTATTGGAAAACCTTGGTTCGTGCAATAAGTGCTGCTGTCTGTACCTGTGCGTACCATTAATCCAAAATTTATGTAATAATGGCATTTATTATTATTTTTATTAAATAATTGGTAACCGCCTACGAAGCAAAAAGTTCAAGACCGTCACTGAGCGATTACGTCTTGTCGCCAAAGTGCTAGAAAGTGACAGTTCGGTAATCGCTTTTTGTCGAATTTGACGAAATTATTGGTCATGCACAAATTTTGAAATTATGGAAAAGATTAACAAATTCAAGCAATCAGTTTTTTTTGTTTTTTAACTTGGGAAATGCTTCACAATTTAGCTCTGCCTAGTTTTTACGCCTCTAAATCCGATAATTGGCTCTTTATCTATAATTTTATTCAACTACATCATATTAATAAAAACAATTATATTATAGATAGAGAGGAAACAATGTAGTTTTTTATTAAATATTACATTTATTTATTGTTTTGAGCAATAACAAATTTTTTTTAATAATTTTTTTATACAATTTTTTAGTATTAATTTTGTTAAACATTTCCTCTATTTTTTTTAAACTTAAGAAATGTTTAATAATTTAGCTTTGCCTAGTTTTTATATCTCTAAATCCAATAATTGGCTCTTTATCTATAATTTTATATAACTGCATTTTAATTAAAACCTGTTTTATGACAATTATAAAATATATTATATTATAGATAGAGAGTAAACAACGTAGTATTCTATTAAATATTACATTTATTTATAGATTTGAGCAAATATATTATTTTTTTTTAATAATTTTTGTATAAACTTTTTTAGTATTAATTTTTTTAGATATATAAACATTTCTTCTATTTTTTTTAAACTTAAGAAATGTTTAATAATTTACCTTCTTTGTCTAGTTTTTATGTGTCTAAATTCAATAATTGGCTCTTTATCTATAATTTCATATAACTACATATTAATGAAAATAATTAAAAATATATATTATATTATAGATAAAGAGTAAACAACGTAGTATTCTATTAAATATTACATTTATTTATAGATTTGAGCAAATATATTATTTTTTTTTAATAATTTTTGTATAAACTTTTTCAGTATTAATTTTTTTAGATATATAAACATTTCTTCTATTTTTTTTGTAAACTTAAGAAATGTTTAATAATTTAGCTTTGCCTAGTTTTTAAATCTCTAAATCCAATAATTGGCTCTTTATCTTGAATTTTATATAACTGCATATTAATTAAAACTTGTTTCATAATTATGAAATAATATATATTATATTATAGATAGAGAGAGTAAACAACGTAGTATTCTATTAAATATTATTTTTATTTATTGTTTTGAGCAATAACCTATTTTTTTTAATAAATTTTGTATACCTTTTTTCATTATTAATTTTGTTTATATATTTAGATATATAAACATTTCCTCTATTTTTTTTTAAATTGAGAAATGTTTAATAGCTTTGCCTAGTTTTTTTGTCTCTAAATCTAATAATTGGCTCTTTATCTATAATTTTATACAAATACATTTAATTAAAACTTGTTTTAATTATGAAATATATATTATATTATAGATAGAGAGTAAACAACGTAGTATTTTATTAAATACTGGTCTTACTTATTGTTTTTAACAATAACTTATTTTTTTTTTTAAATTTTTTTATACATTTTTTTTAGTAATAATTTTGTTTATATATTTAGATATATAAACATTTCCTCTATTTTTTTTAAACTTTAGAAATGTTTAATAATTTAGTTTTGTCAAGTTTTTATGTCTCTAAATCCGATAATTGGCTCTTTATCTATAATTTTAAACAACTACATTTTAATGAAAACAATTATAAAATATATATTATATTATAGATAGAGAGTAAACAACGTAGTATTCTATTAAATATTATTTTTATTTATTGTTTTGAGCAATAACCTATTTTTTTTAATAAAATTTGTATACATTTTTTTAGTATTAATTTTGTTTATATATTTAAATATATAAACATTTTCTCTTTTGTTTTCAAAGTTGAGAAATGTTTAATAATTTAGCTTTGTCTAGTTTTTATGTCTCTAAATCCAATAATTGGCTCTTTATCTATAATTTTATATAACTGTATTTTAATTAAAACTTGTTTTATGACATATATGAAATATATATTATATTATAGATAGAGAGTAAACAACGTAGTATTTTATTAAATATTAGTCTTACTTATTTTTTTTAGCGATAACTTATTTTTTAATTTTTGTATAGACTTTTTCAGTATTAATTTTGTTTATATATTTATTTATAAAAACATTTCCTCTTTTTTTTTAAACTAGAGAAATGTTTAATAATTTAGCTTTGCCTAGTTTTTATGTCTAAATAAAATAGTTGGCTCTTTATCTATAATTTTATACAACTACATATTAATGAAAACAATTATAAAATATATACTATATTATAGATGAAGAGTAAACAACGTAGTATTTTATTAAATATTAGTCTTTTACATATTGTTTTTTGCAATAACTTATTATAGTTTTTTTAATAATTTTTGAATACATTTTTTCAGTATTAATTTTGTTTATATAATTAGATATATGTATAAATATTTCCTCTATTTTTTTTTAAACTTGAGAAATGTTTAATAATTTAGCTTTGTCTAGTTTTTATGTCTCCAAATCTAATAATTGGCTCTTTATCTATAATTTTATACAACTACATTTTAATGAAAACAATTATAAAATATATATTATATTATAGATAGAGAGTGAACAACGTAGTATTCTATTAAATATTAGTCTTACTTATTGTTTTTAAAAATAACTTTTTTTTGTTTTTAAATTTTTGTATACACTTTTTTAGTATTAATTTTGTTTATATATTTAGATATATAAACATTTTTTTTTTAACTTGAGAAATGTTTAATAATTCAGCTTTGCCTAGTTTTTATGTCTCTAAATCCGATAATTAGCTCTTTATCTATAATTTTATACAACTACATTTTAATGAAAACAATTATAAAATATATACTATATTATAGATGAAGAGTAAACAACGTAGTATTTTATTAAATATTAGTCTTTTACATATTGTTTTTTGCAATAACTTATTATAGTTTTTTTAATAATTTTTGAATACATTTTTTCAGTATTAATTTTGTTTATATAATTAGATATATGTATAAATATTTCCTCTATTTTTTTTTTAAACTTGAGAAATGTTTAATAATTTAGCTTTGTCTAGTTTTTATGTCTCTAAATCCAATAATTGGCTCTTTATCTATAATTTTATACAACTACATACATTTCAATGAAAACAATTATAAAATATATATTATATTATAGATAGAGAATGAACAACGTAGTATTCTATTAAATATTAGTCTTACTTATTGTTTTTAAAAATAATTTTTTTTTTTTCAAACTTTTGTATACACTTTTTTAGGATTAATTTTGTTTATATATTTAGATATATAAACATTTTTTTTTTAACTTGAGAAATGTTTAATAATTTAGCTTTGTCAAGTTTTTATGTCTCTAAATCTAATAATTGGCTCTTTATCTATAATTTTATACAACTACATTTTAATGAAAACAATTATAAAATAAATATTATATTATAGATAGAGAGTAAACCACGTAGTATTCTATTAAATATTACATTTATTTATTTTAATAATTTATTTTTTTTTAATAATTTTTGTATACACTTTTTTAGTATTAATTTTGTTTTATATAATTAGATATATGTATAAATATTTCCTCTATTTTTTTTTAAACTTGAGAAATGTTTAATAATTTAGCTTTGTCTAGTTTTTATGTCTCTAAATCTAATAATTGGCTCTTTATCTATAATTTTATACAACTACATTTTAATGAAAACAATTATAAAATATATATTATATTATAGATAGAGAGTGAACAACGTAGTATTCTATTAAATATTAGTCTTACTTATTGTTTTTAAAAATAACTTTTTTTTTTTTTAAGTTTTGTATACACTTTTTTAGTATTAATTTTGTTTATATATTTAGATATATAAACATTTTTTTTTAACTTGAGAAATGTTTAATAATTCAGCTTTGCCTAGTTTTTATGTCTCTAAATCCGATAATTAGCTCTTTATCTATAATTTTATACAACTACATTTTAATGAAAACAATTATAAAATATATACTATATTATAGATGAAGAGTAAACAACGTAGTATTTTATTAAATATTAGTCTTTTACATATTGTCTTTTGCAATAACTTATTATATTTTTTTTATTAATTTTTGTATACATTTTTTCAGTATTAATTTTGTTTATATAATTAGATATATAAATATTTCCTCTATTTTTTTTTTAAACTTGAGAAATGTTTAATAATTTAGCTTTGCCTAGTTTTTATGTCTAAATCCAATAATTGGCTCTTTATCTATAATTTTATACAACTTCATATTAATGAAAACAATTATAAAATATATATTATATTAATTATATTATAGATAGAGAGTAAACAACGTAGTATTCTATTAAATATTACATTTAATCATTGTTTTGGGCAATAATTTATTTTTTTTTTAATATCTTTTGTATACACTTTTTCTGTATTAATTTTGTTTATATATTTAAATATAACTGTGGTTATTATGTCAGTAAAGCAACAAATATTAACATTATTGAAATATCTCTAAGTTTAAAGACATGGCTCTCTATCTATAATTTGATATAAAAATTTTGAAATTATTAACAAATTATTCCAAACAATAAGTTTCCCATATTTTTTGTTTTGCTTCAAAAACTTGAAAAATGTCCTATAATTTAGCTTCACTCAATAACTGGCTCTTTATCTATAATTTCATATTGCTGCATATTAATTGAAATTTGTTATAAATATTACATTATCTTATAGATAGAGAGTAAACAATAGAATATTTTATTATAATTATATATCTCTTTGTTATTTTCTTAAAAATAATTTGTCAATAAAGATACGCAATACACTTTCTTAGTATCAATACAATTTTATCAATTTTTTTTTTCAAAATTTTTTATAATGTTGTTTAATTCAGCTTTATCAATTAATTGGCTCTCTATCTATAATTTTATATAGCTGCATATTAATCAAAATTTATTATAAAATACATTATCTTATAGATAGAGAGTAAAGAGTAAAAAAGTGCTCTAATTTACAAATTATTTCATACTAAAAAAGTTTTTATAAACTTTAAAAATATATCAACTTTTTTATGCAAAAACTTTGATTCTTATTAGTGCAATGAGGTCTGGGCGTCTGGCAGGCCATTTTAATTGTTCATATCTAATTGACAGAAAATTTTTATTTTTAATTATATAAATTTTAACTTGCAGTTTAGTGATGCACTAAAACAAGCAATCTGAACAAAAAACAATTAATTTTTTTTTTGACAAAAAACAGTAAATGTGCCGTTTTATGTTGGCAACCCTTCTTCTTTCAGTTTTTTTTATAAAATTATATCTTACTTCTTGTAGCTCTTCCAGGTAATGAAACATCAGTTTTTTATATAGATAAAGATGTTTTATTACAAAAAAGAATAAGGTCTGGCGTTCTGGCAGGCCATTTTAATCATCTCCTTCGGTCAATCTACCGCTAAAAATAGTTTTTTTTATAAATGTTTTAGATTATTAATAGATGTTTGATGCGAAAATATCTCATCCTTGCTCCAAACCCAATTTGACCATCATATGAAGGTGACAATTATAAATAAATATAAAATAACAACAACCTTTGCAATGTTTAGACGCTTGCGGAAATAATGAATAAATAATCTGCGTACTTCACACACAAATGATTTTATTCAAACAATTGTCTGGATTACATAAAATCCTAATCGTAATGGTTATCCGGAAAATTTATTATTGCTATTAATTGGTATGGTCACATACCAATGGTCGTTGACAGAACTTTTGCCCATCATTGCTATTCTGGAAAGGTACTTCATGTACAAGGTCTTAGCGAGAAGCGAGAATGTAAACATTTCTATTTTTTTGACGTATTTATTCTACACTCACTGTTATTTGTTATTGTTTTGTACACTTTTTATCTATGCCAGCTCCTTATCTATAACAGAATATTTCAATTAACGCAACGTTTTTAATTTTTGACACTTGGCTCATTATCTATAAGTAGTTTCATATAGCAAGCATCCTGACAATTTGTCTTAAAACAATGATAAATGCATTATAGATAAGGAGTCAACAATAGAAAATCTTTTTTTTTGTTTCAAACTTTTTTTTCATATATATTTTATTTATAATGTTGCTTAAACATAAGAAATACACTTTTGTGGCTTTTCTAATTTAGTTTATGTCTTAAAATCTAACAATTATTATTATTATAAGCAGAATCTTCAGTAGGCTCTTTATCTATAATTTTATATAACTGTTTATCAATTAAATTTATCTTCAGGCAATTATAAAATATTATTATTTGCGTATATTTTTATTATTTTAGATAGTATCTACATATTATTATTTTAGAAAATATATTTTTTGCGTACGTCAGAAACAGTGGTCTGTACAAAACGGTAAAATATGATACTTGTAAGCAATTTGCGCTTTATAATTATTTTGATGATTTTTGTTCATTTCCTATTAATTTGTTTGATGTTTTTTTAAATTTAATATTTGTAAATTTTTTTTTACCCGGTTTTATTTTTAATTGTTGTTTTTTGTTGTTTTATTCAGTTTTTTGACTAATGTTAAACAATAACTATATAAACAAAAATTGACAGATATAGACTCTTAGCTCCAAAATTGCAAAAAAATAGCTGGTTTTTTAAATTAAGTATTTTATGGCATTGCGTACGTCAGAAGCAATGACCGGTATAAAACTTTGGTTCTTTTTTTTTGAAATTTGTGTTTACAGATAGGAAATAGACTTTTATAGTTTAGAAGTAGCAATTCTGACATTGTGACACAATTGACATGTCATTTATCAAATCTATTTATTTCCAAGATAAACAAAATTTCAATATTTATCTCAAGCAAGTGTCAGATTATAGCTAAATTTTTGTCTTATCTCAGTTGCCATTGATTTCAATAATTTTTTTTTTTTTGTTTTAAAGTCAATGTCATTTGGTATTGTTTTGAAAATTTTTTACTAATTTTTTTGATTTTAAATGTTAATTTAGACAGGCGTTTAGACAGAGACGCAACAAGTATAATGACACAAAATAATTAATTTATAAGTTACCCGAGCACCTCTTTCTCAATTTTTTTTTTAATATGTTTTTATCAAATCGTGTTTTTTAACATTTTTTTCTCTCTTGCTTTTGTGCATTTATTTCACTTGATCTATAGGAAAGTTAATTTTTTATTTATATTTTTAATTGTTTTTTTGGCAGTTTAAAAAAGTAGATTTTGTTTTTTTGGTCTGATTGAACTAATTTTATTTATCTTTCTAACACTTTTTTTGTATTTGTACATGTTTTGTCAATTTTCTTGATGTTTTTCTTTTTTTGTTTTTTGTTTTTTATAAGTTTGTATTTATATATTGTATCTATAAAATTCTGAGTTTTTTAATTTTTTATAAACAAGTTTTTTTTTGTTTTTTCTCATTTGAGTGGCATTTTAGTAACGTTTTCCTTTTACAATTTTATTTTTATGTTTTTTTTTTGTTCTGATTTACCAATTTTAGTCTATCTTTCTTTAATTTTGTTGTCTTTATTTGTATGTTTCTTTCTGTATTTTGTTTGTTTTATTGTCTGAATTTTATATTTTTAACATTTTTTTTGCATCATTTAGCTTTTTGTTTTACTGTAGATGTTTTTTCTCAGATTTTTTTGTTCTTGATCTTTTTCTCTATTTATTTTTCTGCATTATTTATTTACATTGTCAATTTAATTTTTTTGTCACTCATAGAAAGACAAAGTACAAGTAATAAAAAGCACAAAAAAACCTACAGAAAAAAAAATAATATAAAAAATCAACAAAATAGATAATTTTTTATTTTGCTAAAAAACAAATGTGATAGAAATTTATAAATCAATTTTATTTGACTTAATTGTATCATCTATCATTAGTTGAAACACTAAAAAAACATAAATAAACAAATGAAGAATTGAAGAAAAAAGCCAGACGATGTAAATATAAAATTTTAATAAAAAACAATTAAAAAGTTTTGAAAATTAAAGAAAAACATCACGAAGATTAACAAAAAAAAGACTAAAGATTATGAAACACAGCACTGATAATTTTGCTAAAACAAAACATCAATGAACGAAAATATAATAAAAAAACAAGCGCAATGATAAAAAAATAAAATATAGCAAAATTATAAAAACAAAACAAAAAATTGAAAAAAAAATAGCAAACTAAAAGAAAAGAAGTACAAAAAAATAAAACTTAAAGTTGGAAAAACAAACAATATAATTTGCAATTAATAAGTATATAATTAATAGAAAAAACAATACAAACTACAAAAGATACCAATACGAAAATTTATTATTTATTACATAAATTGAAATATAGATTTAAAGACAATAGTTAATACAATACAAAAATTAAAAAAAACATATAAACAACACAACAGTAAATAAAAAATTACATAGGAACTGAAAAAATTTAAAAAAGTAGGATAAAATGAGGCAAACAAGCAGCAAAACAACCCAAAAAAAAAAATAAAAATATAAAACAATAATAACTAAGAATAATTTTGAAATTAAAAAACAAAAAACCAAAATTATAAATGTCAAAAATTAAAAATATTTTTAAGTCAAAAACTTTATAAAAAGCAATTTTTTAAACGAAATATAAAAAAAGTAGAGGGCCATTGTGACAAATGTAACCAAAAAAATTTTTTGTTGATGGCTCTAGGACGTAAAATAGTGCCCAAAAAGCCTTATTACTGATAGATCGTACAAAAACAAATATTTTGAAAAAAATAAATTTTACATATACTTTTTGGTTCCTTATGGCTTTTAGTTTTGGTATTGCACCAAATAAACATAGACTAAAAATTATTTTTCTCTTAAAATTAAGTATTTTATAGAATTGCGTTCGACAGAAGCAGTCACCTGTATAAAACGGTAAAATAACATACATTGTAAGAAATTTGCATTTTTTTTACTATCATTATAACGTTTTTCTTTCATTTTTTAGATGTTTTTTTGTTTTTTTTTTATTCAATATTTGTAATACGTTTTAAACACCTTTGTTTTTTTTGCATTTGCTTTTTGTTGTTGTTGTTTTTTAGTGTCAGACAAAAATATAAATACTTGTATATTCAGAAGTTGACAAATATGGCTTTCAGCATCGGAGTTGCAAAAAATTGAAAAAAATTACTAATAATTTTGGTTTTCCAAATTAAGTATTGTATGACATTGCGTACGCCAGAAACAGTGGTCTGTATAAAACGGTAGAATATGATACTTTGTAAGCAATTTGCGTTTTATAATTATTTTGATGTTTTTTTTCCATTTTCTATAGATTTTTATGTTGGTTTTTTAAACATCATATTTGTAGTTTTTTTATAACCATTTCAAATTTTAATTGTTGTTTTTTGATGTTTTATTCAGTCTTTTGACTAAGGTCAAGCAATAACTATATATTCAGAAATTAACAAATATAGCTTCAAAATTGCAAGAAATTTACTTGTTTTACAAATTAAGTATTGCGTACGTCAGAAGCAATGACCGGTATAAAACAGTAAAATTAGATACATTGCGTTTTTTATTTTTTTTTAAATTTTTTTTGAATTTATGTTTTTAAGTTTAAATTTGAAAAATCATTAAAATTTGGCAAATTATGACATTGCGTACGTCAGAAGCAGTGACCGGTATAAAACAGTAAAATTAGATACATTGCGTTTTTAATATTTTTTTTTATATTTATTTTTTAAAATTTTACAATTTTTTTCAACACCGTCTAGTTTTTTGTTTTATTTTGCATTTGTTTATATTTTTTTTAGGCAACTATCTGCGTACGTCGGAAGTAATGTCCTGTATAAGTCGGTGAAATGAGATAAATGCGTTTTTTTATGCTTTTTAAGAATTTTTTTGATTTTTCATATATTTCTTTTTTTAAATTTAAAATTGTGAAATCATTAAAATTTGTCATATTATGACACTGCGTACGTCAGAAGCAGTGACCGGTATAAAACCGTAAAATTAGATACATTGGGTTTTTTATTTTTTTTTTAATTTTTCTTGAATTTATGTTTTTAAGTTTAAATTTGAAAAATCATTAAAATTTGTCAAATTATGACATTGCGTACGTCAGAAGCAGTGACCGGTATAAAACAGTAAAATTAGATACATTGCGTTTTTAATATTTTTTTTTATATTTATTTTTTTAAATTTTACATCTTTTCTACACCGTTTAGTTTTTTGTTTTATTTTGCATTTGTTTATATGTTTTTTAAACAACTATCTGCGTACGTCGGAAGTAATGTTCTGTATAAATCGGTGAAACAAATTAAATGCGTTTTTTAAGCTTTTAAAAGATTTTTTCAATTTTTATATATTTATTTTTTAAATTTAAAATTGTGAAATCATTAAAATTTGTCACATTGCGTACGTCAGAAGCAGTGACCGGTATAAAACAGTAAAATTAGATAAATTGCGTTTTTAATATTTTTTTTTACTTCTCATATATTAATGTTTTTAAATTTCACATCTTTTCTACACCATTTAGTTTATTGTTTTATTTTGCATTTGTTTATATTTTTTTTAGGCAACTATCTGCGTACTTCGGAAGTTGTGTCCTGTATAAAACGGTGAAATAAGATACGTTGTAAGAAACCTGCGTTATTTTTAATCATTTTGATGTTCTTCTGTCACTTTTTATATAGTTTTTTGTTTTTTCCTTAAAATTAACTACTTTACAGTACTTGGTACGTCAGAAGCAGTGACCGGTATAAAATGGTAAAATTAGATACATTGCGTTTTTTTAAATGTTTTTTTTAATTTTCATTTATTATTTTTTTTTTAAATTTTACATCTTTTCTACACCGTTTAATTTATTGTTTTATTTTGCATTTGTTTATATATTTTTTTAACCAACTATCTACGTACGTCGGAAGTAATGTCCTGTATAAAACGGTGAAATAAGATACATTGTAAGAAACTTGCGTTATTTTTAATTGTTTTGATGTTCTTTTGTCATTTTGTATATAGTTTTTTGTTTTTTCCTTGAAATTAACAACTTTATAGTATTTGGTACGTCAGAAGCAGTGGCCTGTATAAAACATGCGTTTTAAGAATCTGGTGGAGTTTTCGACATCAACCTGTACATTTTATAGTCGAAATGCATGTCCGGCACATTAATAATCAGTATTATATTTGGAAGTTCATTGTCACTAGCGTTAAAATTGTTTTAATAAATTTCCTGTCGATACCGTCAAAATTCATGGTCAATGCTTCACGCCATGATTCACGAATCGGTCTAATATATTCAAATTTTTCTGATGTCTAAATGGCTCCATATGTTTGAAAGATGATTCATAGAAAAAACAAAAGAACAAAACTCAAAAACATCTGCTACGGATGCTGTTTCAGTAGCTGATAATGGCGGCAGTTTTGAATTTATGTGTTTAGGTGGCGTTTTTTTGTTGGCGAAACTGTAAATGCTATACAAACTCAAAATCTATTATTCAAAAGATGCAAAATGCAAGGCTACATTGAAAGGTCATTTGGCCTGACACGCTATACTATAAAGGGAAGCATTTTAATTCCAACGGGATAAAGGAAACCATAATGTAGAGTGGAATTTATTTCGATGCAATAGGGGTTAAAATTATAATTACAAAGGTCAGCGTTTTTCATTTTTTTTTTTGAAAAAAAACAAATGAATTTTTTTTTTTTTAATTCATCATAGGAGGCTATGAATCGGACTACCTACCTATTTCCGATTTCCTTAAAAGTGTAAATAATTAGTCAGAATTTTGAATGAGTAAATAGTTGCACAGGTGAGTCACGTTACAATTAATTTCAAAATGTTTAAATATTTTGAAGGTCGGATTTACTACGAAAGGTTTATTAATGAAAGGAAACTGTCACTTTTCTTAATTTTTGGAATGTTTAGTCATAAATGATAAAATAAATAAAATTGATAAAAGTATTTATGTCAAATGATAACAGTGCATGACAATATTATTTTATTGTCTATTGATTATGACTTATTCCACTTGAAATAATCAAAAATAAATATCACTCACAATAAAAATATTTTTCAATTTCTTAACAATTTCTAAATTTTTGTCTAATTTTCAAAATTATTTACAAATTTTTACTCGCTATTTCGCTTGTGTCAGCGGCCGGAGGCCGCGCATATTAAAAATATGTTAATTTTTATTTTTAAAATATTTATTTTTGTGCGATCTATCAGTAATGAGGCTTTTTGGGCACTAATTGCGCACGTAATCGATGTATTTTACGCCCTAGAGTCATCAACAAAATGTTTTTGGTCACATTTGTCACAATGGCCTTCTACTTTTTTTATATTTGCTTTAAAAAATTGCTTTTTATAAAGTTTTTGACTTAAAAATATTTTTAATTTTTGACATTTATAATTTTGGTTTTTTGTTTTTTAATTTCTAAATTATTCTTAGTTATGATTGTTTTATATTTTTATTTTTTTTTTGGGTTGTTTTGCCGCTTGTTTGTCTCATTTTATCTTACTTTTTTTAAATTTTTGAGTTTCTATGTAATTTTTTATTTACTGTTGTGTTGTTTATATGTTTTTTAATTTTTGTATTGTATTAACTATTGTCCTTACATCTATATTTTAATTTATGTATTAAATAATAAATTTTCGTATTGGTATCTTTTGTAGTTTGTATTGTTTTTTCTATTAATTATATACTTATTTTAGCAAATTATATTGTTTGTTTTTCTTTAAGTTTTATTTTTTAGTACTTTTTTTCTTTTAGTTTGCTATTTTTTTTTCAATTTTATGTTTTGTTTTTATAATTTTGCTATATTTTATTTTCTTATCATTGCGCTTGTTTTTTATTATATTTTCGTTTTTTGATGTTTTGTTTTAGCAAGATGCTGTGTTTCATAATCTTTAGTCTTTTTTTCGTTAATCTTCGTTATGTTTTTCTTTAATTTTCATATCTTTTTTAATTGTTTTTTTTTTATTTTATATTTACATCGTTTGGCTTTTTTCTTTAATTTGTTTATTTATGATTTATTAGTGTTTCAACTAATGATAGATAATACAATTAAGTCAAAAAAAATTATATTTAAATTTCTATCATATTTGTTTTTTTAACAACATAATTTTGTTTATTTTCTATATTTTTTTTATCTTTAGGTCTTTTTTGTGCTTTTTATTACTTGTACTTAGTCTTTCTATAAGTGACAAAAAATGAAATTGACAAAGTAAAAAAAAATACAGAAAAATATATAGAGAAAAAGATCAAGAACGAAACAATCATAAAAAAAACATCTGAAGTAAAACAAAAACCGAAAAAAAATTTTAAATTGGAATTTTTGGCGAAAAAATATCTTCTAAATCAGTTGAGTCTTATTATGTTGGCACAACTTAAAACACTGAAAATATTACTACTATTATTATTATTATTATTATGTTTAACCTTTTCTACACCGATTATTACAATTTTTGACTGGATTATTAACACAGTTTTACTATTTACCAAAAAAATTTTCATTTAATTTTAATTTTTTTCAGCTTCTGCTGAGGACAACATGGTAATCAAAAGAGCTCTCAAGATGTGATAAAAAACTTTGTAAAACTGTGTTAGTACTATAAAGATTGTAATTTTAATATTATTTTTTCAAAAATATAAACAAGCTTTTAATTTTGCATTAGTTTAAAAGCCAATTTAGAAATTAAATTAATAATAATAATACTAAATAATAATAATAATTATATTATATGAATTGTTAGATTTGACATTTCAGAACATTTGAACAATATGACATATATTTATTTATGCAGTTATTATTATTATTAACAATATTAAATATTATATTTAACTTTTTCTGTCTCGGAAGCACAGCAATTTTGCTGGATTTAAAAATTATCACGGTATTTGACATATAGTATATATAATAGCACAAATTAATTAATAATTCACTACTCATATTTTTTTGTTTTTCAATTATATTTGTAGATGTTTTTTATCATATTTTTTTTAAGCAACATAACAAAAAACCATCTTTAATTCAAAATATATTTTATAAATATTTTTATTTTTGTTTTTCTTTATACTTTCAAATTTCTTTTTTGTTTTGCATTGCTTTAGTTTTTTTTGTTTATTTTTAGTACATTTTGTTTGTGTTTCTGGCACTTTTAATTTGTTTATTTGACATGATTTCTTTATTTTTAGTTTTTTTTATATGATTTTGCAAATTTAGTTTTTTTTATTTTTTGTTTTGTTTGTTTGTGTTTGGTTTTCTTTCAATTAGTTTAAAAACCAATTTAAGCATTAAATTAAAAACAAAAACTGCAAGTTATTAGTTTGTTTTTTTTAAATAAAAATCGAGTCAAATTACTGTCTCCTCTCACACTATTTGAGATGTTGGATTCACCATTCAAAACATTTGAACAATATGACATGAAAATAATAATACTGCTTTATTATTGTTATTATTTTGAAAAATAAATTAAAAATATTGATGGTCTAAATATTTTTATTTATAATAAATAATTTTTAAAAATATTACTAAAATCTAAAACTGTATATTAAAGTGTTTTAAAGTCATTTTAAAATTAAAAAAAAAATTAAAATAAAATGAGACATCCGGTATAAATCTTAAAGTTTATTTAGAAAAATGTTAAGTAATTTTTGTTATTTATGTGCTATTGTGATAAAATATATGTGGTAATTTATTATAAATAAAAATGGGTTTTTACTATCAATTTAATTTTTAAAAATATTATTATTATTATTATTATTGATTGTTTAATTATTTTTATTTATAATGAATAATGATATTTTCTAAATTATAAGCAAACACTGGAATATCCATTATTTTAGTGTTTTAAAACTATTCTATAATTAAAAAAAATTTATTAAAATAGCTATTTCATAGTATTTTAAACTGTGAAAGTACTTTTCCCATCGAATTAAAATGACAGTTATTAATTTGACATCTGAATCTAATCTAACCTCACTTTTAATTTAATGAATTGATTGTTATTGCAATTAACTTACACTAGTTTGCATCTCTACTATTTTTTTTCAAAATTTGTTTATGTAAAAAAAAACTGGGTTATATTTATTTTATCGCAAGTGTCTCACCCCAGTTTGTCTGTTTACTATTGTTTTTATAAAAAGATTTTATTTTTTAAAAAATTATGAAAAAAACATGAATATTATTCTTTGCTTTGTTAGAATTTCAAGTTTTTAATTTTCTGGACTATATACGTCTAATTGCAAATGTCAACAATTTATTTGCTTTTGTTTTTTTTATGAAAATTGTTAATTTTTTAAAAAATTTATGAAAAAAACATGAATATTATGTTTCTGTGTTAAAATTTTATGTTTTAAATAAAAAATTAAAAGTTTTTTGGAGTATATACATTTGCCTGTTTATCATTGTTTTTTTTTGGAAAAATTTGTTTATTTTTTAAAAAATAAATAAAAAAAAACTTGAGTATTTTATATATCTGTGTTAGAATTTCAAGGTTTTAATTTTTTTTTGAGCTATACACATTTTGTCTCACAACAGTTTGTCTGTTTACCATTGTTTTTTTGTAAAAATTGTTTATTTTTAGAAATTATGAAAAAAATTTCTAATTTTACATTTTTTTGAGTTGGAACTTTAAGATTTTAATTTTTTTGGGCTATATACATTTTGGCTCAATTGTCTCACAACAGTTTGCTTATTTACTACTGTTTGTTTTATACAGAATGTTTATTTAAAAAAAAAAAAATAATGAATAAAAACTTGAATATTATTTATATTTGTCGGTTATAATTTCAAGTTTTTAATAAAAAGCTTTAATTTTTTTGAGTTATATACATCTTATTGCAAGTGTTTCACAACAGTTTGCCTGTTTACTATTGTTTTTTAATAAAAAATCTTACTTTTTTAAAAAAATTGTGAAAAAAAACATGAATATTATATTCTTTTGTGTAAGTATTTTTAGTTTTTCAATTTTTTTTGCGTATTGCAAGTGTTTTAAAGCAATTTATTTATTTACTATTGTTTTTTTTACAAAAATTGTCTTTTTTTAAACTTTTTTGAAAAAAAACTTGAATATTTCAAGTATTTCTCTGTTAGAATTTTAAGTTTTTAATTTTTGGACTATACACATCTAGTTGCAAATGTCTCACAACAGTTTGTTTGTTTACTATGATTGTTCTTATAAAAATTGTTGATTTTTTAAATAAATTATAAAAAAAACATGAATATCATATGTTTTTACGTTAAAATTTTAAGTTTTAATTAAAAAACTAAAAGTTTTCTGGTCTATCTATATACATTTGCCTGTTTAGCATTGTTTTTTTTTTGTAAAATTTGTTTATTTTTTAAATAAAATATTAAAAAAAAACTTGAATATTTTATATTTCTATGTTAGAATCTCATGTTTTCAATTTTTTTGCGTTTTATACATTTTATTGTAAGTGTTTTACAACAGTTTGCTTGTTTATTTACTATTGTTTTTTTACAAAAACTGTTTATTTTTCTAAATATTTTAGAAAAAAAAATTAAATATTTTAAGAATTTCTCTGTAGAATTTTAAGTTCTCATTTTTTTGGAATAGGTGTACACATCTAAATGCACTCACAACAGTTTGTTTGTTTACTATTGTTTTTTTATAAAAATTGTTAATTTTTAAACAAATTAATAAAAAAGACATAAATATTATTAAGTTTCTGTGTTGAAATTTCGGAATTTTAATAAAAAAAATTAATTTTTTTTTGGTTATATACATCTTATTGCAAGTCCTCACAACAGTTTGCCTGTTTACTATTGTTTTTTATTAAAAAAACTTTATTTTTTGATAAAATTGTGAAAAAAAACATGAATATTATAGTTTTCTGTGTTAATATTTCTAGTTTTTTAATTTTTCGCGTATTGCAAGTGTTCCAAAGCAGTTTGTTTATTTACGATTTTTTTTTTACAAAAACTGTTTTTTTTAACTTTTTTGAAAAAAAAATTGAATATTTTAAGTATTTCTCTGTTAGAAGTTGAACTTTTTAATTTTTTTGACTGTACACATCTAATTGCAAATGTCTTACAACAGTTTGTTTGTTTACTATTGTTTTTTTATAAAAATTGCTCAATTTTAGAAAAAATTTATAAAAAAAACATAAATATTATATGTTTCTGTGTTAAAATTTCAAGTTTTTAATAAAGAATTTTATTTTTTTGGGCTATATACATCTTTTTGCAACTGTCTTGCAACAGTTTGCTTGTTTATCATTGTTTTTTTGTAAAAATGGTTTAGTTTTCAAAGAAATTATTAAAAAAATTTATAATAATAATCAAAAATTAAAGGTTTTGGATTGTGCTAATTAAATTTAGTAAATATTTTAATTTTTTATACATAATTATTTCAAAAATTAGAATGATGAATAATTGGTAAATATTAAAAATTTAATTAAATAAAATACCAAAAACACACTGTAATTAATAAAAATCAATTTTTTTTTAAGTTAATTTGTCACTTTTTTCAATTGTAATTATCTACAGTCGGACACAAAGTAACTTTTCCGTGCGGAATGTTATCAATTTCAAATTGCAATTGTTTTTTTACATTTGGACCACTTTGTGCTGCGTTTTGGCTATAATTTTCAAAAATAGTTTAACTAAAAAGTCAAATTTTGCGGTTATTATTTATGTAATAATTAAACATAATAAATAAGAAACAGCTTCGTAATGGTAGAGAAAGCAGGAAAACCGCAAGAATTTTTACAATTTTTTTTTCTATAAACATCTAGAGATAAAAGGGAATTATGTAACATTTTTGGAACCACTCATCTTTCGGATTCTTGGCGCTTTTATCATTTCCATGAAAAAATTATGCTTTACTAATAAATGATTCATTGGTCACACTCATCTCGCTGACTGTACAACCAGTTATTTATTTGGCATTTATAAAAAAACAAATATCATTGGAATATTTACAAGGGGCGGCTTAATCGTACGGCGAGTATGCAAGGCGAGGTTTCACAAAAAAAATTGAAAAAAAAAATTGGAATAATGCCTTTGTACAGATAAACAGTTCACGTACAAGTTCAAGAAAAAGTTCAGCACTGAAGGCTATTGTAGATGTTATTTGTTTGCTGAAGTGATTGTCTAAACATTAACACTTTTTTTTTGCTAATTTGTATTTTTTTAAATTAATTATGGCCATTAAGCCACGTCATAATGGCAAAAGTTTAATAGATATTCAATTTTTCAATAAATAAAAACAATTTTTAGTAAATAATTATTAATAATATGCTTAATTGCAATGAATAAAAGTTTTAACAATTTTATATTATTTATGAACAAGGCTCGTTGGCTTTCGTCGGACGGAACCGTCTCTCCGATTTTTTAAATATTGAGTTAGCGATAAATAGCACTTTTAATCCACAAATTATCACTAATATGTTAGAAAAAAAAACAAACAAAAAACAAAAACAACAATATTTACTCAAAAATTACTAATAATTGTTATTGCTCTTGAAGACATTCATAAAGAGCAATTGAAAAAACTTAATGTTGATAAAGGCACATAAAACCCAAGATAAATTTTCCAAAAATTATTTTTTTCGACGTGAAAGATTAGCTGTTTATTTTTTAATAGAGAAGCTTTTGATAGATGTCACTACGTGTTACACTTTACGTACCAATAATGCAAATGTGGGCTCATCACAATCAGACTTAAATTTATTTAAAACAAAATTGAGTCGTAAATGAAAAAAAAACAGTTGAGATATAATAGACCCACATAGAACGTTAAACAAAAAAAAAAGATATTAAAAAATAACAAATATTAAAAATACAAAATATAAAAGCAAATACAAAACAGAGCAAGAAAGCCAATTTAAAGGAAACACAATACAGAAAAAACATATAATTGTAAATTTGAAAAATTTATAAAATAATATAAAAAAAAACAAAAAAAAATTTTTAAAAAACGTTTTTTTTTGTTATATTTTTTTCGTTTTTAATTTTTTTTAAGCGTAGATTAGTCTTAGTATTTCTTTAAATGTGTTTTGCTTTTGTTGTTTTTATTCTGTTTTCTATGTTGTTTGAGCTTTATATGTTTTTTTTTTGTTTTTGGAAGGTGTTAATGAATGAAAAAAAATCAAATAGGGAAAAATCCAAAAATTAAAAGTAGAAAAAGGCAAATACAAAACAGAACAACAAAGCAATTTTAGAGAAAACGCAATATAGAAGAAATCATATAGTTAAAAATTAAAAAAAATTATAAAAAAATATGAAAAAATAACAAAAAATATTAAAAAAAAGTTTTTTTTGCTATATTTCTTACCTTTATAATTTTTTTTCAACGTAGATTATATTGTCTTATTATTTCTTCAAATGTTTTTTTTTTTTGTTGTTTTTATTCTGTTTTTTGTCTTGTTTGAGCTTTATAAGTTTTTTACTTTTTTGATTTTGAAAGGTATTAATAAATGAAAAAAAAATCAAATATTAAAAAAACTATAAATTATAGGTAGAAAAAGGCGAATTCAAAACAAAACAAGAAAGCCATTTTAGAAAAAACACGATATAGAAAAAGACATATAATTAAAAATTTAAAAAAATTATAAAAAAATACGAAAAAACAACAAAAAAACTTTTTTTTTTGCTATATTTTTTACGTTTTTATTTTTTTTTTAAACGTAGATTATATTGTTTTATTAATTCTTTCAGTATTTTTCTATTTTGTTGTTTTCATTCTGTTTTCTGTCTTGTTCGAGCTTCATAAGTTTTATACTTTTTTGTGTTTGAAACGTATTAATAAATGAAAAAAAAATCAAATATTAAAAAACCAAAAATTATAGGTAGAAAAAGGCAAATGCAAAACAGGACAAGAAGGTCATTTTAGAGAAAACACGATATAGAATAAAAAGATATAAAAAAAATTTTAAAATATGAAAAAATAACAAAAAAAATATAAAACTGTTTTTTTTTTTTGTCATATTTCTCACGTTTTTAATTGTTTTTTAAACGTAGTTTATTATTTTTTTAAACATTTTTCTATTTTGTTGTTTTTATTCTGTTTTCTATCTTGTTCGAGCTTTATATATTTTATAGTTTTTAGGTTTTTGAAATGTATTAATAGACGAAAAAAAAGTAGTAGATAAATAAATGCAAAACAGTACGAGAGTTAGAGAAAATACGACATCTAAAATATAGAAAAAATACAAAAATATAATAAAACTAACAAAAAAATTAATACTATAAACAAATATCTATAATTCTATTATTATTTTTCTAAATACAAAATAAAAAAAACGTCACAAAAACAAAAATAAAAGAAAAAATGCAAATCAACAAATTCAAATGTTTTTAGTAACTTAAAAAACTATGTTATAATAGACCTATGTGAGCAAAAAAAAGCGAAAAATGTAAGAAAAATAGTTGCAAAGTGAATAAAAAAGAAAAGCTTAAAAATGCATTGCTAAACAACAAAAAAAGCGATTCTAAAAAAAAAATAAGAAAATATAGTTTGAAACAAATGCGAAACAGAACAGAAAGTTCATACATTTGATAAAATAACAAAAAAAAAATTAAGAAAAAATATCTAAAAGTTAAAAACAATATATAATTTTTTGAAAAAATTCTTAAACCGAAAAAAAAACAAAAATAAAATTCAAAGTTATCAATAAAATACTAAAAGAAGCTAAGAGAATTCTAGCAGAAATGCCAAAAAAATATATTATAAATATATCTATTTTTTAACAAACATGAAAAAAAAAACATTGTTGAAAAAATAATAAAACAGCTAGGAAGAACTAAAAACAAAACACAACTGGATACTGAAACAATAGACATGAGAAATCTTTGAAAAAAATTTGTAAAACCGAAAAAAATATTATAAATAAAAAAAACGGTGGAACAGCGAATGTAGATAGGACCTGAAAAATTATAAAAATAAAAAAAACTATAAAAGAAAACTACTTTAAAAAGAAAAAATAATGCAAAAAATAAGAGAAAATGTTTTTTAATTTGGTGAGAAAAAAACCAAATAAATAGAAAATAAACAAAGAGATAACAAAAAGTAAAAAAAACAAAAACAAAAGAAATGATAAAAAATATAAAAAAAATTGAAAAATAAACTTAACATGTACAAATTGTAAAATGTATAAATTGTGTAAAAATTTGAAAAAGTTTTAGAAAAATAACAAGAATTTTGTTAATTTTTTATTGTTGTTTTGTTTTTCTACTTTTGTTTTTGTGTCTAGCTTTACCATTTTTCATCCGATTTTCTTCATTTTTGTTTTATTTTTTGACATTTTGGGTCTTTTTCCAGCTCTACCTTTCCCAATACGGTTACTTGGGCGGCTCCACCCGCACCATGGGCAACTCCAGCGCCCTCCAAGACGGCCGAGTCCTCCGCAAAGCCATAGAGGATTTCCAATCTTTTGCAGGACTCGATGTGACAGGTAAAAATCTTGAACTTTGCATTGTGCAAAAATCCATCAGCTCATGCATAAAATATCTAATAATTATTTTCATCGCATTTCCTTTGTTCCCATCATCATTGACAATTGTTTTGCAACCATTTATGTGGGTTCAATAGTTAAGGTCATTCCTAGCTACCATGCTGGTTATTAAAAACTTTCTTTTGTTTTCAATAATTTCTTTTGTTTTTGACATTTTCATTTGTTTTTTGTTTTTTAATTTCTAGGGCAACTCGATGATGTGACATTGCAAGAAATGAAGCTGCCGAGATGTGGGGTGAAAGATAAAGTTGGAACGGGAGATAATAGATCTAAACGATATGCTTTACAAGGTGAGTCTGGAATTTGTTTAAATAATTGTAATTTTGTATAAACGATAATAATACACAGTGGACCAGTTAATTTTTCTCAATTAAATTCAATGAGAGATGGCTTTGTATTGACGTTTCCAATTGGAATGAGGAGATTTGGTCCATTGCCTCTCTACACACATTTTATTGAATGCATTTAATTATTACATGTTGATGTTTACTCATTAATTTTGTTAAATTATTATCGCCATTTTGTTTATAATTTATATCAATTACATGTTTCGGGCTTTTTGGCACTCATCAGGCTTGGAGCGCTAATGTGACAACGCCTTTATACAATCAGCGATATTACTTATGGTCTGAAAATGTTTTTTTTAGTCGAAACTTGGCTTTATTACTTCGACTAGAACAATTTTCAATTTTCTTATTTTTATTATTTTAAGCAATTATTAACAATTATTTTGAATTGTTTTGTGTTTTTCTATTTTTGATCATTTTTGTTTTATTTTTAACAATTTTTTTATTGTTTATTTGTTTTTTTTAAGCTGTTGACAATGAAAAATTAGGATTTTTTACTATGTTTTTCTTTAACTTTTTCTAATTTTTCTCTTTTTGTTTATAAGTTTTAACTAGTTTTTATAACTCTGTTCTGTTTCTCTCAAGCTATTATTTATTTGTTTATTTTATAACAGTTTTGTTCTAATTTTTATTATTTTTTATCTTTTTGACCCGTTGTTGATAATTTTTTTTTGGAAAATTAAGTTTTTTACAAAGTTTCTTAATATTTCTTGCATATTTTTGTACTTTTCTCATACTTTAAGGTAAATAAAAAGATAAAAAACCATTTTAAATTTCCAATTTATTTTAATTTTTTAAAATTTACTATTTTTTTTATTTGAATTTTTTTTTATTTTAACTTTTTTGTTTAATTTTTTACAACAATTTTGTGTTTTTTATTTATTACTTCTTGTTTTACTTTCTGTACTTTTTCAAATTCAGTTAAAGGGCAAACAGAAAAGCTTTTTTCCAGTCAAAGCTTAAGCAGCCTAGAAGACTAATCTACTAAAAAAGCCTAGAAGCCTAATCTAGTATAACTTATTCAAACTATAATTCTAGATCTAGATTTAATTTCTAGATTCAGTCAAAGTCTAAATGATCTAAAAGTCTTATTTACTAAACAGCTTTGAAATCTAATCTAGTACAATTTAGTCAGCTTATAAGCCAAGTTCTAAATTTATTTCCGGTCATTGTCTAAGCAGTCTAAAAGTCTAATCTACTAATCGGTCTAAAACAGCTTAAAAGACTAATCTAGTTTAACTTATTCAGAGTATAATTCTAGGTTTAGACATATTTTTACTTAAAATGTGGACAGCTAAACTTTTTCCAGTCAAGAACTAAGCAGTCTATAAGCCTAATCTAGTAGAAGTCTAATCTAGAACCACTTTTTTCGACTCTAATCTTAAATCAAGTCATAATTCCTAGATCCAGTCAAGGTCTAAATCTCTAAGAAATTAAATTTACTAAACAGCCAAAATATGTATTAACCTAGTATAACTAATTTAGTCTATAATCCTAAATCTTGATTTATTTTCAGTCAATGTTTAGGCAGTCTAAAAATACAATCTGCTGAACGGCTTAAAAGTCTAATCTTCTAAACATCCTAGAAGACTAATCTGGTTTAACCTAGTCAGACGATAATTTTAGACCTAGACATATTTCTACTTGAAATGCTAAACATTATTCCAGGCAAAAATTAAGCAGCCTAGAAGCCTAATCTAGTGAAAAACCTAGAAGTCTAATCTATTACAACTTATTTAGACTTTAATCTTAAATTTAAACTTATTTCTTAGATTCAGTCAAAGTCTAAATCATCTAGAAATTTATTTCACTAAACAGTCCAAATATTTATTAATCTAGTATAACTTATTTACTCTATAATACTAAACCTTGATTTATTTTTAGTCAATGTTTAGGCAGTCTAGAAGTCTAATCTACTAAACGGCTTAAAAGACTAGTCTAGTTTAACTTATTCAGATTATAATTCTAGATCTAGGCATATTTCTACTTAAAAACTTAACAGCTAAACTTTTTTCCAGTCATAGATTACGCAGCCTAGAAGTCTAATCGAGTAAAAAACCCACAAACCTAATCTAAAACAATTTTTTCAGACTATAATCTTAAATCTAAACCTATTGTTCAGATCCAGTCAAAGTCTAAACCACCTAGAAATTTAATTCACGAAACAGCCTATTTATATATCTAGTATGACTTATTCAGCCTATAATCCTAAATTTAGATTTATTTCTAGTCAGTGTCTAGGCAGTCTAAAAATCTAATCTATCAAACGGCTCAAAAGTCTAATCTTCTAAACATCCTAGAAGACTAATCTGGTTTAACCTAGTCAGACAATAATTTTAGACCTAGACATATTTCTACTTAAAATGTACGCAGCTAAACAGCTAAACTTTATTCCACTCAAAAATTAAGCAACCTAGAAGGTCAACCTAGTAAAAAGTCTAATTTATTACAACTTATTTAAACTATAATCTTAAATTTAGACTTATTTCTTAGATCCAGTCAAAGTCTAAATCTCTAAGAAATTAAATTTACTAAATAGCCTAAATATGTATTAACCTAGTATAACTAATTTAGTCTATAATCCTGAATCTTGATTTATTTTTAGTCAATGTTTAGGCAGTCTAAAAATACAATCTGCTGAACGGCTTAAAAGTCTAATCTTCTAAACATCCTAGAAGACTAATCTGGTTTAACCTAGTCAGACGATAATTTTAGACCTAGACATATTTCTACTTGAAATGTAAGCAGCTAAACTTTATTCCAGTCAAAAATTAAGCAGCCTGGAAGTCTAATCTAGTAAAAAACCTACAAGTCTATAACTTATTCAGACTATAATCTTAAATTTAGATGTATTTCTTAGATCCAGTCAAGGTCTAAATCTTTAAGAAATTAAATTTACTAAACAGCCTAACTATGTATTAACCTAGTAGAAATAATTTACTCTATAATCCTAAATCTTGATTTATTTTTCGACAATGTTTAGGCAGTCTGAAAATCTAATTTGCTGAACGGTTTAAAAGTCTAATCTTCTAAACAGCCTAGAAGACTAGTCTAGTTTAACTTATTTAGAATATAATTCTAGATCTAGGCATATTTCTACTTAAAATGTAAACAGCTAAACTTTTTTCCAGTCATAGATTAACCAGCCTAGAAGTCTAATCAAGTAAAAAAGTGACAAGCCTAATCCAAAACAATTTTTTCAGACTATAATCTTAAATCTAAACCTATTGCCCAGATCCAGTCAAAGTCTAAACCACCTAGAAATTTAATTCACTAAACAGCCTATTTATATATCTAGTATGACTTATTCAGTCTATAATCCTAAATTTCTAGTCAGTGTCTAGGCAGCCTCAAAATCTAATTTACTAAACGGCTTAAAAGTTTAATCTTCTAAACCTAGTTTAACTCACTCAAACTATAATTCTAGACCTAGACAAATTTCTACTTAAAATGTAAACAGCAAAACTTTTTTCCAGTCAAAGATTAAGCAGCCTAGAAGTCTAATCTAGTAAAAAACCTAGAAGTCTAGTTTTGTACAACTTATTTAGACTATAAAATCTAGACTTATTTTCAGTCAAGTCTAAGCAACTTAGAAGTCTAATTTACTTAACAGCCTAGAAATCTAATCTGGAATAACTTATTCATCCCTAATCTTACATCTAGATCTAGGCAGCCTAGAAGTCTTAGAAGAGTTTAATCTTCTAAACATTCTAGAAGACTAATTTCTTCTAACCAAAATCTTATTATAGACGTATTTCCAGTTGAAGTGTAAACAGCTAAACTTTGAAAATTTCAGTTTTGTGAGCTCAAAAGTCATTTTTTGAACTTTTTGCAGGAAGTCGCTGGAAAGTCAAAGACTTGAAATACAGAATATCTAAATATCCGAAGAACCTCAACACCAAAGACGTCGACAAAGAGATCCAGAAGGCTTTCAACGTTTGGACCGGTTACACAGATTTGAGCTTCACTCCTTCAAAAAGCCAAGTTCACATCGATATTCGTTTTGAAAGTGGAGAGCATGGGGATGGTGATCCGTTTGATGGACCTGGAGGTACTCTAGCTCATGCTTATTTTCCTGTAAGTACCCTTCCATTGGACCTCTTTCCAATTTTTCTAATAATTTTTCTGTAGGTTTTTGGAGGCGATGCTCATTTTGATGCCTCAGAAAAATGGACGATCAACAGCTACCGTGGTACCAACCTCTTTCAAGTGGCTGCACATGAGTTTGGACACTCTCTGGGTCTAAGCCATTCAGATGTACGAGAAGCCCTCATGGCCCCCTTTTACCGAGGCTACGAGCCTCTCTTTGAGCTCCACGAAGATGATGTACAAGGCATTCAATCCCTCTATGGGAAGAAAACCAGGAAAACAACCACTTATCCCTCTGGTGACTCAGATTTTGATGGTTCAAACGTTAATGACAGAAAAGAACCACCTCCGGTTACAGTAGACAGCAGTTTATGTAAAAATTCCAAAATTGATACAATTTTCAATTCTGCAGAAGGCTACACGTATATATTTAAAGGGAATAAGTACTGGAGATTAACTGATGATGCTGTAGCACCTGGATATCCTAAATTAATCTCAAATGGATGGGCGGGTTTGCCAGGAGATCTTGATGCTGCTTTCACTTACAAAAATGGCAAAAGCTATTTCTTCAAAGGTTCTAAATACTGGAGGTACAAAGGACGCAAGATGGATGGGGATTATCCCAAAGACATTTCTGAAGGTTTCACTGGAATTCCAGATGATGTGGATGCTGCAATGGTCTGGAGTGGTAATGGAAAAATCTACTTCTTCAAAGGAGCCAAATTCTGGAGATTTGATCCTTCTCAAAGACCACCAGTCAAATCAACGTATCCTAAGCCTGTATCCAACTGGGATGGCTTGCCCAATAGTATTGATGCTGCTTTCAAATGGACCAATGGTTACACTTATTTCTACAAAGGGGATGGCTATTACAGATTCAATGATCGAGCATTTGCTGTAGATAAAGCAAATCCCGCTTTTCCGCGCTCTACAGCCTATTGGTGGTTCGGCTGTAAGGACGCTCCACAGGGGACCATTGGTGCTAGTGAGTCAAGATGGAATGGTCTTGATGACGGGAGCGATCAGGAAATTGATGTCAATGACACACAGGATACAGGTATGCTGGCTGTTGCTAACCCTAACTGATCAAAAAAAAAACAAAAGCTAACTGTACTGTATAAAGCTTTGACCAAACTAATTATCGCTCTCTTCATCAAGAATGTAAGATGTTTTTTTGTTTTGCTTTTTGACAACACTAATCATTAACGTAGTCATAAGTGCACTAATTTGTTGTGTGTTTGTTTTGTCACTCATCTAACTTGTAATGATTGCACGGTTCTTCTGATAAGATAGCATGGAGTGAGGTAGCATTTTGACAAAAGATTATAGTCACCTTCATTTGGTACTATGATATAGATCTATAGACCATGGTGATCATGGTCTATAGATCTATAGATCATGGTCTATAGATCTATAGATATATAGACCGTGGTGATCATGGTCTATAGATCTATAGATCATGGTCTATAGATCTATAGATATATAAACCATGGTGATCATGGTCTATTCGTCCGACTTGGTCTATAGATCTATAGATCATGGTCTATAGATCTATACATTATGGTCTATAGATCTATAGATATATAGACCATGGTGATCATGGTCTATTCGTCCGACTTGTCAGGCTATATGTAGTACCATAAGACGTATAGACCATGGTAGCCATATATACACAGCTTAAGATGGTTATACTATAATGTCAATGGTAAAATCGTCTAAAATTCGCACATTTTGCGGGGTGTAATTTAGATGGTGTGTATTTTGATAGTTAATCACTTCTTTTGGCGAAATTTTAATCGGAGGGGCTACATTCCAGAAAACTACCGCCGACGTGCCAGCCACTGAAGGGCAGCTGCAAATCATTTAAAAGTATGTGTTTGTCTCGTATCAGTCATGGTTTAGGTATTATCACTTTTTTTCATTTTTTCATTGTTTTAGTATAGCCTCAATGATTTTTTGGCCAAAAACATTCAAAAATCATTCATCTAGCTTAAGATTCATTTAGCCAGATTTGAAGCATTTATTGAGACGTTTTTTTAGAATGATGTTTTGGCTGTGTAGAGCCAAAACCAAAAGTTTTTCATTGATTTTTTGGCCAAAAACATACAAGAATCATTCATCTAGCTTATGATTTATTTTGCCAGATTTGAAGCATTTGTTGAGACGTTTTTGTAAAATGAGGTTTTGGCTGTGTAGAGCCGATATCAAAAATGTTTCAATGATTTTTTAGCCAAAATCATACAAAAACTCACTTTCCAGTATCAGCTGAAACATTTTTGTTGATAGTTTGTATTGGCTTTCTACGCAAATATCAAAAGTGTTTCAATGATTCTATAGAAAAATCATTCACATACCTTCCATTCACGTTTTTGACAAATAATGTTTTGCGTCTATAGACCAAAGATCAAAGATGTTTCAATGATTTTTTAGCCAAAAACATTTAAAAATGAACAATTTGGCTTGACTTGACTTACCTTACGATGTGTTAACTAGTTTTAAAGTATTGGCATCAAAAATGTTTCAATGATTTTTTAGCCAAAAACATTGTTTCAATGATCTTATAGCCAAAAACATCTAAAAGTGAACAATTTTAAACTGGTTTGACTCACCTTATGATGTTTCTACTATATTTTAAATATTAGCATAACTAATAATGTTTTAATGATATTTTAGCCAAAAACATTGTTTCAATGATATTATAGCCAAAAACATCTAGAAATGAACAATTTTGGCTTGATTCGACTTACCTCATGATGTTTCTACAAAATTCAAAATACTGACATCAAAAATGTTTTAATGATTTCTTAGCCAAAAACATTGTTTCAAAGATATTAAAGCTAAAAACATCTGAAAATAAACAATTTTGTCCTGGCTTGACGCATCTTATGATGTTTCTACTACATTCAGAATATTTTCACCAGAAATGTTTCAATGATTTTTTAGTCAAAACACATTTAAAGCATTATAAGCCAATGTTTCTTCAGCCAAAAACATCTAAAAATCAATAATTTTGGCTTAACTTGATCATGTTTAAAACTTCTTCTGGCACGTTTTTGTTCAACGATGTTTGTAGTATATATTGGCTTTCCAGCCAAATACTAAAAAGATGCTAAAATCCATTGATCATAAGTCCTTAAGCTAAAATGTTTTTGGCTAAAGAAGCATTGATGGATCTTTAGCCAAAAACATCTTTAGCTAAAAATGAAGACTTTTGGTCTCACTAGTTTGATGTTTCTATCTCATTTAAAGATGATTTTTGGGTCAAAAACTTCTAAAAAGAAATCATTCATCTAATTTGGCTTGACCTGATCTAGTGTATAATGTTTGTACCACATTTGAAGCATTTTTTGAGACGTTTTGGCTGAATGATGTTCATAAATTGTGTTGGCTTTGTAGTCCAATACAAAAAATATGAAAAGCCAATTGGTCGTCATATATCTTTGAGCTAAAATGTTTTTGGCTAATGATTCTTAGCCAAAAACATCTAAAAATAAACAATTTAGGTCAGACTTGACTTGACCTGACCTACTTTATAACCATTTTATACCATTCGAAACATACTTTTTAGACGTTTTGGTTAAATGATGTTTATAATTTGTGTTGGCTTTGTAGTCAAATACCAAAAATGTAGAAAAGCCAATTGGTCATATATCTTTGGGCTAAAAATGTTTTTGGCTAATGATTCTTTGCCAAAAAATTTAAAAATAAACAATTTTGGTCTGACTTGACCTGACTCACGAGATGATGATTCTATCGCACTTGAAACATCAGTATCAATGATTCTTTGACCAAAAACATTTAAAAATGATTTTTACTTGTTTTGACTTGACCTGACTTACTTTATAATGTTTTAATGTCACATTTGAGACATTTTTGTTAAATGATGTTTATAATTTATGTTGATTTTATAAAAAAATAGCAAAAATGTTTCAATGATTCATCAGCCAGAAACATCTAAGAAAGAATGTTTTAGCTAGACCTGACTTGACTTGACATATATTATAATCTTCACACCTTAAACATCTGCATCAAAAATGCTTTTCTTGAGTCAAAATGATTCTTTAGTGAAATTTTTTTAAAAATAAATGATGTAGACCTGACTTGACTTGACTTGACTAATGTCTACTATTGGTTTTCTAGGCGAATATCATGAGCAAACCGTGGGTCCAGAACCAGACAGCTACAAGCAAGACGACGTCGGAAGCAAAAGTGGTGTAGTTAGATCATCTTTAGTGGTAACAATTCTGACAATATTGTGCGTCAAACTCTTAGCTGGTTAACCATTGACCGAAATCTTATTTTATAAATGAGATGTCTCAGACTGAAGAACTTAAATTAATTCTTATTATAATTAATAGTTAATTTGTGATGTCGTGCGCAGATTGTAGGTAAAACAGCTAAAGCTACGTTTAACAACTAAACGACGTAAGTTATACTATGTTACCAATAATTGTTTATTACGCTCAAAGATGTCGCTTCTGCTGCAGTGCCTGTGATGATAATATTGTGTTGTTTAGTTATTAAATGATCCGATTGGAGAGAAAATCCTCTCAAGTTCTGCCAAAGTGCGTCTATTTCTCTTATTTTTTTTTAATTATTTATTAAGTTCTGTATTCTGTTTTTATTATTTTTATAATGCTCTATAGGCTCTAATGTAATGCTATTTGTGATTGTTATTGTTGTCTAAAATCGAACCGACCAAAAGTATTGTACATTTAATGCAAGCAATAAAAATATTAATATAAAAAACGGTTTCTTTTCTGCCATGGAACTCAAGCAAAAATTGAGGTTAGGAGGTTCAAAATTTAGCAAAATATAAATTTTGTTAATGTATTTTTTTACTGTCACATATTAAGAGAACTTGAGCAAAATTTTATGTTAGGAGGTACAAAATTTAGCAAAATTTAAATTTTGCTAATGCCTTTCATCACTTATTAAGAACACTTAAACAAAATTTGAGGTTAGGGGGTTCAAAATTTAGCAAAATTTAAGTTTTGCTCTAATTTATTTTTTTACTACAATATATTAAGAAAACGTAAGCAAAATTTTAAGTTAGGAGGTACAAAATATAGAAAAATTTTAATTTTGCTAATGTCTTTCATCAAGGAAACTGGAGCAAAATTTGAGGTTAGGAGGTACAAAATTTAGCAAAATTTTTGTTTTTTAAGAGTGTTGGTTTTTTGATCAGAAGTTACTAAGACCGTAACTAGAAAACCAGAAGTTTTTTTGAATTTTAATTTTTCTAATCTGTTGTTTTTTATCTTTTTTTAGTTTGGTCTGTTGTTATTTAAATTGATAAATTCTTAGTTTTTCTAGTTTTGTGATTTTTAAAATGGTCTAATTATCAGCTTTTTTTGCTTTCTAGTTTGTTGGTTTTCTGCTTTCATGCTCTGCTGTTTTTTTATTTTTTTTGTTTTATAGATTAATTTTTTTAGTCTTCAAATAAACTACCTTGACCGGATTAGACTAAACTAAACTAGACTAGCTGGAACTAAAAAAATTACCGTTTTTTGTGCAAACAAGCATTTAAAATGAATCTACTTTATTAAATCGAATTTTTTTTATCTAAAAAATGTGATAAAACTAAACTATTTAAAAATAGTTTTAATAAAAAAAACTAAGCTGGTTTTTAAATTTAGTTTTTGCTCTCGAGTGTAATTAAGTAATTTGCGGCCTAATAGTTAGAGTTAGTTGAGCTAACAACAACAGACCAAACCAGTTTTTGCAAACTAAACTAGTTTTCAATTAATTTATTGTCACTTGTTATAAAAAAAAATAAAACGGTTTAAAAATAAACTAATATTTATAAAATAACTAAATTTATTAAACTAGAACCAAAAGTGATTAATTTAAACAAAAAATTATAGACAACAATAAAAGGTATTAAATAAATAGTTTAAACTAATTAAAATATGCGTTGAACTAAGTGTTATTTAATTATGGTTTCTACCGTTCAAAATTCTAATCTAGTTCAGCTAGATTACAAAACTCATAATTTTAACTAGTTTTTTTTTATATAAAATGTTAGTTAAGAATAAACTAGAATAGTTGCTAGCTAAACTAGATTCAAATAAAACTCTTTTAATAAAAAAACTAAGCTGGTTTTAAACCTAGTTTTTCTGACAATCAATACTAAATATCTTACAGTTTCAAATGCGAGACTAAACTAGTTCTTAGCAGACTGAACTAGTTTTTAATTTAGTTTTTAGCATTTGTAAACTAGTTTTCAGCCAAATTTTAAAACAAGTTTTATTAAATTTAACCTCATTTCTGATCAGAACTGGAAAACACAAAACTAAAACTAGTTTTCTTAAGTAGACTATGACAAACAGCTTGTCGAATATTTTTTTTATTTTATTACAAAATGAAATGATATCAAACTAGTTCTTTTTGTAAACTAGTTTTTGTAATACATTTTGAAATTAATTTTCTAGATTAATTTAATCTAGATTACTAGTTAAAAGTATTAAATGTGAGGTTAGAAACGATACAGATGTAATACTATTCTAGTCTAGTATAGCTAGTATATAAAACTAGATTATCTAGATAAACTTATTTAAATCAAACAATAAATCGTACTAGATTAAATTAAGAAAAAATACAAAATTAAAACTATAATTATTTTATAGTAGTAAAATAAATGAGTACTAAGAGTACTAGTTTAATTAAACTAAAAATTGTTTTGTTTATCTATACTAAAAAACGCTATAATAGATTAAATAACAATAATAAAATTAAGAAAACTAGTTATGATTGGTCTAAAATACTAAATTAAATTTAAAATACCATTTTTAACTGGAAAAAATTAAACTGTTTTTTAAACTGCACCAGTTTAAAGTAATATGAAATAAAAGTTTGCTAGATAGCTTAACTATTCTAGTTTGGAGAACTAGATTAAGTTACACTTTACTACTCCTACTTACAGCGTACTAGACAATACTAAAAATTAGAAAACTAGTTATGGTACTAAAATACCAAATAGTGCTAAACTAGCACTAATTATGTGAGCTAAGGATTAGTTACTTTAATCTAAGCAAAAAAAAACTATAATAAATTGCAAAATAATAAAACTAACACAACTAGTTGAGATTAATTTAAAACCCTATTTAGCTAAAAATTACTATTTTAAGTTGGTACTTAATTTGCTTATGAGTTATAGTAGGGAAGTATTTTAGTATGGTACTAAAGTACTATGATTGTTTTGTTTTTTTTTAAATTAATAAAGCTAATCTGTTACGTTAGTAGTACTAGGTCAACTTAATCAATTAAATTAATAGTTTGCTTGATTAACTATTCTGATCTAGTATAGAAAACTAGATTAAACTCTTAGATGCGCTACACTAATAGTACTATGCATTCCATTTTCACTCACTAGCACCAATGGTCCCCTGTGGAGCGTCCTTACAGCCGAACCACCAATAGGCTGTAGAGCGCGGAAAAGCGGGATATTCTTCATCTACAGCTAATGTTTGATCATTGAATCTGTAATAGCCATCCCCTTTGTAGAAATAAGTGTAACCATTGGTCCATTTGAAAGCAGCATCAATATTATTGGGCAAGCCATCCCAGTTGGATACAGGCTTAGGATACGTTGATTTGACTCGTAAGCTATCGTAAGGATCAAATCTCCAATATTTGGCTCCTTTGAAGAAGTAGAATTTTTCACTCCAGACCATTGCAGCATCTACATCATTTGGAATTCCATTGAAACCTTTAGAAATGCCTTTGGGATAATTCCCATCCATCTTGCGTCCCTTGTACCTCCAATATTTAGAACCTTTGAAGAAATAGCTTTTGCCATTTTTGTAAGTGAAAGCAGCATCAAGATCTCCTGGCAAACCCGCCCATCCATTTGAGATTAATTTAGGATATCCAGGTGCTACAGCATCATCAGTTAATCTCCAGTATTTATTCCCTTTAAATATATACGTGTAGCCTTCTGCAGAATTGAAAATTGTATCAATTTTGGAACTTTTACATAAACTGCTATCTACTGTAACCGGAGGTGGTTCTTTTCTGTCATTAACGTTTGAACCATCAAAATCTGAGTCACCAGAGGGATAAGTGGTTGTTTTTCTGGTTTTCTTCCCATAGAGGGATTGAATGCCTTGAACATCATCTTCGTGGAGCTCAAAGAGAGGCTCGTAGCCTTGGTAAAAGGGGGCCATAAGGGCTTCTCGTACATATGAATGGCTTAGACCCAGAGAGTGTCCAAACTCATGTGCAGCTACTTGGAAGAGGTTGATACCACGGTAGCTGTTGATCGTCCATTTTTCTGAGGCATCAAAATGAGCATCGCCTCCAAAAACCTACAGAAAAATTATTAGAAAAATTGGAAAGAGGTCCAATGGAAGGGTACTTACAGGAAAATAAGCATGAGCTAGAGTACCTCCAGGACCATTAAACGGATTACCATCCCCATGCTCTCCACTTTCAAAACGAATATCGATGTGAACTTGGCTTTTTGAAGGAGTGAAGCTCAAATCTGTGTAACCTGTCCAAACATTGAAAGCCTTCTGGATCTCTTTGTCGACGTCTTTGGTGTTGAGGTTCTTGGGATATTTAGATATTCTGTATTTCAAGTCTTTGACTTCCCAGGAACCTCCTGCAAAAGGTTCAAGAAAATGATTTTTGAGCTCACAAAACTAAAATTTTCAAAGTTTAGCTGTTTACACTTCAACTGGAAATACGTCTATAATAAGATTATGGTTAGAAGAAATTAGTCTTATAGAATGTTTAGAAGATTAAACTCTTCTAAGACTTCTAGGCTGCCTAGATCTAGATGTAAGATTATAGGATAAATAGGTTATTCTAGATTGGATGTCTAGGCTGTTCAGTGAATTAGACTTCTAAGCTGCTTAGACTTTGACTGAGCATAAGTCTAGATTTAAGATTATAGTCTAAATAAGTTGTACAACATTAGACTTTTAGGGGTTTTCGAGTAGATTAGGCTTATAGCCTGCTTAGTCTTTCACTGAAAAAAAGTTTAGCTGTTTACATTTTAAGTAGAAATTTGTCTAGGTCTAGAATTATAGTCTGAGTGAGTTAAACTAGGTTTAGAAGATTAGACTTTTAAGCCGTTTAGCAGATTAGATTTTTAGATTGCCTAGACACTGACTAGAACTAAATCTAGATTTAGGATTCTAGACTGAATAAGTCATACTAGATATATAAATATTTAGGCTGTTTAGTGAATTAAATTTCTAGATGGTTTAGACTTTGGCTGGATCTGGGAAATAGATCTAAATTTAAAATTATAGTCTGAAAAAATTGTTTTAGATTAGGCTTGTTGGTTTTTTAATCGACTAGACTTCTAGGCTGCTTTGTCTTTGACTGAAAAAAAGTTTAGCTGTTTACATTTTAAGTAAAAATATGTCGAAATCTAGAATTATAGTCTCAATAAGTTGAACTAGATTAGTCTTTTAAGCTGTTTTAGACCGATTAGTAAATTAGACTATTAGACTGCTTAGACAATGACTGGAAATAAATCTAGTACTAGGCTTATAAACTGACTAAATTGTACTAGATTAGATTTTAAAGGCTGTTTAGCAAGTTGAACTTCTAGGTTATTTAAACTTTGACTGGATCTAGGAATTGAATCTAGATCTAGATCTAGTATTATAGTTTGAATAAGTTAAATTAGATTAGTCTTCCAGGCTGTTTGATAGATTAAACTCTTAAGCTGTTGGTAGATTAAATTTTAAGCTTGCTTAGACATTGACTAAAAACAACTCTAGATCTAGAATTATAGTTTGAATAAGTTATACTAGATTAGGCTTCTAGGCTTTTTAGTAGATTAGATTTCTAGGCTGTTTAAGCTTTGACTGGAAAAAAGTTTAGCTGTTTACCGTTTAACTCAATTTGAAAAAGTACAGAAAGTAAAACAAGAAGTAATAAATGGAAAACACATTCACCGCACAAAACAAAAAAAATTAAAATAAAAAAAAAATAGTAAATTTAAAAAAATTAAAATAAATTGAAAATTTAAAATAGTTTTTTTTATCTCTTTATTTAACCTAAAGTATGAGAAAAATAGAAAAATATGCAAGAAATATGAAGAAACTTTGTAAAAAACTTAATTTTCCAAAAAAAAATTATCAAAACCGGGTTAAAAAGCTGAAAAATAATAAAAGTTTGAACAAAATTGTTAAAAAATAAACAGAAAAATTATAGCTTAAGAGAAACAGAACAGAGTTATAAAAACTAGTTAAAACTTATAAACAAAAAGAGAAAAATTACAAAAATTAAAGGAAACACATGGTAAAAAATTCTAATTTTTCAAAAAAAAGTCATTGGCCACAGCCTAAAAAAAAATATAAACAATAAAAAAATTGTTAAAAATAAAACAAAAATAATTAAAAACAGAAAAACACAAAACAATTCAAAATAATTGTTAATAACTGCTTAAAATAAAAAAAAATAAAAAAATAGAAAATTTTTCAAGTTGAAGTTGTAAAGCCAACTTTCTACTTTGTGTTGACAATATAACAAAAAACATTTTCAGACAATAAATAATATCGCTGATTGTGTTAAGGCGTTATCACATTAGCGCTTCAAGCCTGATGAGTGCCAAAAAGCACGAAACATGTAATTGATATAAATTATAAACAAAATGGCGATAATAATTTAACAAAATTAATGAGTAAACATCAACATGTAATAATTAAATGCATTCAATAAAATGTCTGTAGAGAGGCAATGGACCAAATCTCCTCATTCCAATTGGAAACGTCAATACAAAGCCATCTCTCATTGAATTTAATTGAGAAAAATTAACTGGTCCACTGTGTATTATTATCGTTTATACAAAATTACAATTATTTAAACAAATTCCAGACTCACCATGTAAAGTATATTGTTTAGATCTATTATCTCCCGTTCCAACTTTATCTTTCACCCCACATCTCGGCAGCTTCATTTCTTGCAATGTCACATCATCGAGTTGCCCTAGAAATTAAAAAACAAAAAACAAATGAAAATGTCAAAAACAAAAGAAATTATTGAAAACAAAAGAAAGTTTTTAATAACCAGCATGGTAGCTAGGAATGACCTTAACTATTGAACCCACATAAATGGTTGCAAAACAATTGTCAATGATGATGGGAACAAAGGAAATGCGATGAAAATAATTATTAGATATTTTATGCATGAGCTGATAAATTTTTGCACAATGCAAACTTCAAGATTTTTACCTGTCACATTGAGTCCTGCAAAAGATTGGAAATCCTCTATGGCTTTGCGGAGGACTCGGCCGTCTTGGAGGGCGCTGGAGTTGCCCATGGTGCGGGTGGAGACGCCCAAGTAACCGTATTGGGAAAGGTAGAGCTGGAAAAAGACCCAAAATGTCAAAAAATAAAACAAAAATGAAGAAAATCGGATGAAAAATGGTAAAGCTAGACACAAAAACAAAAGATCAAAACTAGAAAAACAAAACAACAATAAAAAATTTAAAAAATTCATGTTATTTTTCTAAAACTTTTTTAAATTTTTACAAAATTTATTTCTGTACATTTTAAGTTTATTTTTTAATTTTTTTTGATATTTTGTATCATTTCTTTTATTAGTGTCTGGTTTTTGTTTTTATATTTTTTTTACTTTTTGTTATCTCTTTGTTTCTTTTCTATTTATTTGGTTTTTTTCTCACCAAATTAAAAAATATTTGCGCTTATTTTTTGCATTATTTTTTTTTAATGTAGTTTTGGTTTATATATTTTTTTCATTTTTATAATTGTTTTCTGGTCCTATCTACATTTGCTGTCCCACCATTTTTTTTATTTATAATGATGGTTTTATAAAATTTTTCCAAAAAGTTTTCATGTCTATTGTTTCAGTACACATATTGTTGTGTTTTGTTTTTAGTTCTTCCTAGCTGTTTTATTATTTTTTCAACAATGTTTTTTTTTCTTTTTTTTTATGTTTGTTAAATTTATTATATATTTGCTTGCATTTCTGCTAGTATTCTCTTAGCTTTTTTTAGTATTTTAATTATTATTTTGAATTTTCTTTTTAATTTCTTTTCGGTTTCTTAGTTTTATTTTCTTTCCCTCTCTATATTTTCTGTCACTACAAAAGCATTTTTTTAAATATATATATTTCTTTGCTTTTAGGTATTTTTTCAAATTTTTTTTTATTATATCAAATGTCTGAGCTTTCTGTTCTCTTTTGCATTGACTTTAAACTATTTTTTTGACTTTTGAAATTGCTTTTCTTTTGTTTTGCAATGCAGTTTAAAGCTTTTCTTTCATATTCGCTTTTTAACTACTTTGTTTGCACTTTTTTTTGCTCATATAGGTTCATAATTTTTTAAGTTACTGAAAACACTTTTCTGCCTAATTTTAATTTCCGTTCTTATAACGTTTTTTTTATTTCGTTTTAAAAAAAAATAATAATAAAATTATAGATATTGGTTAAAACTATTAATTTTTTTTTATTTTTATTTTATTTTTGAATTTTTTCTTTATTTTAGATGTCGTATTTTCTCTAACTTTCGTTCTGTTTTGCACTTATTTTTCTACTATTTTATTTTTCATCTATTAATACATTTCAAAAACCTAAAAAACAACAAATATATAAGATAGAAAACAGAATAAAAAAATATTTAAAGAAATAATAAAAAACAATTAAAAACGTGAGAAATATAACAATAAAAAAATTTTTTTTTGTTTTTTCCTATATTTATTCAATATCTAAAATGACTTTCTTGATTTGTTTTGCATTTGCCTTTTTCTACTTTTGATTTTTGAATTTTTCAATATTTGATTTTTTTTAATTTTTTAATACCTTTTAGAAACAAAAAAGTAAGAAACTTATGAAGCTCAAACAAGACAGAAAACAGAATATAAACAACAAAATAGAAGAATACTTAATGAATTAATAAGACAATATAATCTACGTTTGAAAAAAATTAAAAACGTGAGAAACACAGCAAAAAAAACTTTTTGATATTTTTTGTTATTTTTTTATATTTTTTTATAATTCTTTTTAATTTTCAATCATATGATTTTTTCTACATTGTAATTTTTCTAAAATTGCTTTCTTCTTCTGTTTTGCATTTGCCTTTTTCTCTTTTTAATTTTTGGTTTTTTCATTTATTAATACCTTTCAAAATCAAAAATAAAACTTATAAAGCTCAAACAAGATAGAAAACAGAATAAAAACAACAACAGAAAAAAACATTTAAAGAATTAATAAGACAATATAATCTACGCTTGAAAAAAGTTAAAAACAAAAAAAATATAACAAAAAAAAATTTTTTTTTAATTTTTATTTTGTTTTTTCATATTGTTTTATAATTTTTTTAAATTTACAATTATATGTTTTTTTTCTGTATCGTGTTTTCTCTAAATTGGCTTTCTTGTTCTGTTTTGCATTGCTTTTATATTTTGTATTTTTATTATTTGTTATTTTTTATTATCTTTTTTATAATGTAGTTTTTTTGAAATTCTACAGAGAAATACTTAAAATATTTAAGTTTTTTTTTCTAAAATATTTTGAAAAATAAACCGTTTTTGTAAAAAAACAATAGTAAACAGACAAACTGTTGTAAAACACTTACAATAAAATGTATAAAACGCAAAAAAAATTAAAAACATGAGATTCTAACACAGAAATATAAAATATTCAAGTTTTTTTATAATATTTTATTATTATTTACAAATTTTTTAAAAAAAAAACAATGATAAACAGGCAAATGTATATAGACCAAAAAACTTTTAATTTTTTAATTAAAACTTAAAATTTTAACACAAAAACATATGATATTCATGTTTTTTTTATAAATTTTTTAAAAAATCAACAATTTTTATAAGAAAAACCATAGTAAACAAACAAACTGTTGTGAAACATTTGCAATTAGATGTGTATAGTCCAAAAAATTAAAAAGTTTGAAATTCTAACAGAGAAATCCTTAAAATATTCAAATTTTTTTTTCACAAAAGCTTAAAAAAACAATTTTTGTGAAAAAAACAATAGTAAATAAACCAACTGCTCAAAAACACTTGCAATACGCAAAAAAAATTGAAAAACTAAAAATTCTTACACAGAAAAATATAATATTCATTTTTTTTTACAATTTTTTTAAAAAATTAAGATTTTTTATTAAAAAACAATAGTAAACAGAGAAACTGTTGTGAGACACTTGCAATAAGATGTATATAACTCAAAAAAATTAAAATTTTTTATTAAAAACTTGAAATTATAATAGAAAAATATAAATAATATTCAAGTTTTTGTTAATTTTTTTTTTTAAATAAACATTCTGCATAAAACAAACAGTAGTAAACAAGCAAACGGTTGTGAGAAAATTGAGCCAAAATGTATATTGTATATAGCCCAAAAAAATTAAAATCTTAAAGTTTCAACTCAAAAAAATTTAAAACTAGAAATTTTTTTCATAATTTCTTTAAAAAATAAACAATTTTTACAAAAAAAAAATGGTAAACAGGCAAACTGTTGTGAGACAAAATGTATATAGCTCAAAAAAAATTAAAAACTTGAAATTCTAACACAAATATATAAAATACTCAAGTTTTTTTTTATTTATTTTTTAAAAAATAAACAAATTTTTCCAAAAAAAACAATGATAAACAGGCAAATGTATATAGACCAAAAAACTTTTAATTTTTTATTTAAAACATAAAATTTTAACACAGAAACATAATATTCATGTTTTTTTCATAAATTTCTTAAAAAATTATTAATTTTCATAAAAAAAACAAAAGTAAATAAACTCTTGATATTTGCCATTAGACGTGTATAGTCCAGAAAATTAAAAACTAGAAATTCTAACAGAGAAAAATATAATATTTAAGTTTTTTTTCATAATTTTTCATAATTTTTTTATAAAAAAACAATAGTAAACAGACAAACTGGAGTGAGACACTTGCGATAAAATAAATATAGCCCAGAAATAAATGTAGCCCAGTTTATTTAAAAAAAAAAGAACAAATTCTGTAAAAAAAAAGCAGTAGAGATGCAAACTGGTGTAACACAATTGCAATAACAATCGATTCATTAAATTAAAAGTGAGGTTAGATTAGATTCAGATGTCAAATTAATAACTGTCATTTAAAATATAGATTAGACATACCTTAGGGTCAACATCCGCTTGTATTAATATTAAATTTAAAAAAAATATCAAAATTGAAAAAACACTGTGTAAATTCATTGTAAACTATGGTGATTTATGTATTGCAAATTTGCTTTTATTCTTGAATAATCTAGTGACCTGGCGACCTAGTGATTATACTCTAAAAAACCCTAAATTTTTTCCAAAAAATCTATTATGATTACAACTTTGATAAGAAGATGGTGACCTTTTTTATCTTTTTCATGCAAAACATGTCACATTTTAGTGTTTTTTAGTATATTCAGAATATTTTCACCAGAAATGTTTCAATGATTTTTTAGCCAAAACACATTTAAAGCATTATAAGCCAATGTTTCTTCAGCCAAAAACATCTAAAAATCAATAACTTTGGCTTAACTTGATCATGTTTAAAACTTCTTCTGGCACGTTTTTGTTCAACGATGTTTGTAGTTTATATTGGCTTTCCAGCCAATATAAGTCCTTAAGCTAAAATGTTTTTGGCTAAAGAAGCATTGATGGATCTTTAGCCAAAAACATCTTTAGCTAAAAATGAAGAATTTTGGTCTGACATGACTCACTAGTTTGATGTTTCTATCTCATTTAAAGATGATTTTTGGCTCAAAAACTTCTAAAAAGAAATCATTCATCTAATTTGGCTTGACCTGATCTAGTGTATAATGTTTGTACCACATTTGAAGCATTTTTTGAGACGTTTTGGCTGAATGATGTTCATAAATTGTGTTGGCTTTGTAGTCCAATACAAAAAATATGAAAAGCCAATTGATCGTCATATATCTTTGAGCTAAAATGTTTTTGGCTAATGATTCTTAGCCAAAAACTTCTAAAAATAAACAATTTAGGTCAGACTTGACTTGACCTGACCTACTTTATAATGTTTTATACCATTCGAAACATACTTTTTAGACGTTTTGGTTGAATGATGTTTATAATTTGTGTTGGCTTTGTAGTCAAATACCAAAAATGTAGAAAAGCCAATTGGTCATATATCTTTGGGCTAAAAATGTTTTTGGCTAATGATTCTTTGCCAAAAAATTTAAAAATAAACAATTTTGGTCTGACTTGACCTGACTCACGAGATGATGATTCTATCGCACTTGAAACATCAGCATCAATGATTCTTTGACCAAAAACATTTAAAAATAATTTTTACTTGTTTTGACTTGACCTGACCTGACCTGACTTTATAATGTTTTAATGTCACATTTGAGACATTTTTGTTAAATGATGTTTATAATTTATGTTGATTTTATAAAAAAATAGCAAAAATGTTTCAATGATTTATCAGCCAGAAACATCTAAGAAAGAATGTTTTAGCTAGACCTGACTTGACTTGACTTATATTATAATCTTCACACCTGAAACATCTGCATCAAAAATGCTTTTCTTGAGTCAAAATGATTCTTTAGTGAAATTTTTTTAAAAATAAATGATGTAGACCTGACTTGACCTGACTTGACTAATGTATACTATTGGTTTTCTAGGCGAATATCATGAGCAAACCGTGGGTCCAGAACCAGACAGCTACAAGCAAGACGACGTCGGAAGCAAAAGTGGTGTAGTTAGATCATCTTTAGTGGTAACAATTCTGACAATATTGTGCGTCAAACTCTTAGCTGGTTAACCATTGACCGAAATCTTATTTTATAAATGAGATGTCTCAGACTGAAGAACTTAAATTAATTCTTATTATAATTAATAGTTAATTTGTGATGTCGTGCGCAGATTGTAGGTAAAACAGCTAAAGCTACGTTTAACAACTAAACGACGTAAGTTATACTATGTTACCAATAATTGTTTATTACGCTCAAAGATGTCGCTTCTGCTGCAGTGCCTGTGATGATAATATTGTGTTGTTTAGTTATTAAATGATCCGATTGGAGAGAAAATCCTCTCAAGTTCTGCCAAAGTGCGTCTATTTCTCTTATTTTTTTTTAATTATTTATTAAGTTCTGTATTCTGTTTTTATTATTTTTATAATGCTCTATAGGCTCTAATGTAATGCTATTTGTGATTGTTATTGTTGTCTAAAATCGAACCGACCAAAAGTATTGTACATTTAATGCAAGCAATAAAAATATTAATATAAAAAACGGTTTCTTTTCTGCCATGGAACTCAAGCAAAAATTGAGGTTAGGAGGTTCAAAATTTAGCAAAACATAAATTTTGTTAATGTATTTTTTTACTGTCACATATTAAGAGAACTTGAGCAAAATTTTATGTTAGGAGGTACAAAATTTAGCAAAATTTAAATTTTGCTAATGCCTTTCATCACTTATTAAGAACACTTAAACAAAATTTGAGGTTAGGGGGTTCAAAATTTAGCAAAATTTAAGTTTTGCTCTAATTTATTTTTTTACTACAATATATTAAGAAAACGTAAGCAAAATTTTAAGTTAGGAGGTACAAAATATAGAAAAATTTTAATTTTGCTAATGTCTTTCATCAAGGAAACTGGAGCAAAATTTGAGGTTAGGAGGTACAAAATTTAGCAAAATTTTTGTTTTTTAAGAGTGTTGGTTTTTTGATCAGAAGTTACTAAGACCGTAACTAGAAAACCAGAAGTTTTTTTGAATTTTAATTTTTCTAATCTGTTGTTTTTTATCTTTTTTTAGTTTGGTCTGTTGTTATTTAAATTGATAAATTCTTAGTTTTTCTAGTTTTGTGATTTTTAAAATGGTCTAATTATCAGCTTTTTTTGCTTTCTAGTTTGTTGGTTTTCTGCTTTCATGCTCTGCTGTTTTTTTATTTTTTTTGTTTTTTAGATTAATTTTTTTAGTCTTCAAATAAAATACCTTGACCGGATTAGACTAAACTAAACTAAACTAGCTGGAACTAAAAAATTTACCGTTTTTTGTGCAAACAAGCATTTAAAATGAATCTACTTTATTAAATCGAATTTTTTTTATCTAAAAAATGTGATAAAACTAAACTATTTAAAAATAGTTTTAATAAAAAAAACTAAGCTGGTTTTTAAATTTAGTTTTTGCTCTCGAGTGTAATTAAGTAATTTACTGCCTAATAGTTAGAGTTAGTTGAGCTAACAACAACAGACCAAACCAGTTTTTGCAAACTAAACTAGTTTTCAATTAATTTATTGTCACTTGTTATAAAAAAAATAAAACGGTTTAAAAATAAACTAATATTTATAAAATAACTAAATTTATTAAACTAGAACCAAAAGTGATTAATTTAAACAAAAAATTATAGACAACAATAAAAAGTATTAAATAAATAGTTTAAACTAATTAAAATATGCGTTGAACTAAGTGTTATTTAATTATGGTTTCTATCGTTCAAAATTCTAATCTAGTTCAGCTAGATTACAAAACTCATAATTTTAACTAGTTTTTTTTTATATAAAATGTTAGTTAAGAATAAACTAGAATAGTTGCTAGCTAAACTAGATTAAAATAAAACTCTTTTAATAAAAAAACTAAGCTAGTTTTAAACCTAGTTTTTCTGACAATCAATACTAAATATCTTACAGTTTCAAATGCGAGACTAAACTAGTTCTTAGCAGACTGAACTAGTTTTTTATTTAGTTTTTAGCATTTGTAAACTAGTTTTCAAACTGTTTTCAGCCAAATTTTAAAACAAGTTTTATTAAATTTAACCTCATTTCTGATCAGAACTGGAAAACACAAAACTAAAACTAGTTTTCTTAAGTAGACTATGACAAACAGCTTGTCGAATATTTTTTTTATTTTATTACAAAATGAAATGATATCAAACTAGTTCTTTTTGTAAACTAGTTTTTGTAATACATTTTGAAATTAATTTTCTAGATTAATTTAATGTAGATTACTAGTTAAAAGTATTAAATGTGAGGTTAGAAACGATACAGATGTAATACTATTCTAGTCTAGTATAGCTAGTATATAAAACTAGATTATCTAGATAAACTTATTTAAATCAAACAATAAATCGTACTAGATTAAATTAAGAAAAAATACAAAATTAAAACTATAATTATTTTATAGTAGTAAAATAAATGAGTACTAAGAGTACTAGTTTAATTAAACTAAAAATTGTTTTGTTTATCTATACTAAAAAACGCTATAATAGATTAAATAACAATAATAAAATTAAGAAAACTAGTTATGATTGGTCTAAAATACTAAATTAAATTTAAAATACCATTTTTAACTGGAAAAAATTAAACTGTTTTTTAAACTGCACCAGTTTAAAGTAATATGAAATAAAAGTTTGCTAGATAGCTTAACTATTCTAGTTTGGAGAACTAGATTAAGTTACACTTTACTACTCCTACTTACAGCGTACTAGACAATACTAAAAATTAGAAAACTAGTTATGGTACTAAAATACCAAATAGTGCTAAACTAGCACTAATTATGTGAGCTAAGGATTAGTTACTTTAATCTAAGCAAAAAAAAACTATAATAAATTGCAAAATAATAAAACTAACACAACTAGTTGAGATTAATTTAAAACCCTATTTAGCTAAAAATTACTATTTTAAGTTGGTACTTAATTTGCTTATGAGTTATAGTAGGGAAGTATTTTAGTATGGTACTAAAGTACTATGATTGTTTTGTTTTTTTTTAAATTAATAAAGCTAATCTGTTACGTTAGTAGTACTAGGTCAACTTAATCAATTAAATTAATAGTTTGCTTGATTAACTATTCTGATCTAGTATAGAAAACTAGATTAAACTCTTAGATGCGCTACACTAATAGTACTATGCATTCCATTTTCACTCACTAGCACCAATGGTCCCCTGTGGAGCGTCCTTACAGCCGAACCACCAATAGGCTGTAGAGCGCGGAAAAGCGGGATATTCTTCATCTACAGCTAATGTTTGATCATTGAATCTGTAATAGCCATCCCCTTTGTAGAAATAAGTGTAACCATTGGTCCATTTGAAAGCAGCATCAATATTATTGGGCAAGCCATCCCAGTTGGATACAGGCTTAGGATACGTTGATTTGACTCGTAAGCTATCGTAAGGATCAAATCTCCAATATTTGGCTCCTTTGAAGAAGTAGAATTTTTCACTCCAGACCATTGCAGCATCTACATCATTTGGAATTCCATTGAAACCTTTAGAAATGCCTTTGGGATAATTCCCATCCATCTTGCGTCCCTTGTACCTCCAATATTTAGAACCTTTGAAGAAATAGCTTTTGCCATTTTTGTAAGTGAAAGCAGCATCAAGATCTCCTGGCAAACCCGCCCATCCATTTGAGATTAATTTAGGATATCCAGGTGCTACAGCATCATCAGTTAATCTCCAGTATTTATTCCCTTTAAATATATACGTGTAGCCTTCTGCAGAATTGAAAATTGTATCAATTTTGGAACTTTTACATAAACTGCTATCTACTGTAACCGGAGGTGGTTCTTTTCTGTCATTAACGTTTGAACCATCAAAATCTGAGTCACCAGAGGGATAAGTGGTTGTTTTTCTGGTTTTCTTCCCATAGAGGGATTGAATGCCTTGAACATCATCTTCGTGGAGCTCAAAGAGAGGCTCGTAGCCTTGGTAAAAGGGGGCCATAAGGGCTTCTCGTACATATGAATGGCTTAGACCCAGAGAGTGTCCAAACTCATGTGCAGCTACTTGGAAGAGGTTGATACCACGGTAGCTGTTGATCGTCCATTTTTCTGAGGCATCAAAATGAGCATCGCCTCCAAAAACCTACAGAAAAATTATTAGAAAAATTGGAAAGAGGTCCAATGGAAGGGTACTTACAGGAAAATAAGCATGAGCTAGAGTACCTCCAGGACCATTAAACGGATTACCATCCCCATGCTCTCCACTTTCAAAACGAATATCGATGTGAACTTGGCTTTTTGAAGGAGTGAAGCTCAAATCTGTGTAACCTGTCCAAACATTGAAAGCCTTCTGGATCTCTTTGTCGACGTCTTTGGTGTTGAGGTTCTTGGGATATTTAGATATTCTGTATTTCAAGTCTTTGACTTCCCAGGAACCTCCTGCAAAAGGTTCAAGAAAATGATTTTTGAGCTCACAAAACTAAAATTTTCAAAGTTTAGCTGTTTACACTTCAACTGGAAATACGTCTATAATAAGATTATGGTTAGAAGAAATTAGTCTTATAGAATGTTTAGAAGATTAAACTCTTCTAAGACTTCTAGACTGCCTAGATCTAGATGTAAGATTATAGGATAAATAGGTTATTCTAGATTGGATGTCTAGGCTGTTCAGTGAATTAGACTTCTAAGTTGCTTAGACTTTGACTGAAAATAAGTCTAGATTTAAAATTATAGTCTAAATAATTTGTACACGATTAGACTTTTAGGGGTTTTCTACTAGATTAGGCTTATAGCCTGCTTAGTCTTTCACTGGAAAAAAGTTTAGCTGTTTACATTTTAAGTAGAAATATGTCTAGATCTAGAATTATAGTCTGAGTGAGTTAAACTAGACTAGTTTTCTAGACTGCTTAGAAGATTAGACTTTTAAGCCATTTAGTAGATTAGATTTTTAGGCTGCCTAGACACTGACTAGAAATAAATCTAGATTTACGATTATAGACTGAATAAGTCATACTAGATATATAATTATTTAGGCTGTTTAGTGAATTAAATTTCTAGGTGGTTTAGACTTTGACTAGATCTGGGAAATAGATCTAAATTTAAAATTATAGTCTGAAAAAATTGTTTTAGATTAGGCTTGTTGGTTTTTTAATCGATTACACTTCTAGGCTGCTTTGTCTTTGACTGAAAAAAAGTTTAGCTGTTTACATTTTAAGTAAAAATATGTCGAAATCTAGAATTATAGTCTCAATAAGTTAAACTAGATTAGTCTTTTAAGCTGTTTTAGATCGATTAGTAGATTAGACTTTTAGACTGCTTAGACAATGACTGGAAATAAATCTAGTACTAGGCTTATAAACTGACTAAATTGTACTAGATTAGATTTTAAAGGCTGTTTAGCAAGTTGAACTTCTAGGTTATTTAAACTTTGACTGGATCTAGGAATTGAATCTAGATCTAGATCTAGTATTATAGTTTGAATAAGTTAAATTAGATTAGTCTTCCAGGCTGTTTGATAGATTAAACTCTTAAGCTGTTGGTAGATTAAATTTTAAGCTTGCTTAGACATTGACTAAAAACAACTCTAGATCTAGAATTATAGTTTGAATAAGTTATACTAGATTAGGCTTCTAGGCTTTTTAGTAGATTAGATTTCTAGGCTGTTTAAGCTTTGACTGGAAAAAAGTTTAGCTGTTTACCGTTTAACTCAATTTGAAAAAGTACAGAAAGTAAAACAAGAAGTAATAAATGGAAAACACATTCACCGCACAAAACAAAAAAAATTAAAATAAAAAAAAAATAGTAAATTTAAAAAAATTAAAATAAATTGAAAATATAAAATAGTTTTTTTTATCTCTTTATTTAACCTAAAGTATGAGAAAAATAGAAAAATATGCAAGAAATATGAAGAAACTTTGTAAAAAACTTAATTTTCCAAAAAAAAATTATCAAAACCGGGTTAAAAAGCTGAAAAATAATAAAAGTTTGAACAAAATTGTTAAAAAATAAACAGAAAAATTATAGCTTAAGAGAAACAGAACAGAGTTATAAAAACTAGTTAAAACTTATAAACAAAAAGAGAAAAATTACAAAAATTAAAGGAAACACATGGTAAAAAATTCTAATTTTTCAAAAAAAAGTCATTGGCCACAGCCTAAAAAAAAATATAAACAATAAAAAAATTGTTAAAAATAAAACAAAAATAATTAAAAACAGAAAAACACAAAACAATTCAAAATAATTGTTAATAACTGCTTAAAATAAAAAAAAATAAAAAAATAGAAAATTTTTCAAGTTGAAGTTGTAAAGCCAACTTTCTACTTTTTGTTGACAATATAACAAAAAACATTTTCAGACAATAAATAATATCGCTGATTGTGTTAAGGCGTTATCACATTAGCGCTTCAAGCCTGATGAGTGCCAAAAAGCACGAAACATGTAATTGATATAAATTATAAACAAAATGGCGATAATAATTTAACAAAATTAATGAGTAAACATCAACATGTAATAATTAAATGCATTCAATAAAATGTCTGTAGAGAGGCAATGGACCAAATCTCCTCATTCCAATTGGAAACGTCAATACAAAGCCATCTCTCATTGTATTTAATTGAGAAAAATTAACTGGTCCACTGTGTATTATTATCGTTTATACAAAATTACAATTATTTAAACAAATTCCAGACTCACCATGTAAAGTATATTGTTTAGATCTATTATCTCCCGTTCCAACTTTATCTTTCACCCCACATCTCGGCAGCTTCATTTCTTGCAATGTCACATCATCGAGTTGCCCTAGAAATTAAAAAACAAAAAACAAATAAAAATGTCAAAAACAAAAGAAATTATTGAAAACAAAAGAAAGTTTTTAATAACCAGCATGGTAGCTAGGAATGACCTTAACTATTGAACCCACATAAATGGTTGCAAAACAATTGTCAATGATGATGGGAACAAAGGAAATGCGATGAAAATAATTATTAGATATTTTATGCATGAGCTGATGGATTTTTGCACAATGCAAAGTTCAAGATTTTTACCTGTCACATCGAGTCCTGCAAAAGATTGGAAATCCTCTATGGCTTTGCGGAGGACTCGGCCGTCTTGGAGGGCGCTGGAGTTGCCCATGGTGCGGGTGGAGCCCCCCAAGTAACCGTATTGGGAAAGGTAGAGCTGGAAAAAGACCCAAAATGTCAAAAAATAAAACAAAAATGAAGAAAATCGGATGAAAAATGGTAAAGCTAGACACAAAAACAAAAGAACAAAACAAGAAAAACAAAACAACAATAAAAAATTTAAAAAATTTCTGTTATTTTTCTAAAACTTTTTTAACTTTTTACAGAATGTATTTCTGTACATTTTAAGTTTATTTTTTAATTTTTTTTATATTTTGTATCATTTCTTTTATTAGTGTCTGGTTTTTGTTTTTATATTTTTTTTACTTTTTGTTATCTCTTTGTTTCTTTTCTATTTATTTGGTTTTTTTCTCACCAAATTAAAAAATATTTGCGCTTATTTTTTGCATTATTTTTTTTTAATGTAGTTTTGGTTTATATATTTTTTTCATTTTTATAATTGTTTTCTGGTCCTATCTACATTTGCTGTCCCACCATTTTTTTCATTTATAATGATGGTTTTATAAAATTTTTCCAAAAAGTTTTCATGTCTATTGTTTCAGTATACATATTGTTGTGTTTTGTTTTTAGTTCTTCCTAGCTGTTTTATTATTTTTTCAACAATGTTTTTTTTTCTTTTTTTTTATGTTTGTTAAATTTATTATATATTTGCTTGCATTTCTGCTAGTATTCTCTTAGCTTTTTTTAGTATTTTAATTATTATTTTGAATTTTCTTTTTAATTTCTTTTCGGTTTCTTAGTTTTATTTTCTTTCCCTCTCTATATTTTCTGTCACTACAAAAGCATTTTTTTAAATATATATATTTCTTTGCTTTTAGGTATTTTTTCAAATTTTTTTTTATTATATCAAATGTCTGAGCTTTCTGTTCTCTTTTGCATTGACTTTAAACTATTTTTTTGACTTTTGAAATTGCTTTTCTTTTGTTTTGCAATGCAGTTTAAAGCTTTTCTTTCATATTCGCTTTTTAACTACTTTGTTTGCACTTTTTTTTGCTCATATAGGTTCATAATTTTTTAAGTTACTGAAAACACTTTTCTGCCTAATTTTAATTTCCGTTCTTATAACGTTTTTTTTATTTCGTTTAAAAAAAAAATAATAATAAAATTATAGATATTGGTTAAAACTATTAATTTTTTTTTATTTTTATTTTATTTTTGAATTTTTTCTTTATTTTAGATGTCGTATTTTCTCTAACTTTCGTTCTGTTTTGCACTTATTTTTCTACTATTTTATTTTTCATCTATTAATACATTTCAAAAACCTAAAAAACAACAAATATATAAGATAGAAAACAGAATAAAAAAATATTTAAAGAAATAATAAAAAACAATTAAAAACGTGAGAAATATAACAATAAAAAAATTTTTTTTTGTTTTTTCCTATATTTATTCAATATCTAAAATGACTTTCTTGATTTGTTTTGCATTTGCCTTTTTCTACTTTTGATTTTTGAATTTTTCAATATTTGATTTTTTTTAATTTTTTAATACCTTTTAGAAACAAAAAAGTAAGAAACTTATGAAGCTCAAACAAGACAGAAAACAGAATATAAACAACAAAATAGAAGAATACTTAATGAATTAATAAGACAATATAATCTACGTTTGAAAAAAATTAAAAACGTGAGAAACACAGCAAAAAAAACTTTTTGATATTTTTTGTTATTTTTTTATATTTTTTTATAATTCTTTTTAATTTTCAATCATATGATTTTTTCTACATTGTAATTTTTCTAAAATTGCTTTCTTCTTCTGTTTTGCATTTGCCTTTTTCTCTTTTTAATTTTTGGTTTTTTCATTTATTAATACCTTTCAAAATCAAAAATAAAACTTATAAAGCTCAAACAAGATAGAAAACAGAATAAAAACAACAACAGAAAAAAACATTTAAAGAATTAATAAGACAATATAATCTACGCTTGAAAAAAGTTAAAAACAAAAAAAATATAACAAAAAAAAATTTTTTTTTAATTTTTATTTTGTTTTTTCATATTGTTTTATAATTTTTTTAAATTTACAATTATATGTTTTTTTTCTGTATCGTGTTTTCTCTAAATTGGCTTTCTTGTTCTGTTTTGCATTGCTTTTATATTTTGTATTTTTATTATTTGTTATTTTTTATTATCTTTTTTATAATGTAGTTTTTTTGAAATTCTACAGAGAAATACTTAAAATATTTAAGTTTTTTTTTCTAAAATATTTTGAAAAATAAACAGTTTTTGTAAAAAAACAATAGTAAACAGACAAACTGTTGTAAAACACTTACAATAAAATGTATAAAACGCAAAAAAAATTAATAACATGAGATTCTAACACAGAAATATAAAATATTCAAGTTTTTTTATAATATTTTATTATTATTTACAAATTTTTTAAAAAAAAAACAATGATAAACAGGCAAATGTATATAGACCAAAAAACTTTTAATTTTTTAATTAAAACTTAAAATTTTAACACAAAAACATATGATATTCATGTTTTTTTTATAAATTTTTTAAAAAATCAACAATTTTTATAAGAAAAACCATAGTAAACAAACAAACTGTTGTGAAACATTTGCAATTAGATGTGTATAGTCCAAAAAATTAAAAAGTTTGAAATTCTAACAGAGAAATCCTTAAAATATTCAAATTTTTTTTTCACAAAAGCTTAAAAAAACAATTTTTGTGAAAAAAACAATAGTAAATAAACCAACTGCTCAAAAACACTTGCAATACGCAAAAAAAATTGAAAAACTAAAAATTCTTACACAGAAAAATATAATATTCATTTTTTTTTACAATTTTTTTAAAAAATTAAGATTTTTTATTAAAAAACAATAGTAAACAGAGAAACTGTTGTGAGACACTTGCAATAAGATGTATATAACTCAAAAAAATTAAAATTTTTTATTAAAAACTTGAAATTATAATAGAAAAATATAAATAATATTCAAGTTTTTGTTAATTTTTTTTTTTAAATAAACATTCTGCATAAAACAAACAGTAGTAAACAAGCAAACGGTTGTGAGAAAATTGAGCCAAAATGTATATTGTATATAGCCCAAAAAAATTAAAATCTTAAAGTTTCAACTCAAAAAAATTTAAAACTAGAAATTTTTTTCATAATTTCTTTAAAAAATAAACAATTTTTACAAAAAAAAAATGGTAAACAGGCAAACTGTTGTGAGACAAAATGTATATAGCTCAAAAAAAATTAAAAACTTGAAATTCTAACACAAATATATAAAATACTCAAGTTTTTTTTTATTTATTTTTTAAAAAATAAACAAATTTTTCCAAAAAAAACAATGATAAACAGGCAAATGTATATAGACCAAAAAACTTTTAATTTTTTATTTAAAACATAAAATTTTAACACAGAAACATAATATTCATGTTTTTTTCATAAATTTCTTAAAAAATTATTAATTTTCATAAAAAAAACAAAAGTAAATAAACTCTTGATATTTGCCATTAGACGTGTATAGTCCAGAAAATTAAAAACTAGAAATTCTAACAGAGAAAAATATAATATTTAAGTTTTTTTTCATAATTTTTCATAATTTTTTTATAAAAAAACAATAGTAAACAGACAAACTGGAGTGAGACACTTGCGATAAAATAAATATAGCCCAGAAATAAATGTAGCCCAGTTTATTTAAAAAAAAAAAGAACAAATTCTGTAAAAAAAAAGCAGTAGAGATGCAAACTGGTGTAACACAATTGCAATAACAATCGATTCATTAAATTAAAAGTGAGGTTAGATTAGATTCAGATGTCAAATTAATAACTGTCATTTAAAATATAGATTAGACATACCTTAGGGTCAACATCCGCTTGTATTAATATTAAATTTAAAAAAAATATCAAAATTGAAAAAACACTGTGTAAATTCATTGTAAACTATGGTGATTTATGTATTGCAAATTTGCTTTTATTCTTGAATAATCTAGTGACCTGGCGACCTAGTGATTATACTCTAAAAAACCCTAAATTTTTTCCAAAAAATCTATTATGATTACAACTTTGATAAGAAGATGGTGACCTTTTTTATCTTTTTCATGCAAAACATGTCACATTTTAGTGTTTTTTAGTATATTCAGAATATTTTCACCAGAAATGTTTCAATGATTTTTTAGCCAAAACACATTTAAAGCATTATAAGCCAATGTTTCTTCAGCCAAAAACATCTAAAAATCAATAACTTTGGCTTAACTTGATCATGTTTAAAACTTCTTCTGGCACGTTTTTGTTCAACGATGTTTGTAGTTTATATTGGCTTTCCAGCCAATATAAGTCCTTAAGCTAAAATGTTTTTGGCTAAAGAAGCATTGATGGATCTTTAGCCAAAAACATCTTTAGCTAAAAATGAAGAATTTTGGTCTGACATGACTCACTAGTTTGATGTTTCTATCTCATTTAAAGATGATTTTTGGCTCAAAAACTTCTAAAAAGAAATCATTCATCTAATTTGGCTTGACCTGATCTAGTGTATAATGTTTGTACCACATTTGAAGCATTTTTTGAGACGTTTTGGCTGAATGATGTTCATAAATTGTGTTGGCTTTGTAGTCCAATACAAAAAATATGAAAAGCCAATTGATCGTCATATATCTTTGAGCTAAAATGTTTTTGGCTAATGATTCTTAGCCAAAAACTTCTAAAAATAAACAATTTAGGTCAGACTTGACTTGACCTGACCTACTTTATAACCATTTTATACCATTCGAAACATACTTTTTAGACGTTTTGGTTGAATGATGTTTATAATTTGTGTTGGCTTTGTAGTCAAATACCAAAAATGTAGAAAAGCCAATTGGTCATATATCTTTGGGCTAAAAATGTTTTAGGCTAATGATTCTTTGCCAAAAAATTTAAAAATAAACAATTTTGGTCTGACTTGACCTGACTCACGAGATGATGATTCTATCGCACTTGAAACATCAGCATCAATGATTCTTTGACCAAAAACATTTAAAAATAATTTTTACTTGTTTTGACTTGACCTGACCTGACCTGACTTTATAATGTTTTAATGTCACATTTGAGACATTTTTGTTAAATGATGTTTATAATTTATGTTGATTTTATAAAAAAATAGCAAAAATGTTTCAATGATTTATCAGCCAGAAACATCTAAGAAAGAATGTTTTAGCTAGACCTGACTTGACTTGACTTATATTATAATCTTCACACCTGAAACATCTGCATCAAAAATGCTTTTCTTGAGTCAAAATGATTCTTTAGTGAAATTTTTTTAAAAATAAATGATGTAGACCTGACTTGACCTGACTTGACTAATGTATACTATTGGTTTTCTAGGCGAATATCATGAGCAAACCGTGGGTCCAGAACCAGACAGCTACAAGCAAGACGACGTCGGAAGCAAAAGTGGTGTAGTTAGATCATCTTTAGTGGTAACAATTCTGACAATAGTGTGCGTCAAACTCTTAGCTGGTTAACCATTGACCGAAATCTTATTTTATAAATGAGATGTCTCAGACTAAAGAACTTAAATTAATTCTTATTATAATTAATAGTTAATTTGTGATGTCGTGCGCAGATTGTAGGTAAAACAGCTAAAGCTACGTTTAACAACTAAACGACGTAAGTTATACTATGTTACCAATAATTGTTTATTACGCTCAAAGATGTCGCTTCTGCTGCAGTGCTTGTGATGATAATGTTGTGTTGTTTAGTTATTAAATGGTCCGATTGGAGAGAAAATCCTCTCAAGTTCTGCCAAAGTGCGTCTATTTCTCTTATTTTTTTTTTATTTATTAAGTTCTGTATTCTGTTTTTATTATTTTTATAATGCTCTATAGGCTCTAATGTAACGCTATTTGTAATTGTTATTGTTGTCTAAAATGGAACCGACCAAAAATATTGTACATTTAATGCAAACAATAAAATATTAATATAATAAATGTTTTTTTTTTCTGCAATGAAACTCAAGCAAAAATTGAGGTTAGGAGGTTTAAAATTTAGCAAAATTTATATTTTGCTAATGTATTTTTTTACCACAATCTATTAAGAAAACTTGAGCAAAATTTTATGTTAGGAAGTACAAAATTTAGCAAAATTTAACTTTTGCTAATGTCTTTCATTACTTATTAAGAAAACTTCAGCAAAAATTGAGGTTAAGAGGTTCAAAATTTAGCAAAATTCAAGTTTTGCTAATGTATTTTCTTACCACAATATATTAGAAAAACTTGAGCCAAATTTTAAGTTAGGAAGTTCAAAATTTCGCAAAATTTAACTTTTGCTAATGTCTTTCAATACTTATTAAGAAAACTTTAGCAAAAATTGAGGGTAAAAGTTTCCAAAATTATCAAAATTTAAGTTTTGCTAATGTATTTTTTTACCACAATATATTAAGAAAACTTGAGCAAAATTTTAAGTTAGGAGGTACAAAATTTAGCAAAATTTAACTTTTGCTAACTATTCTGATCTAGTATAGAAAACTAGATTAAACTCTTAGATGCGCCACACTAGTAGTACTATTTTAGCTAAACTTTACCAAACTAAAAACTAGCTAGCTTAATGTAAACTAAAAGAAAACTATAATATATTATACAATAATAAAACTAACAAAACTAGTTAAGACTAATCTTAAATTGTAATTTAACTTAAAATTTTACATTTTTACATTAGTTATAGTACTAAATCACTAAAAAAAATAAAGCTGTTATTTAAACCGCACAAATAGTACTAGTTTAACTAGATTTAATTAAGCTAATAGTTTGCTTAACTAACTATTCTGATCTAGTATAGAAAACTAGATTAATCTCTTAGATGCGCTACACTAGTAGTACTATTTTAACTAAACTTCACCAAACTAAAAACTAGCTAGCTTAATGTAAACTAAAAGAAAACTATAATATATTATATAATAATAAAACTAGTTAAGATTAATCTTAAATTCTAATTTAGTTTAGACTTTGACATTTTCACATTAGTTATAGTACTAAATCACCAAATAGAATAAAACTCTTATTTGACACTTACAAATAGTACTAGTTTAACTAGATTTAGTTAAGCTAATAGTTTGCTTGATTAACTATTCTGATCTAGTATAGAAAACTAGATTAAACTCTTAAATGCGCTACACTAATAGTACTAATTTAACTAAACTTTACCAAACTAAAACTAGCTAGCTTAATGTAAACTAAAAGAAAACTATAATATATTATATAATAATAAAACTAGTTAAGATTAATCTTAAATTCTAATTTAGTTTAGACTTTGACATTTTCACATTAGTTATAGTACTAAATCACCAAATATAATAAAACTCTTATTTGACACTTACAAATAGTACTAGTTTAACTAGATTTAATTAAGCTAATAGTTTGCTTGATTAACTATTTTGATCTAGTATAGAAAACTAGATTAAACTCTTAGATGCGCTACACTAATAGTACTAATTTAACTAAACTTTACCAAACTAAAACTAGCTAGCTTAATGTAAACTAATAAAGAACTATAATATATTATATAATAATAAAACTAGTTAAGACTAATCTTAAATTGTAATTTAGTTTAAAATTTGACATTTGTACAGTAATTATAGTACTAAACCACTAAAAAGAATTAAACTGTTATTTGAACCGCACAAATAGTACTAGTTTAACTAGATTTAGTTATGCAAATTGTTTGCTTGATTCTGATCTAGTATATTAAACTAGATTGAATTTTACTTATATCGTACTATAGTAACATTTTGGCAATACGGCTTAGTATAAAAACAGAAAACTATACTAAAAAACACTAAAATGTGACAAGTTTGGCTTGAAAAAGATAAAAAAGGTCACCAACTTCTTATCAAAGTTGTAATCATAATGGATTTTTGGAAAAAAATTAGGTTTTTCTAGAGTATAATCACTAGGTCGCCAGGTCACTAGATTATCTAAGAATAAAAACAAATTTGCAGTACATAAATCATCACACTTCACAATGAATTTACACAGTATTTTTTCAATTTTGATATTTTTTTTTAATTTAATATTAATACAAGCGGATGTTGACCCTAAGGTATGTCTGTTTACATAAATAACAAATATATTTATTAATATAAATATAGACCATTCTTGTGGAGCAAAGCTACCTGCCTACTCCAGAAGTTGGCTATGAAGAAACTCAAGCTGCCCTAAAAAATTTTCAAAAACGTAATAAGCTGCCCGAAACAGGTAAATTTAAAAAAAAAATTTTGTTTTTTTTATATTTTTTTTTTAGGAAATAATGATGCAGCTACAAGAAAACTTTTGTCTCGACCGCGCTGTGGAAAGCCTAAAAATGCAAAAATTTACATGCCCAAGGGTGAGCTTTGGAATTTTTTATTTCAATTTATTTTTGAAAAAATTGTGCAGAATTGCACCATTTTTGGTTTTTTTTTACTCATGTTTATTGTATTTTTTTCTTGTTATTTATTATTTGTATTTTTCTTTATTTGCTGTAACTTAGAATTTGCATCATTTTTATTCAGTTTTTTGTTCTTTACTTTGTTTACGATTTTTTTTTGTTCTTCTGGTTTCTTTCTAGCTTTTGTATTGCGTTTTTAAAAATGGCAATTTTCGTTTATTTTATTATATATTTTGTTTATATGTTTTTTCTGATTGTTATTTTTTTGTTTTGTTTTTGAAATTAACTCTGTTTTTTCATTTTTTACATTTTTTTCCTATTAGTCATATTTTTGGTTTTATTAGGTTTTTTCTATATAATATTTAATTAAGTTTTTGTTAAAATTTTTTTTTCTCGTTGTCTTTAGGTGAAGGCTTTTTTTTTGTAACTCTAAAGGTTTTTTCTTATGGTATTTTGTTTTATATATTTTTTTTTGCTTATTTTTATTAGAAAACCTTGTTTTCTAATCTTTTGTAAATTAGAATATATTTTTTTGTACTTTATTACTTTTAACGTTTTTTTTTGTTATTGAATTTTGTTTTGTAAGCTTATGAAAATATTCTGTTCTTTAAAAATTTTTTTAAATTTTACTATTTAGTTTGTTTTTATTTATTATTTTTTATATTTCTACTATTTTTTTCAATTTTCTATTATTTATTTATAGATTTTCAATTTATTCTTCATATATTTTTTTATTATAATTAATCTTTTGTTAGGTTCTTTGTTTTTTTGGTTTTTTTTGCAAACATTTTACTAAAAATTTTTCTTTCCTAATTTACATTATTTTTTTGCTAGTAATTGTTTTTTAATTTTTCTGTGTTGTTTTTTTTTTGTACAAATCGGTTTGGTTTTTATTGTTTCTATGTTTTTTCTTATGTTTTAAAGCTTTTAATCTTGACTTGTTTTAAATAGATATTTTCTTCTTACTTTTTATTTTGCCATGTCAGCTTTTGTTTTTGTTTAATTTGGCTTATAAAATTTTTTTTTGAATTTATTTTGTTTAAATCTTTATTTTTTTATTATTAAAACTTCCTTGATTTCTCATCTAATGTAATAAATCTATTTTTTTTAAATTTTGTCTTTATGTTTTTTAAAAATTTTGTCTTATTTTATCAAAATTTTTTCTATTTTTGTTTTCGATTTATGCTTTATTATTTTTTTTTAATTTTCTTTCATTCTGTTTGTTTTATTTCAAATTTTTTGTTATTTTTTTTCTTTCTATAATAATCTTGTTTTAGCATTATTTTTGTTGCAGTTGTTTTTTGCTTATTTTTTTTTCTAAAATGATGTTAAAATACTATTAGAACCTAATACCGTGTGATCTAAAGCAAACATGGCGACGTTTCGTGTTTTAAACTGAGCTGACGTTGTTGGGAGCATTGTTTAACTGTCAAATTAAATAAATAAGTTATACGGAGAGATCATTTAGTTTTTCTTTTCTATTTAACACGTACCCAATTTTTCTCTCCTTTATTTCTGTTTTCAAATTGCTCCTTTTTTTATGATGATGTTGTTTAATCATTTTTATTATTTTGTGTATTTTTTTGCTGACTTATTTTTTTTTCTATGTTGGTGTCAAGACACTATTATTTTTTTTATACTTTTATTATTATCTTATTCTAACGTTGTTACTAAATTGTTGTCTTTTTCTTTTGTTTTATTTAATATTAACTTTTTCTCCTGATTTCTTTCTTTATTTCTTATTGCTTATTTTTAGATATGATTTTTTTTTATTAATTTTTCAATTACTTATTTATCATTTTTTGTTTTTTTTTTGTATATTTTTTCAGTGACTTTATAATAGGTTTTACATTTTTGTTTGTTTTTTTTAAACACAGTTTATTTTTTCGCTTTGTTTTGGAGTGTTCACTTATATTTTTAATATGTTATTATTGTTCTTTTTTTGTTAGATTTCAATTGCTCATTTTCAGATATTTTTCTTCTTTTTTGATTTTTTCTGTTTTGTTTTAAACTGTTTTTATTTAGTTATTAAATTTAATGTTTTTTTTATTATATTTATTAGTCATAATTTGATTTTATATTTGTGTTTACTTTTTTTTAATTTTTTTGTCACTATTTTGGTTTTGTTTTTAGTTGAAGCGGTAAATAATCTGACTTTAGGTCTTTCTCTTTTTCTAGTCTTTTTTAATAGCATTTTGTTCAATGTTTTTAAAGCTTTATATTTTTATATACTTTTTTGTTTATATTTATCAGAAAATCTTATTTTTAATCTTTTTTCGACAAAAAACAAGATATTTTTGTATTTTTTTACGTTTTAATTTATTTTTTATGTTTTATTAAAGCTGTTTTGCTTTTATAAATTTTTTTTTTTAGTTTTATTATTTGTTTTATTGTTATTTAATATCAGCCATTTTTAGAAGTTTTCATTTTATACTTTTTTCTTATAGTTTTTGTACCATAAGCAATTTTTTTTCAACTATAAACACTCTTCTAGATATTTGTTTAACTCGTCTGTTGTGTTTTTATTATTATTTTTTTAAGAAACCTATTTAGTTTTCTTAAACTTTTTTTGCTATTTTATATTTCTGAGATTAAGACAATTTTAATTTTTTCAATATATTTTTTTTAACACAGTTTGTTTTTTTTTGTTTTATATTATTGTTCTTTATTCTTCAAATCAAAACATTTCGCTAATTTTTTTTTACTGTTTTACTTTATTGTGCTTCTTTTGGAGATTACAATATTTTCACTAATTTTATCTTATTTTTTTTCAAAATATTTTTAATTTTTTTCTATGTTTTTCTTTTAAACATTTTTTTTTTCTTTATTTGATTTATTTTAAATAGATTTTTTTTATAAGAATGTTGTTTGACATTCATATATTTTGCAGCGTTATTTTTATTTATTTTATTTCTAAGATAGTATTTTTTTTTACTTTTTAAGTTAATAATATATTGACCACGTGGTCTGGAGCAAACATGGCGACGTTTGGCATCCACTACGTTGGTAGTGGGCTGTTGGCAGTACTGCTCATCTGTCGAATTAAATATATAAATTGTACAGAGAGATCATTTAGTTTTTTTCCAGATCAATTATGGGGGAAGAGAAACTTAACCTATCAAGTGTTTGATATACCAAAAAATTACAGTAAATCTCTAATTATTGAAATTATTGATGATGCGATTGCCAAATGGACTAGAGATTTGAATTTGAATATAAAACAATCTAAAAATAATATTAGCGACATTAATATTCGTTTTGGTAAACAAGATGGCCGCTTTAATATTTTGGGATATGCATTACCTCCTTCAAACGGCGGTATATATATAGATGAAGAAGAAGATTGGAATTTTGAGAAGAAAAATTCAACATTTAAAGTCAATTTTGGTTGGGTGGCAGCTCACGAATTAGGGCACTCGTTAGGATTATCGCACGAGGACGACAAGGATTCCATAATGTACTCTTTTTATTCCAAGGAAGTTTTTGAGCCATCTTCATCAGATTATGAGAAATTAAAGCATTACTATGGCGTAGTGCCCAACAATACCGAAATTTGCAAAAAAGAAAAAATCGATGGAATAGTGCGAATAAGAAAAAATCATTTTTTGGTTTTTAAAAATAATCAATTGTGGATATTGACCAATGGTATAGAAGAAGGCCCTTTTGAAATAAGTGATTATTTCGCTGGTCTACCATTACCTATTGACTGCGCCTTTTCAATCAAAAACCGAATTTACTTCTTTAAAAATAAGTTTTTTTACAAATTTTACACTGATAATGAGACAATTAAACAAAAGTATATTTCGGAAACTTTTTACAAACTGCCGTTGAATGTTGACGCTGCTTTTTACAAAGCCAATGAAAAAACAATATACTTTTTTAGAAAAAACATGTTTTACAAATTTGATACGAAAAAACCGCTTAAACAGCGCTTAAGCGAAGCCATGCGGATTTCGGAGAGGTGGAATGATATTCCTGATAATGTCGAAGCCGCAACTTTGCTTGAAAATAATGTTGTGCTGTTTGTGAAAAAGTCCAAATGTTATTTTTTTAATATAGCCAATAATACAACAACAACAAAAAATTGTAGAGATTATTACAAATGTTAAAAAATAATTTTTATCAAAATAATAAATTTTTTTTATCTATAATATTTTTTTTTATTTTTTATTTTTATTGTAACGTTATTGTATACCAATATTTTTAACTTTTCTGATAATTTGTTTTTTTTTTTAGACGCAATGTTATTGTTGTAATATTGTTTTCTGTTTCTTAAATTATTTATTTATGTTTTTCTTAAATTTATTTTCTTTTTGTGAGATTTTCAAATTTTTTCATATTTTTTTGATTTTTTAATGGCATGTTGAAAAGGCTGGAATAGAAAACCGCTTGCAAAAAAATTTTGAAAAACACATAAAAAATGCAAAAACAATAAAAACGCTTTTTTTGTTTTCTCCAATAATGCTAAATTTTTTTCTAATTTATTCTTCCAATTTAATATTCTCAGTTTTAAACTGTTTAACCATTTTTTTGACGTTTTTAGCTTTTCTAATTTTTCTTTTTGACAAATGGAATGAAATGTCAAAAAAGTGCAAATAAAAAACACAAAAATAAGAGACAGGACTGGACGAACTGCGAAAAAACGGTTTTTTATTATTTTTGCACTATTTTTTTTATTTGTTAAACTCTTTTATACTTTATTGTAAACATTTTTTGTTAACGTTTTTTTCTATTTATATTATTTGATTTTTTTTATTTATTTAACATTAATTTTTTTATAATTTATTAAAAAACAAATGAAAAATAATAGAAAACCACTTTAAAAAAAAAAACTAAAAAACCCAAAATACCAACAAAAAAAAATGCAAAAACAATAAAAACATTTATGACGCTTTTTTTTGTTTTTTCCAATAATGGTTTGTTTTTTAAGTTTTTTTCTGTAAATGTTTTTCTAATTTATTCTTCCAATTTAATATTCTCAGTTTTAAACTGTTTAACCATTTTTTTGACGTTTTTAGCTTTTCTAATTTTTTTTTTGACAAATGGAATGAAATGTCAAAAAAGTGCAAATAAAAAACACAAAAATAAGAGACAGGACTGGACGAACTGCGAAAAAACGGTTTTTTATTATTTTTGCACTATTTTTTTTATTTGTTAAACTCTTTTATACTTTATTGTAAAAATTTTTTGTTAACGTTTTTTTCTATCTATATTATTTGATTTTTTTTATTTATTTAACATTAATTTTTTCATAATTTATTAAAAAACAAATGAAAAATAATAGAAAACCACTTTTAAAAAAAAAACTAAAAAACCCAAAATACCAACAAAAAAAAATGCAAAAACAATAAAAACATTTATGACGCTTTTTTTTGTTTTTTCCAATAATGGTTTGTTTTTTAAGTTTTTTTCTGTAAATGTTTTTCTAATTTATTCTTCCAATTTAATATTCTCAGTTTTAAACTGTTTAACCATTTTTTTGACGTTTTTAGCTTTTCTAATTTTTTTTTTGACAAATGGAATGAAATGTCAAAAAAGTGCAAATAAAAAACACAAAAATAAGAGACAGGACTGGACGAACTGCGAAAAAACGGTTTTTTATTATTTTTGCACTATTTTTTTTATTTGTTAAACTCTTTTATACTTTATTGTAAAAATTTTTTGTTAACGTTTTTTTCTATCTATATTATTTGATTTTTTTTATTTATTTAACATTAATTTTTTCATAATTTATTAAAAAACAAATGAAAAATAATAGAAAACCACTTTTAAAAAAAAAACTAAAAAACCCAAAATACCAACAAAAAAAAATGCAAAAACAATAAAAACATTTATGACGCTTTTTTTTGTTTTTTCCAATAATGGTTTGTTTTTTAAGTTTTTTTCTGTAAATGTTTTTCTAATTTATTCTTCCAATTTAATATTCTCAGTTTTAAACTGTTTAACCATTTTTTTGACGTTTTTAGCTTTTCTAATTTTTTTTTTGACAAATGGAATGAAATGTCAAAAAAGTGCAAATAAAAAACACAAAAATAAGAGACAGGACTGGACGAACTGCGAAAAAACGGTTTTTTATTATTTTTGCACTATTTTTTTTATTTGTTAAACTCTTTTATACTTTATTGTAAAAATTTTTTGTTAACGTTTTTTTCTATCTATATTATTTGATTTTTTTTATTTATTTAACATTAATTTTTTCATAATTTATTAAAAAACAAATGAAAAATAATAGAAAACCACTTTTAAAAAAAAAACTAAAAAACCCAAAATACCAACAAAAAAAAATGCAAAAACAATAAAAACATTTATGACGCTTTTTTTTGTTTTTTCCAATAATGGTTTGTTTTTTAAGTTTTTTTCTGTAAATGTTTTTCTAATTTATTCTTCCAATTTAATATTCTCAGTTTTAAACTGTTTAACCATTTTTTTGACGTTTTTAGCTTTTCTAATTTTTTTTTTGACAAATGTAATGAAATGTCAAAAAAGTGCAAATAAAAAACACAAAAATAAGAGACAGGACTGGACGAACTGCGAAAAAACGGTTTTTTATTATTTTTGCACTATTTTTTTTATTTGTTAAACTCTTTTATACTTTATTGTAAAAATTTTTTGTTAACGTTTTTTTCTATCTATATTATTTGATTTTTTTTATTTATTTAACATTAATTTTTTCATAATTTATTAAAAAACAAATGAAAAATAATAGAAAACCACTTTTAAAAAAAAAACTAAAAAACCCAAAATACCAACAAAAAAAAATGCAAAAACAATAAAAACATTTATGACGCTTTTTTTTGTTTTTTCCAATAATGGTTTGTATTTTAAGTTTTTTTCTGTAATGGTTTTCTAATTTATTCTTCCAATTTAATATTCTCAGTTTTAAACTGTTTAACCATTTTTTTGACGTTTTTATTTTTTCAAATTTTTTTTTATGACAAATGGAATGAAATGTCAAAAAAGTGCAAATAAAAAACACAAAAATAAGAGGCAGGACTGGAAAACGTTCAATTGAACTGCCAAAAAAATACTTTTTTTTCATTTTTGTACTATTTTCTTATTTGTTAAACTCTTTTATACTTTATTGTAAAAATTTTTTGTTAACGTTTTTTTCTATCTATATTATTTGATTTTTTTTATTTACTTAACATTAATTTTTTCATAATTTATTAAAAAACAAATGAAAAATAATAGAAAACAACTTGAAAAAAAAAAAAAACTAAAAAACCCAAAATACCAAAAAAAAAAAATTGCAAAAACAATAAAAACATTTATGACGCTTTTTTTTGTTTTTTCCAATAATGGTTTGTTTTTTAAGTTTTTTTCTGTAAATGGTTTTCTAATTTATTCTTCCAATTTAATATTCTCAGTTTTAAACTGTTTAACCATTTTTTTGACGTTTTTAGTTTTTCTAATTTTTTTTTTTGACAAATGGAATGAAATGTCAAAAAAGTGCAGATAAAAAACACAAAAATAAGAGGCAGAAAAACGTTCAATTGAACTGCCAAAAAAATACTTTTTTTTGATGTTTGTACTATTTTCTTATTTGTTAAACTCTTTTATACTTTATTGTAAATATGTTTTGTTAACCTCTTTTTCCATCTATATTATTTGATTTTCTTAATTTATTTAACATTAATTTTTTTACAATTTATTGAAAAACAAATAAAAAATAATAAATGCAAAAGCACAATAAATAATAATTGTTATTAAGTATATTTTTATTAAGTTTTAACATATTTTTTTAAATATTTTCTTTACAAAGTGCAGAGTTGTCTGTGCTTTATGTTTGTTTGTTTCTTTTTTTATTATCTTTTATTGTTATTGATTTGAAGTTATTTTTTTTACAAGTTTTTTTCAGTTTATTTTTTTTTATGACAATATGTGAAAAAAGCTTAGATGAAAAGACAGAATATAAAAATAAATGTAAATTTGGCTTTAATAGTAAACTAATAATTAAAAAAAATATTAATCTAGTCATTTCTTTGCTATTCACACAGTTTTTTGCCCAAAAGTCAGTTTATTAGATATCAAGTGCTCTTCCGGTCATCATCAGAAGATGATATCTTATTCGACTTCTGATGATGACCACATTGTGGTCAAACAAACTCTCGAGATCTGATAGAAAAAGCTTTTGGCATGTGGTAAAACTGTGTAAATTATTTAAATGTCTAATCGATTAGTCATTTGTTTATCATTATTTTGTTCTCTTCTTTTAGTATCTGTATTCTTTAGTTTTAATATATTTTTTCTATTTCTTCTGTTCTTTGTTTCTTATCAATTTCTTTTGTTTAACATTCTTTATTATAAAAATTAATCAAAAGTTTCTTACAGTAAAAAGGTTTTTTTTGTAAAAATGCAATATTATGATGCTATAACTAAATTTTTTCGATGTAAAAGCGTTATTTTGAGTTATTTGTTGAGTTATTGTATTGTATTGTGAGTTATTGAGAGTTATCTTGAGTTTGAAGAGGAATAATACAATTGTGCTACGTAGAACGTGATAAACAAATGGTGGATGCGCCGGGCTAATAATCAAAATCTGGCATTGTTTATCTTTTTTTCTTTACTTTTTGTTTGTTTATCTCAAAATAATTTATTCGCTTGATTATTTATTATTTTTTAAGATTTAATTTTTATTTTTTATTTTGTGCCTTTTTCGTGTTTTTTTTGTTTTTAGGTTATTTTCTATCTCTTCGGTTGTCTGTCTATTTATTAAATTTTTATTAATGATAATCGATAATAAATTGATAATTTATTAATAATAATTTATTAATAATTACGATGATGAAAAATGTATCAAAAATAGACTTTAATATAACTAAAAAAATTTAATCAATATAATAATATTAAATCAATTTTACTTTATTTTTTGAACAACTAAAAATTCAATAACTGAGAAGATAATATAATTGTTTATTTGTTTAGTATTTGAAACAAATTAAGCAAAAAAACAACAATTTTTTAAAATAAACAAATGTTTTGGTATTTAATTATCTTTGAGTTAATTGTTTTTTTCCAAATTTTAAATTTGTTGCAAAACTTTAGTAAAATAGAAAAGTTTTTTTTTGTAAAAAATGCGATTTAACAATGCCATAATTAAAGATTTTTTAAATATAATCTTTATTTTGAGTTATTTGTTGAGTTATCTGTTTGTATTGTGAGTTATTTTGAGTTTGAAGAGGAATAATGCAATAGTGCTACTAGAAAGTGCTTAACAAATGGTGGATGCGCCGGGCTAATAATCAAAAATGTGGCATTGTTTGTCTTTTCTTTTTTACCTTTTGTTTGTTTTTCTCAAAATCATTTATTTTGTGTCTTTCTATTATTTTTTTTGTTTTTATGTTCTTTTCTATCTCTTTTGTTTTTTGTCTATTCTTTAAGTTTTTATTAATAATAATAAAAAAAATATAGCAAAAATTTAAATCGACTTTCAAGTGAATTAAATAAAAAAAAATTTTAAACAATTAAAAATTCAATAACTGAGAAGATAATATAATTAATTATTTGTTAATTTGTTTAAAACAACAATTTGTTAAAATAAACAAATAACATGATTTTTAATTATATTTTTGTAATTGTTTTTTTCCAAATTTTGGATTTGTTGCAAAACTTCAGGAAAGGAAAAGTTTTTTTGTGAAAAATGCGTTTCAACAATGCTATAATTGAAGATTTTCAAAATATTAGCGTTATTTTGAGTTATTTGTTGAGTTATTTGTTTGTATTGAGAGTTATCTTGAGTTTGAAGGTTAATAATGTAATTGTTCTACTAGAAAGTGCTATACAAATGGTGGATGCGCCGGGCTAATAATCAAAAATGTGGCATTGTTTGCCTTTTCGTTTTTACGTTTTGTTTGTTTTTCTCAAAATAATTTATATTGTGTCTTTCTATTAGTTTTTTTGTTTTTATGTTTTTTTCTATCTCTTCTGTTCTCTGTCTATTCCTTAAGTTTTTATTAAATTTTTTTTTTAAACAATTGAAGATTCAATAACTGAGAAGATAATATAATTATTTGTTATTTGAAACAAATTAAGCAAAAAACAGCAATTTGTTAAAACAAATAAATAGCTTGATATTTAATTATATTTGAGTTATTTGGTTTTTACTAAATTTTGAATTTGTTGCAAAACTTTAGTAAAGAAAAAAGTTTTTTTCGTAAAAACTGCGTTTTTACAATGCTATAATTAAAGATTTTTGAAATATAGGCACTATTTTGAGTTATTTATTGAGTTATTTGCTCGAATTGTGAGTTATCTTAAGTTTGAAGAGGAATAATGCAATTGTGCTACGTAGAAAGTGGTGAACTTCAGTAAAGAAAAAAGGTTTTTTTTTGTAAAAAGTGCGTTTTTATAATGCTATATCTAAAGACTTTTAAAATATAAGCGTTATTTTGAGTTATTTGTTGAGTTATTTGTTTGTATTGTGAGTTATCTTGAGTTTGAAGAGAAATAATGCAATTGTGCGGTGATTGATGAGCGTAGAATGTGGTATACAAATGGTGGATGCGCCGGGCTAATGATGAAAAATGGTGGATGCGCAATAGCGCCAATGTGGCATTTCCGTGCCAGGGCGCAAACCAAGCGTGTTTTTGGCAGGATCCGCTGTGTGCCGCGTGCGTTAAGAGTTGCTCGTTGCTCGGCGTTGTTGAGCTGAGGCGAGTGCCGAGTGGCGAGTTGTCAGCAGCAGTCAGTGTCTTGGCGGATTGTTATCGTCGATTGATCGGGGGCGGGCGGTGTCGCTGGTGGCGGCGGCGGCAGCGGCAACGGTGGCGGCGGCGGCGGCGGCAGCGTCGTTATTCGATCGATGTTAAAGTTAACGCGTGCGCTGAGTCTTTTCGTTTTCGGTGTGTCAGTGTCGAGCGTGAGACGGCCGGCAGAGCTCGCGCCCGGGCGGGGAGGACTGTGAGCAACTACTAACCTTTCCAAAGATGGCGGCCCATCGTGACCTCTGCGTGTGTATTATATTTTATTATAATGTTAATATTAGCCGCCGCCAGTCAAGTCAAGTTCAAGTCTAGTTTTAGTGTTTTTTAGTTCTTTTTTTCTTCTTCTTCTGTTACTGTTGTTGTTGTTGTTATTATTGTTTTTATTTTCTGAATACAATTTCGAGTGCAGTGATGTGATGTGGTCCGGGTTCCTTCTCTTTGACCTTAATGATGCTGATTTGTTAAAAAAAAGAAGAAGAACAAGAACGACAACGACAATAGAAAGATTGTCAATATTAAAAAGAAGAATGGAGCAAGAGGAGGAGCAGCAGCGGCAGCAGCGACAACAATGCATAAGAATGATGATGAGGCATGAACGACGAGGCGAAGACAAGTTGTGGAGGTCCGTTTTACGGGCCTAGCGGGCCTAAGAGGGCCTCGGCGGTGCACGGCCCTCGGGGGCGCAGTCGGAGCCGCGAGGGGGGGCACTCCGGCCGCCCGCAGCGATGCTCCCGGCGCTCGTAGCCGCCGCTGCCGCCGCTGACGACCGTGCCGCCGCCGCCGCCGCTGCTGCTGCTGCCACCACCGCCAACGCGCCCTGCCCCGCAGAATGCTCCGGGCCCCGTCGGGCCTCTTGCTGCTCCTGATGGCCGGCCTGGCGTTTGCCGCCACCCCGTCGCCGACGCTCGACGACGATACTACTGCTGCGGCTGCCTATCACAGCAGCTGGCTGTCTTTAACGACAAGTGACCAGCAGTGGGCCACCTGTCCGCCGCCCCCGGCGGATTTCGGGCCTTTCTGTCCGCCGCCCTGCCCCGCCAACAGTACTAAGAATACTCAGTGCCTTTATTATTTGAAAGAATCGCACAAAGAGGAGGTGTGCGGCCCCGACTTGGGCCCCGAGCGCAGGCGCGACGTGCTGCACGGACTCCGGATGCGCCAGTGCTGCGAGCACGCGGTCGACCAGGCCCTTTCCGAAGACGCCTTCCACGGCGGGTCCGCCTGTCGGGACCAGCTGGACACTCTCCTTAAACTCGACATGGTGGCCAGCTGCACCGTCTCCGGACAAGCCAAACTTCTTACGAGATACGATTGCGAGCAAAACTATTCCATCGCAAGCCACTCTGACTGCACCGCTTGCCAGGTACAGTTCACTTTTTTTCTTTCCAAATCCGTCCTCCGCGCATATACTCGTCGAGGGGCTGCTAGACCAACCAAACAACAAAACTATACTATTATGAGATACTTTGAGACAAAACCTATCACGTAATACAACAAATAAACAGCCAAAGTTATGAGACACTTTGAGCGAGAACCTTTCATGTATTCCGCACAACTATAATGAAATATACTGGCTTGGAGTATCTCAATTTCCTCCTCTGTCGGTAATATTTGGAATGACAGATATGACGAGAGCAGTCGCTAATATTAATTTAACTCCATTAGAGCATAATTAGCGAACGTCCTTACCGTTTAGCGTCTTCATTCCCTCCCCCAAACGGGGTATTAATTCGCTGAATTTCAACCCTCCACCTAAAATATTAAAGGGAGGAAACCATGTGCATTGTGCAGGTGGAGTGGCAGAAGAGGGGGAGGGAGGGGGATAATCAGCAAAATTACATAGTTTTTTTTTTTTTTTTTTTTTTGAGAAAAAATGACAAATTGGGGGATTATGAGCCGAATAATACGGTTTTAGGTAATTGAGTAAAAGTTCAATGGGGTGGCGAGACTACGTAGTTTTAATTTATTTTTTAGCATTAGTTGCGTATAGGCAGTACGTCTAATACTACAATTAATATTAATTCTAACACTACTAATTAATTAATTAATTAATTTTAATATCAAACAAAAAACATGTTCTGCTTTAGTTATTATCTTTATTTTGTTTAGTTGTTAATAAATTAAGACGTACTAGATTTTGTGATGTATGACTTGTATTACTAGTGCTAGTGCTAGTTCATGGGAGTATCTAGGAAACTACGATAATACTATATTTTATTATATAGTATATAGTGTGTTATATAGAAAATAATATTATATTCTAATTTATAATACTAATATTAGAATTACAATTAGTAATTAATAACTACTACTAAGATAGTCACTAATACTATTGTTTACAAATTGTAAAAATTAATAATTATCGTATAAAGTTTGTTTATTTACTATTAAAATGATAATATCAATACTAATACTAAGAATTAATTAATTTTATATAGTTTATAGTCGTTATAAATTCAAAAACGTACTAGATTTAATCTGATAGTACTAGTTTATAGAACCAGTTAGATAACTACTATAAGATGTAACAAAATACTAATACTATTAATCAATCACTACTACTAATTCTAGTACTATTATTTCCTTATTGAAACTACTAAAACGCTAATATCGTAAATAGTAGCTTTAGTGAGAATTAATTAATTTATTAATACTTATTTATAACTGTTATAAAATTAAAAGCGTACTTGGTTTAACCTGTTGCTTGTACTACTAGTGCTAGTACTAGTTTATAGATTTAGCAGGAAAATTAAACCAATAAATAGCAAAATACTAATACTAGTTAAATAATTCTATTATATTAGTTGTGGTACTAGTTTATTAGAACCAGCTAGAAAAACGTGAACAAATTGTAACAAAATACTGATACTAGTTTTATAAATACTACTAATCAATCAGTGCTACTAATTCTAGTACTATTATTTCATTATTGCTTACTATTTTTTTAATAAATAAATATTGTTCATATTTTTTATTTATAAAATCAAAAGCGTACTAGGTTTAAGCTATTGCTTGTATTACTAATACTAGTGCTAGTTTATAAATCCAACAAGAAAACTAAACCAAGATATAACAAAATACTAATACGAGCTATATAATTTTAATATGTTAGTTGTGTTACTAGTGTTGGTACTAGTTTATTAGAACTAGCTCGAAGTTAGAAAACTAGAACAAATTGTAACAAAACACTGATACTAGTTTTATAAATACTACTAATCAATCACTGCTACTAATTTTAGTACTATTATTTTATTATGGCTTACTAATTTTTAAAAATTAAATAATGTTAATATTTTTTATTATAATGCTAATACCGTAAATAGTACTTTTACTGAGAATTAATTAATTTATATATACTTATTTATAACGGTTATAAAATTAAAAGCGTACTAGGTTTGATCTATTGCTTGTATTACTAGTGCTAGTTCTAGTTTATAGATCCAACAGGAAAACTAAACCAATATATAACAAAATACATATACGAGTTAAATAATTCTAATATATTAGTTGTGTTACTAGTGCTAGTACTAGTTTATAGATCTAGCAGGAATACTACACCAAGATATAACAAAATACTAATACGAGCTATTTAAATCTAATATATAAGTTGTGTTACTAGTGTTAGTACTAGTTTATTAGAACCAGCTAGAAAACTAGAACAATTTGTAGCAAAATACTGATACTAGTTATTTAAATACTACCAATTCTAGTACTAATACTTTATTATTATTTACTAATTTTGTAAAAATTGTCAAATTTTGTTTACTTACTAGAGAGGCATCACATACCCGAGCTGATAAGCATTTTTACAAACAAAAAGGATAATAATATCAGTAATGAAATTACTAAAAGCTAATTAATTTAATAAAATTTATGTACTTGGAAACGTACTAGATTTAATTAGTATCATTAGTATTAATTAATTGTATTACTAGTGCTAGTACTAGCTTATAGAACCAGCTAGGAATCTACTAATCAAAGACTACTATGAATCCTAATACTAATATCGATACTAATACTATATTTCATTATTGTTTACTTGCTGTTAAAATGTTTATACCGATACTAATATTACTAACAAAAACTTACTAGATTTAATGTATAACTGGGGTTAGTACTAGTTTATAGAACTAGCTTGAAAAGCACAACAAGATCTACCAAATTATTAATTCTTATATTATAACCTAAAGCTTATAAATAATGTCTATTATTTATAAGTATAACTACTACTAGTTTTAATACTAATCTATTGCTTGTATTAGTAGTGCTAGTACTAATTTATAGATTCAGCAGGAAAATTAAACCAACATATAACAAACTACTAATACCAGTTAAATAATTCTATTATATTAGTTTTGTTACTAGTGCTAGTACTAGTTTAGTAAAACCAGCTAGAAAACTAGAACAATTTATAACCTAATTAAAACTCACAATGTTTTATTAATTAAAAATTAATTTCAAACGGGTTGAGTTAACTAATACTAGTATTGCTATATTACTAATTATTAGAATATATAATACTATACTTTTATATATTTTATATAAAATACATGATTTATTCTCTAATATGTAATACTAGTATTAGTATTAGTAGTAGCAATAAATAACTACTACTATTTCCAGTACTAATATCGGTTTGGTTACTAATTTTTTTAAAAATTGATCATTACCGTACAAATTTTTTTTATTTACTTTCAAAATGCTATTATCAATACTACTTATAAAAATTAATAAAATTATATAATAATTTATAACTGTTATAACAGTACTAGTACTAGTACTAGTTTATAGAACCACATAGAAAACTACAACTAAATCTAACAAAATACTAATACTAATTATAGAATATTTATAAGTATTACTAACTAATAACAAACGCTAATACTATTATTGATAATAATACTGTTACTAATAGCTACTAATACTTCATTGATTTTTTTTAGTTTTGTAAAAAGTAGTGATTGCCAAATAAAGTAATGATAATGCTTATACTAATACTATTACTACTAATATAGTGTGCTATGATTATTTTTTTTTATAATATTTAACTGTTAATAAATTAAGTTGTTTTTGTTTTAATGTATTACTAGTGCTAGTATCAGTGAATCAAAGCAACTAGAATACTAGAACTAGAATCGAAACCTAATCAAAAACAAAGTAAAATTAAAATACTAATTATACTATAAATATTACTAATAAAATACCAATACTACTGCACTGACATTAATATTAATAATTAATTTGATAATAACTGCTTATATTTATTAAAAGTTGAATAAATAATAACAAATATAATTAGTATCTTTAAAGTTTTTAAATGTTGATAGAGGCGTACTAGATTTAAACTATTACTAGTATTACACCTGCTAGAACACAAGAACTAGAACCCTATCAAAGATATCAATTTTTGATAACTATACTAATCGTAATTTCAGATTTAGTAGGAAAAATCTAGCTAATACTAATACTATAATAATAATATAATACTAATACTAGTAGTATAATACACACTACTAATATTAGAATGCTCTCTTCACAACTGCTCTGGTTTATTTGACTTCTATCAAAGATAATATAAAGTTTTGTGACTATTATATTAGCATCTGTTGTTATGAGATTGAGACATACTAGATTTAATGTGCTATATGTAATACTAGTGCTAGTATCTTATAAAAAATTTTTTTTTTTAATTATGTATGGTAATTTTAAAAATATTAAGCACAATGGAGTCTTACCTACACTAATGGTAATTATAATACTAATATAAGTTATAAATAATATTACTAATTGTTTTTTAATTTTGTTTTTTTAATTTTTATATTTTTTACACATTTTTTACGTTATTTTTTTTTTGATCTTTGTTTTTTTGCACATTTTTTATATTTAGCTCTTGATGCTATCTCATTCTTTAAAACTTGTTTTTTGATAAATTGAAATTTTGTTTTTATTATAAGATATTTTTTTTTACTCTGCTTGCTATGTTTTTTTGTCTTTTATCTGGACTTTTTTACTATTTATTTTCACATATTTTGTTTTTTCTCTCTTTTTTTTATCTTTGTTTAGTATTTTCTAATATTTATTGTTTTGCATTTTTTTTTTATCATTACATATTTACTCTTTAATGCTCTATTTAATTTTTTGTTTGTTTTTTTTTATTTAGGATTTTTTTATTAAAAAATCAACTCTTCCATTTATCTCTTCTCTAGTTTTTATTTTTATCTTCTGTTTTACGATTTTTATGCGGCTGTTATATTTCGCATCTATGTTTTCTTTTTGTTTTTCAATAATTTCTATTGTTTTTACCTTTGTCTTCAATTTTTAATAATTTTTTTTATATTTTCTCTTACTTTTTTCTTCTGTTTGTTTTACTTTTTTTTGAAACTGTAGTAATGGCGCTTTTCCAGGTGAACGAAGAGCCCAAAGTGTGAATTACAAACAAAGCTTTTGTATGGACTCTTTCAAAGAAAATATATTCTCTAATTACAACTCATGCTGTACTGAGAAACAGGAGAGAGAATCAAGTATTTAATAATAATTGTCTATTTGGTTGGTACATTGATAAAAAAATAATTGAATTGTGATATTTGATAACATTTAGTTTATTGAAACACTTTTTAAAAAATTTTCATATTTTTAAATGATTAAAATCAGAAGTGGGATAAGATAAAAAATAGTTTCAATTTCTAAACTCTTAATAATTTTTTCTGAAACTCATCTAAATTCTACTACAATTTTTCTATGAGTTTACTGTAACTCTTCTAAAACTCTTTACACACTTTTTAAAAACAGTTTTTTTAACTCTTCTTCAAGCTTTTCCAAAACTCTTCTATGACTCTTTTAAAACTTTTCCTATCAATTTTTTTAAAACCTTTCTCAAATTTGAGTTAAACCCTTCTAAAACTTTTTATACACTCTTTAAAAACTCTTCTGACGTTGTCCAAAAGCTCTTCTAGATTTTTTCTAAGAGTCTTTTAGAAATCTTCTCAAATTTTTTTAAAACTTTTTTAAAAACCTTTTGCAAAATTTTTTTAAAATCATCTAAAACTCTCTAAAGTTTGATGTAAACTCCTCTAATTTTTTTTTAAAACTCATGCGAGATTCTACTTGAACGTTTTCTAAAATCTTTTTCAAGCTTTTCCAAAACTGTTTTTTATTTCTTTCAAAACTCTTCTAGGATTTTTTTATACACTTTTTAAAAACTCTTCTAGCTTTGTTCAAAAGCTTTTTTAAAACTCTGCCAAAACTCTTCCAATTTTTATCTAAAACTCTTCTAGAAATCTTTTTAAATTCTCCTAAAACTTTTCTAGAAATCTTTTAAAACTTTTTGCAAAATTTTATAATAGTTTTCAAAAAATTCTCTAAAATTTGATTTAAACTCTTCTAATTTTTTTCTGAAACTCTGCCAACAGTTTTCTAAACTCTTCTTCAAAACTGTTCTTGAATTCTTTCAAAACTCTTCTGGAACTATTTATACACTCTTGAAAAACTCTTCTAGCGTTATTCTAAGACTCTTCTAAATTTTTTCTCAAAGCCTTCTAGAAATCGTCTCAATTTTTTTAAAAACTTTGTTAAAATTTGATTTAAACTTTTCAAAATTTTGTCTGAAACTCTTGAATTTTTTCAAAACTTTTCTTAAAAAGCAAAAACTCTTCTAAACGTTTTCGATAACTCTGCCAACAGTTTTCTGAGCTCTTCTTACAGCTTTTTTAAAACTCTTCTTGAATTTTTTCAAAACTCTTCTAAAACTCATTGTACACTCTTGAAAAACTCTTCTGGCGTTATTCTAAAACTCTTCTAAATTTTTTCTCAATGCCTTCTAGAAATTGTCTTAATTTTTTTTTAAACTTTGTTAAAATTTGATTTAAACTCTTTTAAATTTTTTCTGAAACTCTTCTAAACGTTTTCTATAACTCTGCCAACAGTTTTCACAACTCTTCTTGAATTCTTTTATAACTCTTCTAGAACTTATTATACACTCTTGAAAAACTCTTTTAGCGTTATTGTAAAACTATTTTAAAACTCTTCTAAATTTTTTCTCCAAGCCTTCTAAAAATCGTTTCAATTTTTTTTAAAACTTGGTTAAAATTTGATTTAAACTCTTTTAAGTTTTTTCTGAAACTCTTCTTGAATTCTTTCAAAACTCTTCTTAAAAAGCAGAAACTTTTTTAAACGTTTTCTAAAACTCTGCCAACAGTTTTCTGAACTCTTCTTACAGCTTTTTTAAAACTCTTCTTGAATTTTTTCAAAACTCTTCTAGAACTTATTATACACCCTTGAAAAACTCTTCTAGCGTTATTATAAAACTCTTCTAAATTTTTTCTCAAAGCCTTCTAAAAATCGTCTCAATTTTTTTTAAAACTTGGTTAAAATTTGATTTAAACTCTTTAAATTTTTTCTGAAACTCTTCTTGAATTCTTTGAAAACTCTTCTTGAAAAGCAAAAACTCTTCTAAACGTTTTCTATAACTCTGCCAACAGTTTTCTGAACTCTTTTTACAGCTTTTTTAAAACTCTTCTTGAATTCTTTTATAACTCTTCTAGAATTTATTATACACTCTTGAAAAACTCTTCTAGCGTTATTCTAAAACTCTTCTAAATTTTTTCTCAAAGCCTTCTAAAAATTGTCTCAATTTTTTTTAAAACTACGTTAAAATTTGATATAAACTCTTTAAATTTTTTCTGAAACTCTTCTTGAATTCTTTCAAAACTCTTCTTGAAAAGCAAAAACTCTTCTAAACGTTTTCTATAACTCTGCCAACTGTTTTCCAAACTTTTCTTACAGCTTTTTTAAAACTCTTCTTGAATTCTTTCAAAACTCTTCTAGAACTTATTATACACCCTTGAAAAACTCTTCTAGCGTTATTCTAAAACTCTTCTAAATTTTTTCTCAAAGCCTTCTAAAAATTGTCTCAATTTTTTTTAAAACTACGTTAAAATTTGATATAAACTCTTTAAATTTTTTCTGAAACTCTTCTTGAATTCTTTCAAAACTCTTCTTGAAAAGCAAAAACTCTTCTAAACGTTTTCTATAACTCTGCCAACTGTTTTCCAAACTTTTCTTACAGCTTTTTTAAAACTCTTCTTGAATTCTTTCAAAACTCTTCTAGAACTTATTATACACCCTTGAAAAACTCTTCTAGCGTTATTCTAAAACTCTTCTAAATTTTTTCTCAAAGCCTTCTAAAAATTGTCTCAATTTTTTTTAAAACTACGTTAAAATTTGATATAAACTCTTTAAATTTTTTCTGAAACTCTTCTTGAATTCTTTCAAAACTCTTCTTGAAAAGCAAAAACTCTTCTAAACGTTTTCTATAACTCTGCCAACTGATTTCCAAACTTTTTTTACAGCTTTTTTAAAACTCTTCTTGAATTCTTTTATAACTCTTCTAGAATTTATTATACACTCTTGAAAAACTCTTCTAGCGTTATTCTAAAACTCTTCTAAATTTTTTCTCAAAGCCTTTTAGAAATCGTAAAACTTTTTTAAAATTTGACTTAAACTCTTCTAAATTTTTTTTTGAAACTCTTCTTGAAAAGCAAATAATGTAAATTTTTTCTAGGTTATATTATCACTTAAGCGCCATTTTCGCAAGCTAATTTAATACCGCAATAAAAGCAATAAGATTCTGTCACTTTTATGTGTCAATAAAATTTTGAAATATAGATTGTATTTATTTGGTTTTAAGTGCGCGCATAAAACAACTTCTTAATCAGCCCCAAGCTCATATCAATTCGGAGTTCAAGTGAGTACACATAATAGAACATTCCCCAATCTATAAAGTTGATTTAATGTCATCGCCTCGACCAGATACTCCATCCTTGATAACCAGAGTATAGGAAAATTCCTGTTGGGGATCAATACTTCCTGTTCCTGTGTCGCGGTCTTAAATGCTGATCTGAAAAAATCAGATATTGAGGTGTATATTGGAAAAAAAATGTTTTTTTTTTGAAGATCCCACTTCTGATAACAAGTATTTGTTATCAGAAGTGGGATATTTTGACATAGTTACAAAGAAATGTTGTTTGTGCTAATGATCTTCAGTTGTTTGTGAGACAAATCAATACATTTGAAAGAAACTTTACAAAGATGATGCTATAAAGAACACGAATCCTTTTAAATTGCACAGACTGTCCAGAGGCACTTTGTTTTAGAAGTATGAGTCTACGACCCCATTTTACTAAATCAATACTGTCAAAGATCGCTCGCCTCGCCATTTTAATTACCTGGACCTCAACTTTCTCCCGATTTTGACCTGATCTTCCAGAAATCAGAAAATCCCCACACTCCCTTCTCCCATCCCGCTTCAATCCCACTTCAAAATCCGAAATTTTGATATTGGGGGCTCCTCACCGAGCCCACCGTGTCCGAGCTGAGAGATCAGAAACTCATATCGGGGGAGGTTTGAGATATAGGGGCTGAAAGTGCAGGAGAATCACCTGGTATCGATTCCACCCCCTCGCCGCCACACGCGCGAAACCTTTTTGAACACATCGAAAATCTTTCTTACATCCAGTGAAAACATTTTTATTTTGCTCGCTGAAAGATAAACAATTTTTTTTTCCTTTTCTAACATCAGAAGTGGATTGACGTCTGTAGCAAATATTTTCAAAAACAGCAAGACAACGCCTTTGGAAAGGCAATTGTCAGAATTTACTTTTTTTAGCAAATAATCGTTATTTACCTAAAAAATATTTTTTTTTTGTTATCAGTTTTTTACTATTTTTTTTTGTATTTTGTTTTTTTTTGTTTTTGGCATATGCATTGTTATTAGTCTTATTTTCATAATGATTTTTTTTAATTATCTTTTGTCTTTCTTAGTACTTTTTTTCTCTTATCTGTTTTTTTAGCTTTTTTGCCAATTTTTTTCTATTTAGTTTTTTTTTGTTTGGCTTATATTTTGTTATTTGTCTTACTTTTTTAATCCTCCAAGTCTTTTTTATTGTTTATCAGTTATTACTTTTTTGTAATTTTCTTTTCTTCTATTCATCTATTTTTTCTTCTTTTGGTTTTTTTTTTGTTCACTTTAGTTGAAACTATTCGGTTTGATTCTAGAAATTTTTATCACATTTTACATTGTATTATTATATTTGATTCTTTAATTTATTTTCTATTTTTTTTTTTTAATTTTTTTTTTATAAATTTTTTTTTTATTAGTGGTTTACTATTTTTAACTTTTTTTTTATTCAGTTCCTTTTTGTATGATTTGTGTTTTTTTGTTTATTACATATTTTTGACAAATGGGTTGTTTTTTGTCTTCCATTCTCAATCAACCAAGTTTTTTTTATAGCTCAGAATGTTTTTTTTTATTTTTGCTAAACTTAAAACTAGCAATTGTTTCTCTTCTTTTTTGCTTATTCCAGCTGAAACAACTTTTTTTTATTCTAGAAGACTTTATTTTCTGGTTTTTCAAGAACTTTTTTTTGATAATTAGTTTTTACTTTTTGTACTTTATTTTTCTTTTATTTTGTTTCTATTTGTCTTTTTTCGGCTTTTCTGTTTTTTGTCTCGCTTTTGTCATCACAGTTTAGATTGTTTACATATTTCTGATTCTTCAATTTATTTTGTATGATTTTTTTTTAATATCTTTTTTGTATTTATCAGTTATTTTGTTCTTTTATTAGTTTTTTTTTAATATTTTTTTTAGTTTCTTTTTGTTTATTTTGTGTTTACCCTATGTTTTGTTATTTGTCTTACTTTTTCAATCAATTAGGATTTATTTTTTTGATAATTTTTAATTTTTTTCTATTTAGTCTTGTTTTGTTTCAATTCAATTTTTTTTTTCTTGCTTACTTTAGCTATTTTGTTTATTTTTTATTTTTTTTATTTTACCCTTCTGCTTAGATTAGTTATTTTTTTCTTTTACTAGTTTTTCACTTTTTTTAAACTATTTTCTATTTTTTTATTTTAGAAATTTTATTTTATCTACCGATCGTTTTCTTTTTTTTTTAACTGAACTATTTTTTTTTATTCAAAAATCTTTTTCATACTTCACATTGTTCAATGTTTTTTCTGTTTTTCTGATAAAAATAATTGAAAGAAGAGAAACAACAAAGAGAAAGAACATATGAATGAAAACAAAAATAAAAACAAAACAAAAATAGGTTGAAAATAGAAACTAGATGCATAAAAAATATATATAGCAGCAATAAAAGTAAAACAAAGGCAAAAAATACAGATGAGAGGATAAATGAGTTAATTTTCTTATAAAGGAAAACTTTCAATTTAAGAAAAAAAAGTAAAAAAAAACTAAAAACATAAAATAAGATTG